>OY796884.1:2111330-2440577 GCA_963680785.1 Diplosoma virens
GAATAGACATGGTCTTAGTTAATTGGTTCTCACAATTTTGGGAATGTAGCCAAGTGCGGTATACAAACCCAAAACTGTCAAGAACCAATTAACTAAGACCATGTCTATTCCCCGAGAAGGTCTTCTCAAATATTAAACTAAACCAAAATCAGATCGCATACTCCTCGTCCTTACTTACCACCCTTATCTTAGACCTATTAATAAAATCCCCAAAAATCTGCAACCTTTACTAAGCAACGACCGCCATCTTAACCAAATCTTCCCTGCTTTCCCACTTATATCATATTGTCAACCTCCTAACTTCATACTTTTGCTCACATCTGCCTCTTTACCAAATGAAATTTTCATCATGGGCACCTTTTCCTGCAAATCTCCTAAATGTCATATCTGCCCCAACATAAATACTGATTCTACAATAACTGGTCACAGCGGAGTTCCTATTAAATTTTTTGAAAATTTTAACTGCAACTCATCTAATGTCATCTATGCAATTTTATGTAATCTCTGTCTAAAAGCAATCTTTATTGAAGAGAAAAGCAACTCAATCAGACAACTGATGAATGGACAAAGGAGCGACATCAAACACAACAGAAACAAACTGGTAGCTAAACATTTCAATAAACCTGACCACACTTTGGAAAATCTCGGATTAGCTGTGATCAAAAAAGTCACAGATAAAACAAAACAACAACAGGAAGTAGAAGAACAAAAATTATTTTTTAATTTGATTGCGTCAATAAAGGTTGAAATATAGTGATTATTTGTTCATGTCTCATTATATGTAAATGTTTATTGCCATAATCGTGAGGCTCATTTATGATTTTTTTTTCTGTTTTGCATCGTTTTATGTTTTCATGCCATTTTCTCGCATTTGTTTCTTGTTTGAATTACTGTAATTTACCGTACTGTCATATTCTCTCAACCTCAGTTTTTTCTAACCCATATTTTTGTATTTGATTATGTCACGTATGTCACTTTATTACGTTTAATACCGTTGGTGTAAATTTTGTTTTAAATGCATTATTACTTTTATTCCATTGCACCTGACGAAGTGCGTCGTAGCCCACGAAAGCTTGTGCCATTAATAAAAACCAAGTCAACTATAGAGCACAATCTTTTGTTCTTCCCATTTATACCTCCGTCTACTGCAAAAACTGCATGCATCGTGAACGAGTGGAGTCCATTGGACCCCACACTACTTTATTGGTTGAATTTCATAAAAAAAGTTTTTGTTGAAGATAGTAACTCAAAATAAACAAAAATTAAGCAATGAAAAACGATAAACTAAAAAACAATTAATTAAAAACGAACGAAAAAACCTAATTTACACTAGAAGTTTATCAAAAAATTTTATGAACACTTTTCACAAACTACTTTAGAATGTTGAACACAAACAAAGTTATTTTCATCACAGACAAGCATCAGACATCAGACATCATCAGACAAAGTTTACACGATAGTTATTTTCATCGAATCTACAAAAAATAATGGCCAGTATTTGTTGAATATATACTTAATAGCTGTTGGGGTCCAATGGACCCCAGCCGTTCAAGATGCTGCTTTTTTTCTGGGGCAGTTCGAGTTGCATATGGGGCAAAAAAATTAGTTACCTATAAAGACCATGTAAATATGCAAAAAGTCAAGGAGTGCAACCCTCCTACCGATTATAGCCACAAAGTAGCAAGAAAACTAAAATGAATTTGGGGTCCAATGGACCCCAACGTAGACTGAGGGTTAATAACAATTTGTGTGCCAACAGCTGCATGACGTACATGAATAAAAGATAATTATAATATAAAAAATTAGAACTCGTAATATTATGTAAAAGATTTCCATTCAACTTTTTACCTAAACATTCATTAAACTTGAAAATAGTTTTGATATTGAGCAAACACATCAAGGGCGTGGTCCGAAATTCATAGAAACTTGTCATTGCGCCAACTTGCGACTCTTTTAAAAGCCTTGTGCTGATTTAAACGCTGAACAAATTCCTTTGTAGCAATTTAAAAAAATCTCATAATACAAGTTTGAAACAGTACAGCATTCCAACAATTTTAAGTAAGTAGCTTATTAACTTTGATTGTAAACCAGAACGCCACCGGTAAAAGAGTTATTACCCGAACAAGGTTCCGGAGGAGTTACTTTTTATGCATACATAAATATAAAAAAATAACGTTTTGTACACAAAAATGTTTAAATAAACCTTTCAAACAAAGTCCACTAAGCATTAATTTTCTGTGTTTGATTTAAAATATTAACATATTTACATTTTCCTCTTTTTTCATAATGTTAATTTATATTGTCAAAGCATGTTTACTATTGAAGGGAAAATTGACCTTTACTTTTAATCGTTTTCATATTCAATTCTCCGATGAATTTCAATAAAAAGTTATTCATTTTCAACCTTTTTTTTGTATATGAACAACGCTTTTCAATGTACAAATAATATATGAAACACTGATTGCTGTGAGAATATATTGACACTGTCACAGACTTTGTTCGGGAATCCTAAAGGACCAGTTGAGCTAGGTAACCCGAATATCTGCGCTGAAACAAAGCCGTGTCTAAATTTTATTTTAATCCGACTCATGTAGTAACTGCTATGAGCCTGAAGCTTTTATACAGTTGGTTTGAACAAAAGCTCGGATTGATCCGTTGAAGACTCTTCTTGACAACAAACAAAGACCACTGTCTCTAATAAGAACGAATGTATTAAAAAAAATCACGACCAACGAAATTTCTATTCCACGCTTTGCCAAGCTGCAAAGCGAAATTAACGGTATAACTTGATTCAATCGACACAAATGATTCTACCTCCGTGGAACATAACTCCAAAATACTGGCGCAAAATAAATTAAACACTCGTCAACCGATAAAAGAAATCTAACGGGCCACGTCCTGCGCCCAAACCAAATTGCTTTTACTCGAGTCGTCTCTCGAGTTGTCTCAAATTATCTCTTTCACGTCTACTTTATCTCTCCTTCGTGGTCGTCTTTCGTCTCATATGCCTTCAATCGAGTGAGCGTACATATATAGATAAAAGTCACGTGACGAAAAATTTACTCGCATATGCGGGACTTAACTCGAATTTCCTGGTGAGAGCGCTACGCTTGAACGTGCCAGAACATTCCACTACCATCGAGATGGCAAAGCTTGGACAAAAACATATTACTTCATTACTGTCGGGTGAAAAGAGAAAAAAGGATGCATGCATCACGCAATAGAAAGCGAATCGGACGTTATATCACATAATACGAGAGCAGCGCTACAAGGCGATGCGATTATTATCTTATAATAAAACTACCAATTACTTTCAACGGGAATAAACTACATCGTTATCATTAAAATTATTGTGAATGAAATGTGACAGACACTCCGTAATTTTATTTCCATGATCAGTACCAGACCCATTGAAATGAACTTATTAAAAAAAAACTTGGGTTAAACTTAATTGCCTCCGGACTGGTGTTGAGCGATTCCATTCGTCCATGTGGAAATGGGGACTCGCTCCTTCACGGGATTGCTAGTGGGGCGCCACTGAGAAAACGGTAGGTTATAACCTAATAGCGTGCGATATATACCGAGAACCACGTGGAGGACAAGATTTTGCTAGGTGAAACCTGATGCTAGCTTAAAACGATCGATGCCAGCATCTCATCCGGGGACTACAGCATCCTGTGGTAGTAAAAGAATAAATCCTCGGCCCCAGTTCTGTCTGTGTCTGACCCATAATAGGTGTCCTTCAATAAGACGAAAACGTATTGGTCTTAGAATATTATTTATTTTTACCATTGGTTTTTTGTAGACCTTTATTCGCATGCGAGTTTTGTCAGTATAAAATTTTTATCATTTTCAAGCAAATATATCTTCCATCTCAAGCTTATTTTACGTTTTCCTATCTTTAAAAACAGAAAATTGAAGAACCAAAATATTTTAAAGTTTATTCTATATATCAAATGTTGAATTGGTTCTCTGTTACTAAAATATTTTTTAATGTAGCAAAGAACACAGCGTGGCCGAGTGGTTAAGAGCGCCGTTATTGTGATGAAAAACCTACTCGCGCCGTTCTGTTGTGTCCTTTATAAAGACACTTTAACGCACTTTTTTCTGCTTAGCGTTTTTAGCAAGTAGTTCTAAATTTCAATTATATTTTTATAAAACTAAAAAATCCAAACAAAACTTTTTCAACTGGACAGCAATATCTTGGCATCTCTTGAAGCAGCTCAGGGTCATTGTTATACCGGTTTCCCTATGTATAGTGCCTGCAAGTCATGAGATAAATACAAAGATGAAATAAAATGAATATTTATTGAACAAATATTGATTGTCTCAGTGTTTGTATAGATTTTTTAGTTCTATATTTCAATATAGTATACTGCATGCTTATAATATAACATTTATCTCTCTAATAAGTGTTTTAATATGCTAAATATGGAGTTTCGCTATGAAACAGCTACTTAAAAACCTCACACGTTCAAAGCAACTCTAAAAAGCTATAGATTACGCATTATGAATTATTTATTGATGCATTGGTCATAGATTTTTAAATTAATTTATAATTATTTCAAAATATTGTTCCAAATTTTTTTGCCTTTAACTGCTTTTGAACCTTTGTCTAATTTCTCGTCACATTTCTTTATTTCTCGCGCACCCCTGCGTTAGAAGCTCTTCTAAAAGCTTTTATAGTAATCAGCTCATTCATTGCTTCATTTGTTCGAGTATGTTCCTTTCTTAGATTGATTCGTGTTTGGTGCATGTTGACTTTGTTTAATTGTAACAATTACACAGCTCAACAAAAAAATCTTTTTTTCTTTTTGCCAAAGATATTTTAGCAATTTGAGGGTATATTTAGGGCGCTGAATCCAAAACTGGCATTGGTTTTGCTTAATTGGCTCTAGTTTTTGAGATAATAGCGATACTTTTATTTATAAACTATCGTTATTGAAATACGTTAGACGAAACATCTGCAAAATTTATTGTGCCAGGAAAGAACGTTGAATTACCATTTAGTCACATGTTAACACAATTATTTTGTAATTTACTCTTTCACCTTATTTAGCTATGTATTTAGCTATAAAACAGTATTACAAATGTGCAGGAACCCTTGGATAAATTATTTAATTATATAAATATTGTTGGAAACGCTGCTTGCGTATGCATAGCTACGTTTTGGCGGGAAACCATACATGTTTTGGCCTACAGTAGTCTACTTACAAAAGCAGCCCTAACTGGTAAATTTGCTGCTATTTTTCTTAATCTTAGGCTAATAGTCTGCTAAATTTGCTTGCTGGCATGTGCAGCCTATACAGTAATGAGGTAGCGATAAATTTTAAGTGACTGCTGTTACAGCAAGTTTTAAACCCGGTTTATTTTTGTTTCAGTTAAGTTTGATTTGCTTTAATTAAGTTTTTCTTTTCCGCGAGCATTCCTTTTGTCTATCTTAAAGCACGTTTTATTCTTATTTATTGTAAGTCGTTATTGTATCACACGGAGAGAGAGAGATTGCATAGCTCTGGAAAATTCTATGAATTTATAATTTTACTGTTTGAACGTCTAAAATATAGAATACTGTTTGAAATTGATACTGTTTGAATCTGTGTATTGTTTTCTTGTGTTTGGGGCAGGCGAGAGTCCAAATCAGTTAAATATCGTTCCACCGAAATCTTTAATTTAACAATCGTCAATCGTCATATAATTACCTATCTTTATTTTTGTATCGTTTTTGTTCTGTTCCAATGATTAATACATTCATTTTAATTCATTGACGCATCATTTAACTATTGCCCAAAGACCAAAATCCCAGTAACAACTGCAATAAGTAATAAACCGTAAAAAATGAATTTACTTGACGTAAGTGCGTTTGCGTATTTGTAGTTTATTCACATTACATATTGCAATGAAAGCTATGAGTTGCTCAAGAAGAAGCTGCTGTAATGACCCTAACAAGTTCTCTTACATTTGTGCAGAATACATTCTAAAAAGTCATAAATCTATTACCGATTTTGTTTGAAGTAAAAGATTTTTCTTCCCAAAGCTTTTCATCTGGGAAGAAAAATCTTTTACTTCAAGCAATCTTCAAATTCTGTACCACCAAATGTTTATACCGATTTTGTATATAAGGCGTACCTTGCTTACTTTGGAGTTAAGCTTGACGACCAAGACAAGGGCACCACACGTTGTTTGCAAGACATGCATTGAACATCTACGAATGTGGGCAAATAGGAAGACAAAGAACTTTAGGTTTGGTATGCCAATGATATAGCGAGAACCCAAAAATTACTTTGATTACTGTTACTTTTGTATGATAGATTTTTAAAAATTTAATCAACACAAGAAAAAGTCTGCCACAATCTAGTCACTTACCAGATATATCAACCAACTGGAATGATGTCGTGAAAGTTTGGAAAGCTCCTGATAGTGGTGGTAGTCTTTATGAAGGAAGTTCTACTATACCAATTTAGTCAAGAAGAGCTCAGTGATCTTATAAGGGATCTTAATCTATCCAAAAATGCTTCAG
The DNA here is from genome assembly GCA_963680785.1 of Diplosoma virens. Classification (NCBI taxonomy): domain Eukaryota; kingdom Metazoa; phylum Chordata; class Ascidiacea; order Aplousobranchia; family Didemnidae; genus Diplosoma; species Diplosoma virens. The sequence goes on from OY796884.1 coordinate 2,117,848, forward strand.
AAATATCGGCATCGAGGCTTAAAGACAAAAATAACCATAGTGCAGGAACGAAAGTAACATTTTACCACACTAGAGAAAAGGAGCTTTTGCCTTATTTCTGTCTGGAAGACGGGCTTGTATACTGTAAAGATGTTGAAGGCCTTCTTCTGAATATGGGAGTACCGGAATACAGATATCAAGACTGGAGACTGTTTATCGACAGTTCTAAGCGAAGTTTAAAATGCGTTTTGTTACATAACGGAAACCAGTACGCCTCGGTTCCGATTGGCCACTCAACAAAACTCAAAGAAGAATATAACAATATTAAACGAGTATCGGAAAAACTTAAGCATCATGAGCACCAGTGGTTAATATGCGTTAATCTCAAAATGATAAATTTTCTACTTGGTCAACAGAGTGGATACACCAAATATCCTTGTTTGATGTGTTTGTGGAACAGCCGTGCTCGCGATGTCCACTGGGAGAAGGAGTGGCCTCCGAGGATTGATATGACAGTTAATGAAACCAATATCATCAATGAGCCTCTTGTCCCTAGAGACAAAATTATTATTCCTCCACTCCACATCAAACTGGGGTTAATGAAACAGTTTGTGAAGGCACTTCTAGTTGATGGTTGTTGTTTTAATTAGATATGCAATTTTTTTCCAGGAATAAGTAACAAAAAAATTAAAGCAGGGGTGTTTGATGGTGGGCAACACCAAGGCAGACAACAATAAAGAATTGATCGAGAATATGCTTTTTAATTTCAAAAATTTAGGAGTGAAAATAAACATCAAAGTTCATTATTTATTTTGCCATTGGGATAGATTTCCAGAAAATCTTGGGGACTTAAGCGAAGAGCAAGGGGAAAGATTCCATCGGGTCATTAAGGTTATGGAAGAAAGATACCACGGAAGGTAAGATACCCATATGATGGCCGATTACTGTTGGAATCTTCAGCGCCAACGTCCACTTGCCTCTCTCATAAGAAAATCTTACAAAAGACGATTTGCTTCTATTGATTGATTTCTTACCTTGCAATGCTTTTCAACTCTAGAGCACACTTTATTGCATTTAAGGTTATGTATTTTAAAACTTCGTAATTTTGTGCATTGCGTTTATTGTTATGTTTTAGTTGCTATGTACATTTGATAAAGTTTAACGAATTTGGTTATTAAAACTTTACGCATTAATATCAACTTTTGAATATTTTCAAACAAAAATCTGCTACTTTTTGGCAAAAGAGAGCAATAATGCTTAAATATTTTGGTAAAATAATGCTTCATACTTTGAGTATTTGCAATAGATACTTAACATTGCAAAACATCAAACATAAAACAAAGTGAGATGAGTTTCCAAGCACAGTATAAGCTTCAACTACTAACATTGTTGTATTTACAGTTCTAGCTGTGACGTAAATTACAAAAATATAATTATCTCAAAAACTACAGCCAATTCAGCAAAACTAATGCCAGTTTTGGATTCAGCGCACCAAATAGATCCTAAAATCGCTAAAATATCTTTGGCAAAAAATTGTGTGTTGAGTTGTGTTATCTTTAGAACTTGGGTTGCATAAAATAAAAAAATTTTTCTTATCGTACATTTCGTTTACTTTCGCAAACATTCAATTTTTACGACAGTAAACGGTTGCTACTTTTTTTTAGATTTTCTGGTTAATTCGACGTTACGTAATTGTCTATTGTCTGTCTTCTGATTGGCTGTATTGCTGTGGCTGTACTGCTTGACCGCTGGTAAACTTATTTTAATCGTCGTAAGCACAAAAAAGTTTGAGGATAAGCCGGTGTTTCGTGAGTTAAGAAACAAAAACGGTTTTTATTGGGTGACTCAACATCATCTATAGTTCACCAGGCATCTTTTGTTGACAAAAAATCCAAAAAAAGTTAACTGAAATGAACTGAAATGAGAATGAAAACTGAAATGAGAATGAATGAGAATGAGAATGAGAAAAGGAGGTTGAATGCCCTGCTTAGTGCATATGTAGCGTAAAAACATTTATAAATTTTTTGTGACACGCTCATAAACTAAATAAAAACGTTTTTTGCTCTAAAAATAGAATAAACTATATTTTAGTGTTTTGCTGTAAATGTGCACATTAGTGCTTACTTTACTTTAATATGGTGCACCACAAATTCATAACTATAGTTATGTGTTTTTTTGTTAAAGTAGTGATTTAATTGGCTTACTTGAAAAACGTATTTAATTATAACAAAAGGTTAAATATTACTTATATACGTTACATTCTTTAACAACTAAAGATCTTTTTTTTGCTCCTTTCAACTTGCGAGATTGAAAGCTAAATTACTTTTTTACAATTTTACTCGGAAATCCAAAAGAACCAGTTGAACTAGATAACCCGAATTTCTGCGCCGAAGTAAAGCTTTGTTAATTTTTGATTTATTCCCGCTCAAGAAATAGTTTGCCGCAAGACTGAAGTTCTTAATACAGTTGTTTCCAGCTTTTACGAATTGATTTTTTAGAAAACTTCTCTCCACAGATAGAAAAAAAAGCATTATCTCTATAACTCAGTCAGTCAGTGTTTTTTTATTCTCGATCATTATTAAACAGTTTAACACAAAAATTATAAACATTAAAAAGATCAAGAAAAGGAAGAAGCAGCACAACGTCAGACGTTAAAACATGCATATGACAAACAAAGTAAAAGTACAAGATAGTATAAAGCATGGCTGCAACACCTTAATCATATAAAGACATAAGTGAAAAAAGAAAAAAAACAAAATAAATAAATAAATACGTAACAATAATATTATGAAACAAACTGAACAATTAAATAACCAGTGCATGACTAGGCTGCGTAATGGTGATGGGTGGCACAGCTAGCTAAGATGGGAATTTAGCTCAACTGAGCAAGGTGAGTAAAGAAAAACCACCCAAAAAAGAAACCTCACCAGGTCCGGAAACCTTTTCTAAATGCAACTGGTGACTATAATAGAATAGTAAATAATGCCAAAGTATATACAAAAAAAATTACGGAATTATACAGCTAATAATAAACAAATATTAACGATAAAAGAGATAACATAACATAAAAAGAAAAAAAAAACTATTATGCTAGTCAAAGTTGATGGAAAAACATATATTAATAATATAACAATTATAAACAACAACAACAAAAAAAAAAAAAAAAAAACATTTACAACAGAATTCATGCACTACAAAAAATATTAGATAAAATTTTTGCAGACCAGCATAATAGCAACATAAAAAAATTAAACAAAGTCCATAACATTTAGTAATTGTTTTGAAACTTATTTTACAATTCTAAAAATAAAAAATTAATTGCTAAAACGAACAGTATACCATTGCCAAAAAGAAATTTTAATGAAAGAGCGAAGATAAGGGTGAAAAAGAATTAATTTGTTTAGAGTTTGAAATTATGCAGACAATCAAAATATAAGAAGAGTTTTTTTAAAGCTTTGTGTGCAGACTGGATATCTTGATCGATTAAGCTTTTCTTCCAGAGATTGAATTCAAAAAATTTTTACACCATTTCCTTCTTTCCAGAAACCTGTAATCAAAAATACATAGGGCAGTATCGCGTTTAGGAATCTAAACATTACAATTAAGTATTATTCCCATTACTTAAAAGATATTTATAAACCTCAAGAGTAAAAGATCGAACACTTTGTTTTTTATTTTTTAAGTCATAGGGAATGCAATTCCAATAAGCGGGACCACGGTGTGAAATAGCTTGCTGACATACTGTGCTAAAACATTTCTTTGGAATAAAGATAGACTTGTTTCTGGTATTGTATTTAGATTCGTTTTTAGTAAAAACATCTTTAAATGCAGATGGGTTTTTACCATTTTTTTGCTTAAACATAAACACAATTAGTTCTTTGGCCAAAAGTTGATCTATTGTTAACAATTTATTTTCTTTCATGACATCACAAACAGTTGAGCTACTGTTAAAACTAAAAAATAATTTACATATTTATAGCACAATCCTTGTAATCTTTTAACCAAAGTTTTATTGCCAAAACACCAATTTAAAATACAGTAAGAAAGCTGACTATTTATAAGAGAGTGATAAAGTAGAAGAAGAGATCTTTTATTTAACAGTGACTTTACTTTAATAACAGTTCCAAGAACACTACGTAGTTTAGATATTAGGTGATTTATATGTCTTGACCATGATAAGTGCTCTTGTATATAAACACCAAGAAATTTAATACATTTAACTTGTTCAATTTCATTTTGTCGCAATGTGAGAGTTTGCTTTTTTGTTATTAATTTGGATTGAACAGTCTTAAATAAAATGTATTTAGTTTTAGAAACATTAACTGATAATCTATTTGAAATCAACCACTGGTCAACTAGTTGAAGTTCTTTATTAGCAGCATCAAATAGCTCCTTGATGTCTTTATTTTGTAAAAAAATGCTTGTATCATCAGCAAACATCAAAGAATCACTATCATTCAGACAATTTTTGAAATCATTGACATATATCAAGAAGAGAAGTGGTCCTAGATTAGAGCCCTGAGGTACACCACTTGTAACTTCAAGAGTAGTTGTAGAAAGACTTCCTGTATATTTTACTTGTTGTGTACGTCCTGTTAAGTAACTAGTAAACCACTTTAATGTATTGCCTCTAATCCCATAATGATTAAGTTTGGAAAGTAATATTGTATGATCAATTGTATCAAATGCTTTAGATAAATCCAAAAAAATTCCTAGGGTTGCCTTTTTACAGGCAAATGACTGAGATATTTTTTCCACTAAAATTGAAATTGCATGTGTAGTAGAATGATTTTTTTTAAAACCAAATTGATAGTTGTAAAAAAAATTTTGCTTTTCTAAAAATGAGTACAATCTATTATACATAACTTTTTCAAGTAATTTCGAAATATTTGATAATAAACTAACTGGTCGATAATTATTAATATTGTTGGAATCACCTTTTTTGAACACTGGACACACAGTTGCAAGTTTAAAGCAATCTATGAATTCACCTTTACTCATAGAAAGATTGAAGACATGGCTAAGTGCTGGAAGTATATTATGAGGAGAGGATTTAAGAACTTTGGTTGGAATATGATCTGGCCCAGCACTTAATTTGTTTTTTGAATTTTTCAGAATGCAAGCAAGTTCTTGAGGACATGTTGGCCAAGTAAACATTGATTGGCATGTAGAAGATTTTAAATATTCTGAGAAATGTTTCTTCTGGGGAGGTAAAGATTTCACTAATTCATTGGGAACATCAGCAAAATGTTTATTGAAATAGTTTGCTATTTTTAAAGGATCATGAACAATTTTTCCATCAATGTTGAGGCTTCTGCAATTAGATTTATGTTTTTTTCCTATAATAGAATTAATCAATTTCCAAGTGCTTTTAATGTCTTTTTTACAATTGTTAAATTTTAAATTATAATATTCCTGTTTTTTTGTTTTAACAGTGGAAAAATACAAATTTCTGGCTTGTGTAAATGCCTGTCTTGTTTGTGGGTTTTTATTATTAATGTATCTTTTATATAGTTTTTCTTTTTTGTTTAATAGTATGTGAAGATCAGAATCAAACCACTGATTATTTGTTTTTTTGCAAGAAATTTTAGTTAAAGGAAAGAAATTTTCAAATTTATTCATATAAAGCTTTTGTAATTTTTGGTAGCTGGAATTTGGGTCAGAATCACATAATATAGGAGTAATATCGCTTTCTGAAAGAGCTTTAGAGAATAGATATACATTTTTATCTGTAAAATGGCGACATTGTTGGACATTTTGATGAGAAATTTTGCTGATGGAAGTGCACATCATGACAGGAAGGTGATCAGATATACAGAGGGTTAAAACACCACAGTTTATCTTCATGCTTACCAATGAATTGCTTCATATATGATCCAAAAGAGTTGCATTATTTTTTGAAATTCTTGTAGGTTTATTGATAAGAGGGGCAAATCCATTACTAAACATTTGATCTACAAAATCTGTAATCTGAGGTTTTTCACAATCAAGTATATTGTAATTAAAGTCACCTAATAAAAAACAATCTCTCTTTTTTATACATTTTAAAGTATTATTTAGAATATCTAAAAAAGAAGAATGTGAAATAATATCATTGCATGGAGCCCTGTAAATGCATCCAAATGTAATAGTTTTATTTTTAAATTTAACATCAATGAATAGAGATTCAAAAATTTTCTCCTCCATTCTATTTAAATCTAGTCGTGTAGAATAAACTAAATTTTCTTTTACATAGAATCCAACACCACCTCCCTGAGTTTGAATTCTTGGATTAGAAATGAATGAGTAACCAGGAAGATTTATAATTGACTCTGAATAATTTGGCTTTAACCAAGTTTCAGTTACAGCTATGAGGCTAGGTGCTAAAGTTAAAGAAGATAATAGTCCTTCTAATTTTGAAAAGTTTTTAATATTGCTTAATGATCTAATATTTAAACATAATACTGAAAAATTACTGTTTTCATTGAAATTGTCAAACAGTAGAGATTTAGCATCTTTACTGGATAAGTATTGGTCATTTACAATGTGAAAAAAGTTAATTTCATTATCATTACAAGAATCTTCATTAGCTATTGGATGTTCATTATATGTAGATAAATTTTTGAATAAGTTATTTAGATGATTAGCAGAATAAGAAAGGTTGGAAATATTAAAATCAAATAATTCAGCAAATTCTTTATTTGAACAAGAACTAAAAGGAAATGTAAATGAACAAAAAGTGCACTTCCATAGCATATTTTTGGTGATGCAAAATTTATCTTTAATGCAATTAAGATGAATAGTCTGCAAACATGTAGAGCATGATAATATTTTTTGGTTCTTTTTAACTACTTTAAGGCAAACAAAGCATTTTTTAACTTTTTTGTTGGTCATAAGAGATGAAAAATTAAAGCAGAAAATTATAAAAATCAGAAGAAAGCAAATCAAAATTCCAGAGAAAGTGCTTTTTTTTTTTTTTGGCAGAGAATGGCATTTTAGGCTACTATATCATTTTGCTTACTTAAAATTTAAAAAAATAAGTAAAAATAAGTAAATAAACAATAAGTTACTTGATAATTTATTGATAAATTTATTTAATGAAAAATAGTTTAATAAAAAATACAAAAATTCACTTAGTAATTAATTTATTTATATCTCCAAAGTCCTTAAGTACTTGCCTTTTTTCTTTATAAAAACAATATACTATACCATTATTGGTCCAAACATTGTTGAACCCAAAAGCTTTCTTTGCTTCCATTACAAGTAGTAATCTTCTTTTGGTCAAGGATTCCGTTATCGAGAGCTTTTCCTGAGATTTCTTCAGCTTCTTCTTGTTGTAAAACACCAAATTTCGCACGGATCTTCTCACAAATTTGATGATGATAGGAGGGGGACGACCTTTCCTAGATGGTAAAACATGGCATATGTCAATATCATTAGATCTTATTTGATATTCCAAATCAAGCTCAGAATTGAGCTTGTTGGTCACATATGACTCAAAAACAGGATACTTCCCTCCAACTGGTTGGTCTGGGCATCCATGTAGTATTAGGCAGTTCCGACGTCCATATTGCTCCAGATCATCCAAGGAATTTTGGGTTTCTCGAAGTGATTTCGCCAGCCCTTCAACAATGGTATCGACCCGAGCAATGGCATTCTCAAGGTCTTGAAGTTGCTGGCTCTGACCTGAAAAACAAGAGCAAGCAGCACCATTGGCAGAATCATTAAAAAATACTATAAAAAGTTTATTTACAAAATTCAAAAAACTCAATCGATTCACAAAAACTTGGCTTCTAAACTTCATCACACTTCAAAACAATTCCAGAGCCACAACTGCGAATAACCACTGCAACAACTTCGTATTAGTAAACTATAAGAATATATTGGCGCCTTGAGGGATAATATTAAATTTAATAGTTTCCCTGCACAAATGCAAAAGCAATACTTTCTCTTTATATACTAATTAATCTCCAAAGCTTCAACACTTGACCCTTAACAAGTCTGGCCACACAGCCATAAAAATATAAAGGACTTAAATGCAATGCCACAACTGGAATCTGACTGGAAACTGGAATAAAATAAAACAAAATGCGTGCTTATATAAGAATCTGAGTCTGAATGGAATCTGACTAAAAATTGGAATAAAATAAAAACAAAATACATCTTGTGACGCTAGATTATGATAGAAACTGCTAGAAAGTAAAGGATTTATTCTAACAGCATATAAAATAAGTTTACCAGCTGTCAAGCAGTAACACCCCTTCAATACAGCCAATCAGAAGACAGACAATAAACAGTTACATAACGTCAAATTAATCTGAAAATATCAAAAGTACTTATGAGCACTCAAGATATACGAGACAAATGAGAAAGAAAAAAAATTATAAATGTGCTAAGGATTAAAACGACAAACAAACAATTAAGGCTCGTTTTCTCTTCGAGAGTGGAATGGAGTATTTGTTTGTTTTATTGATTTGTTTGCTTTGCTTAGCGTTCGCCTAGATTTTAAGCTTTGAAAAATCAATAAAAGAACAAAGAATGCTTCGTTCCACGCTCGTGATGGAAACAAGCCTTTACCATACACTTTTATAACAATTAGCAAATTTGCAAATAAATTAGATTGAGGGGGGGTAATATACTGATTATACAATAGCTACTTAATATGAAAAAGATTATATTATAATAAATTTACAGCAACAAAAAACATAAAATTAACTAGAGCTTTATGAAATTAAGATTACCTTGTGAATGAAGTGTGACAACTATTTTTCAAATCAAATACACCACAATTACTGAGTCACTTAAGCATTGCCTGAAAACAAATGAAAAAATTGTTGAAAATGTTTTCAATTAAGATTAATCCCATTTTTCGTTAATAGGGTAAAGTAGGCATTAATGGGTTATTGGGTTTTGAATTGTTATGTGTTACTGTTAAGTTAATTTTAAGATGCTAAGTATTCGAGAAAAAAATACTTTTTTGTTTCTCTCTTGACACATAACAATTTCAATTTAAGTCATTTTTTAAACCAGGAAAAATAAACTAAATAAAAATAAACTAAATAAAGATATTTTATCAATCAGTGTTTAGCTGAGTTTCCTTAAAATGTTTAGCTGAACAATAAACATGACACATAGCAAGTTGATCGTGATAAAAGTTCTTGACTTAATGTTCCCTAAGCTTGAATATCGAGACTTCCTAGTCTGAGAGAATAAAATTTCAACTCTTGATATAGAGCAAAATGGTTGGTACTCAGAGAGTAAACTTGAAGCATTGATAGACTATAAAGCAGTAGATTAAAAATTAAACTGAGACAAATTTAGGTGATGACAGTTTTTTCAGCCAATAAAACACTTTTTTACATAGTAGGATTGTAAATCTTGAAACTTTTCGATTCTTCTTCTTTTTGTTTTGCTTTGCTTTAAACACGCTGCAAGCCCCGTCTATTACCTCACTTCCTTTGATTGCATATTCTAATCTCCTGTAGTCTTGTTGCTTATTTTCTTTCTGTCTCTCTCATCTTGTACTTGCATAATTTTTGTTTCTCGATTTTATTTTTTTTGCAAAATTTAAACAAAAGAAAATGAAAAAAATTTAGTTGCGTCAATTTACATTATTAAAGTTTTAAGGTTTTATCTCAAAATATGTTTAACAGTTGTAGGGTTTTTATGCATTCACATTTTACTCCCGTTAATTCTTAAAAATTGTTTTTGTTTAATTTGAATGATGAAAGTTTTAAGCTTACTTATTATTACAAGCAAAAAATGGTTGTATGCCAAAAAATGTTTTGTTAACAATGCGTAACAGCATCAAGGAAACGTGTGGGGACAGCTGAAAATACCACGTTTGCAGAACCACAATATCCCAAAAAAAGCATAACCTTCATCAGTTTATAGCAGTTATGTTTGTCAGAAAAAGTGTGAGGTGCGCTAAAACAAATTTAAACAATAAAAAATCAGAAAAAATTGTATTTCATTAAGATTCATTTTGCAATTTAGTTTAGTACTTTTGTAGTTTCAACATAACGAAATATAGGTATTATTACTTCGTTAGATGCGTGATAAACTAAACTGATTCAGAATTACAATCGCAAAACAAACTAGTTTGATCAGGAGGGTAAAAATAAGATTGTGATCAAATCAAATAGAAAAATTCAAAGTTAAGTTAAGTAAAATTGAACGATGAAAGTTAATATCTTAATGTGCTTGCGCCAGAGTTCAATTCTCCATTTATTAACAATAAAACATAACAAAAATCTAATCCAAGTATACAAACAAGATTATTGACGTCTAGCTAGAAATAATGACCAATGAGTAAATTCAGGGTGGTCTGACTTTCTTACGACTGGAGAAGTTTTAAAAATTGCAAGACAGTCAATTATAAGAAACTGTCCGTAATTCCTGGTGTTTAACTACAAAAGCAACTCAAGGCAAAAAAATTAATCTTTAATTTAAATTGATTGATCTAAAATCCGTTTAAACTGCATTAATGCCGTAAAAAATAACAAAAAACTAATTTGATGGGTATAAATAGCTTTTAAAGTGGTGCAAGTTTTTTAAAAAAACAAACCTCACTTCAGTGTCTTTTCTCAAACCAAGGCGTCAAACTGTTTAAAATAATATTCCGGTAGAGGTTCAGGTTCGGCCTATTTTATTTAGCGATTAGTTGCAATTTAAGTTCAGCAAAGTATATTTTTAAAGGTTCAGTTCCGGTTCAGCTCCGGTTCGGTTTCCAAAAATATCATTAGCGGTCAATACAGATTTTCGATTATTTCTATCCATGTTTGCCTGGGTATAAATTAAGAAGACGTCTGTGGATCGTGGCCGAAGGCATACAAGACCAAAGGATTTGGGAAAAGGGGACAAAACAATTGTGCAGTATTTTACCCACAAGCCCAATATAACAAATATAACAGGGAAAAATAAGTTAGCTTTATTTTATACTCGAAATCATTTTGACTCCCAAAAAATAGATATAAAAGTGGTGTCAGTTAAAATAATCAACTTTACCCCACAACAAGACCATTTTATGATTGAATCTGGTGTACAGGAGATTGAAATAAAGTATTTGGATGTAAAATAACAACTTTGTTTTTTCCAAGTAAATATTTTTACAGGTGCGTTTTATGCCTCAAACAAAATACTTGGTGCTTAAAAAATCAAGTTTTTCTTAAATTTTTTGCTGATGAACAGATTGAAATGGCAACAATGCAGCTCTTGGCCTCAATTTGTAAAGCTACTGTATATCTGTAGTCAAAGGATATTTTATTATCGTTAAACGGATGTTTTTTGGACGAGCATTGTAAGCAGTTGCGTAGGTTGCCTAAAAATTTTTATAGCCTATAGACTTATAAAGTTAAACAATAAACTTATTCACGGCAAGCTGTTTAGATGTAAATTGTAAACCAACTTCGTATAACTCAACAAAGTTGAAAGAGTGAATAAAAATGATTTTGCAAGCCCCAAAAATGCAAGCATAAATTTTTTTGATTTTATTTTTAATACCAAGCTTTTTAAGCCATTTTCCGCTAGTAACAAGATAAGTATATGATTTTTAAGATACGTAATTTTCAAGATACCAGTAAGATAATTCCGCTAGTGACAAGATGATTCGCTAATGTCAGGACCACTGATTTTTCGTGCAGCTATAACAGTTTGCATATTTTGTTTTGCGTTTTATAGACGGTATTTTGAAACTTCTAAAGTGCAACGCCTTCTCGTCAGTACATATTTTTTCCTCATAATTTATAGCCAAGTTTTACATGTTTTACAAATTTTAAACCTGTTCTAAAGCCTTTTAAATCCCCAGCTCAGATTGTGCCCTTTTTAGTTTCAAAATCTATGATTACATGTTAAAAATGCATGGTTTGTGTACCAATTTAAATTCGGTAAAAACAAGCCACTATTCTCATGTAGGTACAGAGAACATGTGTTTCTAAATGCATCTTGTTCTAAAAAGTCGGTACCGTAGCTTTGGTGTCAAAGAACGCTGTGTTGATGTCAAACATGATTGACACGGTCGCGGTTCAAAGTACTCGTACACTCGCTTCATTCCGTTACAAATTTAACTTAAATTTCTCTTTATTTTAAAGCAATTATAACCATCCTACTTTGGTTCTTATCTTTAGTAAAAAAATTGTTGACAATGCAATTTTGTTCGCAGCTTAATAGCTGCTAAGGCTGATTAATTTTGCAAGTTTATTTGCAAGCCAGTGAGAATAAAATAATTATTAACAGGTTGAGGATGTTTTACAAATTGTGTTTGAGTGATTTCGAGCGTTAAAAGATGGAGACATTACTATCGGTAGGAGTAATCCATTACTATCGGTAGGAGTAAAAAGCATATTATAAAAAAAGTATTATTTTATCACTTACAACAAAATCTTATCTACGATATTTATCTAGCTTAACTCACTAGCGGCTATTATTTAAAGCTGTCTCTGTAATGCGGTCAGCAACAACAAAAAAGTTGTGCATCCCTGCAGTAAGCTATTTAACAAAGTTAAAAACAATCATTATAGACTTACGACAATCTTAAATTATTGTGTAGGACTTTGTGCACTGTTGAACGTGGTAGTTACAATTGTCTGGCAGCAGTACGGATGGACTTCATAGGAGAACGTTGAAAGGCTTGCCTTACACGCTCGATGTTTTCTTCAGATGTTCTTGGTCGCCCACTCCTTGTATCGAACACTGTCCCTGTCTCCATAAATTTCTTGTGCCATAAACGAATTGAAGGACGTGATGGTGGGTCTCTTCCATACTTACTTCTGTAGTTTTGCTGGATCTGGACATCTGATTTTGTCTCAATGAACCAGGATACACATTGCGCTTTTTCTTGAGGAGTAGTCATTTTATGGGGGTTCACTTCATATAACTCAATCATTAAACATAAGAAATTTTAATTAAAAAATTTTATCTAAAAGAATAAATTTTAGTGTCAATAAAAACTTTATGAAATATTGATTAACATAAAACAATCCTCATTGCGATATCTCATCATTTCACTTTGTAAGAATTTTTTATAATTGTAAAGAGACTTTATGGACATCCTGTATATAAAAAATAAGCACAGAAACCATCTGCAATTGGAAGATGACTTACGGGTTACTTTGAGCAAAACTGAACCATCATTTGAAAGATTAGTGATGATGAAGCAACAACAAAAGTCTCATTAAACTGCGTAATAAAACCGACAATGAATTTTATTTTAAAAGCTAAAATCTGAACTGTGCTGCTACTTTAACATGTATTTTGTATAAAATCTACGCATAACTAAAGGTAGTATACAAGGGGCAATCAACAAATACGCGGAATTTTATAATTTTTTATAATTTATTGATATAATCAATCTACTTTTCAACGTAGTCTCCATCAAGGTCGATGCACTTCTCCAGGCAGTGCTTCCATGTTTTTATTCCATTTTTGAAATAATCTGCTGACCATTTTGTGAGCCATGATTTTGCTGCTTGCTTTGCTTCTTAGTTTCATTAAAATAAACGCCTTTCAAGTGTTCTTTGAGTTTTGGGAATAAAAAAAGTCAGATGGGGCAAGGTCTGGGCTATAAGGTGGATGTGGCAGCAATTCCCACTAAAATTCTCTCAAAACATCTCTTACGATCCGAGAAGAATGCGCTGGGTCGTTGTCGTGATAAAAAAAAATTCCACAATGGAGTTTTCCTGGACGCTTTTCAGCTAATTTTGCTCTCAATTTCCTTAAAACCTCTACATAATAGGCGCCTGTAATAGTGTTTTTACCTTCTAAAAAATCTACTAGCACAACTCCTTCAGAGTCCCAAAAAACAGTTGCCATTATCTTCTTGACACACCTCTAAGACTTGAATTTGATTGGGCCAGATGATCCACGTGGGAGCCACTGTTTGGACTGCTGTTTTGTTTCAGGATCATACTGGTAGACCCATGTTTCATCTTCTATGATAATTTGATCAAAAAAGCGGTCTCATCTGCTTCAATATTGAGTAAAATCACCGTTGACAATTCACTTCTGAGATTGAGCTAATTTGGGCGCAACGCTTTTGGCACCCATCGCGCTGAAAGCTTGCTGAGGCATAAATCGTCATGCAGAATTGAATGAGCTGAACCAACTAATATGCCCACAGTCTCAGCTATCTGATAAACCATCAATCGTCCATCTTCTTTGACTAGGTTCCTAACAAAATCAAGTTTTTCATTGTTTTTGAGGTTGTTGGTCTTCCACGACCCTCATCATCTTTAACAGCTTCTTTAGCATTTCGAAATCTTTCAATCCACTTGTAAACACATGTTTTCTTCGGAGCATTATCTTTATAAATAGTCTGCAGAGCTTAAATGATCTCCGTTCCTTTCCAACCAAGCTTTACCAAAAATTTGATGTTAGTTCTTACCTCGAAATCCTTAAGCTCCATGGGTTAAAAACTACTTTAAATAAACTAGCTCTTGACAACTTTGTTTACAAGCGCAAAATGAGTGATAGCAATTATTCGATCACAAAGAACATGCTTTTTATGGCTACCATGCTAAAATACGTTTTTTCTTGCTGGCACTCTTGTCATAGAAGAATTCCACGTATTTTTTAAATGCCCTGGTATCTAAAAAAAGATAAATTTATTATCTTAAATATTAAAGGGGTACAAGAAAAACCCAAACCAAAAAAGAGGGAACGGACAGCAAAAAAGTTTGGGAACCCCTGATTTAGGCCTATACAAATAAATCAAAAATTAAAATCACAGCGTCGGAACCAGAACCGTTTAAATTAAAGTTCAGGTTCAGATTCGGCAAATTTAATTTTTACGGCTTCAGCTCCAGTTCAGTTTCAATAAATTTTATTTTTATTGGTTCAATTCCGGTTCAGGTTCAAAGAATAGTTGCGGTTAAAATGGATTCAACGACTCGGTTCGGGTTTAGTTTCATGCCTTGTCTCAAACTAAGCCATTAGATAAATAATCTTTGTTCAATTGAAAATGGTCGAGATTTTAAAATGTCAAAGTAGAGACAAGTTAGTTGTGTTTGGTTTGAAATTGTTGGGTATCGACAGGAAATTAAGGTAACCTTATCTTAAATAAGAAATCTTAACAAGTACTTCAAAGCCTCATGCAGATTGATCCTAGTACTAAAAAACAGCTACAGACTTAAATTTGTGTATATATAATAAAATTTTTATTTATTTTTGAATTTTTTAAAAATCAAATAATTGCATTATCATTAAAAAAATTTTATTACCAAAGGATTGGAAGAAATAAAAATCTAATAGAGGAATAAAAAAAGTTAATAGAAAGGAATAAAAGGGAGTAATGGAAGGAATAAAAATTTGAAAGTTTAATAAAAACTAAGTCAACAGTGAAGAATATTTTGTTCTTTTCTTATTGAAAAATTTTGTTATTTTAAAACATTTTTGAATAGCATTCCACTTTTTTTGATAAATGTTTCTGAGTCACAAATTGATAATCTAGTCTTTAATAAAAGTTACCATTGCAAGTTAGTAGCGTGACGGTATTTGGTGATTTGTAGCAAAGTATCTTTTCCAAATCAAAAAAAACATAATCACTCCGGTTGACTGAGCATCGAACTTTTGCCTTCAAATTGTTTTTCCATCACAATGAACTATTCCGTTCAAAATAATTCTTTAAACAAATTACCCAAACCAGGAAATAAAATAAATTTTTTTGCAAAAGGTTCATAAAATCAAAATGTAAAGGAGTTTGAACAACACGCCCCTTGAAGAAATTAAGAAAAAAAATTTTTTTTTGATTTTAAAAAAAGGGTATGGTCACCGATACAAGAAACAATTACTTTTTTGATGTCACGTCATTATATGCAAATTAATTGATAAGTACAATTGTACACAGATTTGTACGAACCCATGTATTTCATGCAATTTTTTGCTTTTTTTGAAATATTTTCGTTGGTTGATGCACAATGTGTACAAATGATGAAGCTTAAAATTAAAAAATTATTGCCACTTGTAAAACACTTTTTCATTCAACAGGGAGCTTCCAAATGAAAATATTGATTCTTTAGGACATATTTTTGACAAGTTATCCGACTTTTTCAACTTTTTATAGGGTGTATTAGAGATATAAAATGCACCCCTATTTTAGTACAAAATGTAACCCCAAACAGATCCTTGAAAATCAAACTTTTAAACAACAAATTAATAAATTTTTAATTTAGTAAGAGTGCTGGTAACGTTAACAACATAAATAAATGTTTACATGCTTTACTAAGCCAATAATTGCTTTGCTGAGTTAGATAAAACCCAACTAGGTTGCATGTGTACAATTCGCACAGTGTGTACGAAAGGGATATATAAAAAAAATTTTGCGGACCGGTAATCTTTCTAATGTCTGAAAAAATTGTAATAAACGCAATAAATCGATAAAATAATTTATTTATTACAACAAAAGTAAGCATTTAGCAACAGAACAACTCAATTTAATGTAAAATTTGCTGCTGTCTTCTTGATATAATACGTAGTAAACGTGGTTCTATTGAAGTTTTTGAATGGCAAAGTCAGGGGGGCCAGAAGCGGGGGGGATACAGTTTGGTGGAAAATTTACAAAAAGGTACCAGGTACTTTTTGATATAATTTTTTCAAATCCAAACTTTCCAAATTTTTTTCATGATTAGTTTCATCACTTCTTTCTCGATCAGTACTGATTTCTGATTGTTTCTTTTATAACAATCCCGGTGCTTTCTATCTTTACTACTCCTATTTAAGTTGAAAATTGTAGATTTTTGATTAAGATTCCAAATTTCAAAAGAAGTTGCTTCTTGAAATTCTTATCTTTTCTTGCTTAATCTTTCGGATGACTGTCTTAACTCAGTTGAAAGATAGTCTGGCATCATTCCTTTCAACTAGAGACTGATTTCTAATTCATTTACTTTTTCTTCACCACTTATTTTTTGAAACCATTAGTTTTGTGGACACTGTAAATATGTTGATGCAATAACCTTAAAAAGAAGCTATTACGATCATTCAAGCGGCTGAATATATTTGCTAAATAAAAGTTTACTTATCCACATTTTATCGGATAAAAATTTTTTTAATGGAGAATGTTCATTCACGTAAAAATTGATTTGCTTCTTCCCTCAACTCAAAAAGACGTGCAAGAAGGCGTTCTCTCGAAAGGCATATCACTTCTGTATGAAAGGTGAGATGGCAATTTTGCAAAGCCATACTCCCACACAGTGCCTTAAATGCAATGCTCGGTCATTGATACTCTTAACTGGTCGGATCATAATGTCATTTAATTCAGGTGACAGTTTTTGTGCAGCTATATGTTCACAGCGATATATGCAATGTGTAGACAGCAGAGTTTTGTTTGCAAATTTTTTAATTTTGCGGTTGCACCTAAATGACAACCAGCCATGCTTGCAGCTCGGTCTATACACAACCATACGCATTTTCCCAATCTAAGCTTTGACCTTGCATTTAGTTATTAAGGAAAATCAATAATTACTGTTAATATTCAGAACCGACGGCAGAAAAGTTAATGTGAACCGGCACCGGTCCGCGGACCGGTGCCGGTTCACATTAACATCAGACGGCGGTTGAGAACCACTGGTGTATTAAACAAAAAAATAGCGACTTACAGCAGAAGGCAGTGAACTAAACAAAGCCGAGTCAGTCTGTTGTATTTGATTCAAGTGCAATTTTCTTTTTTTTTTTCGAGTTTTTAGCAATTTTTCAAATTTTAAGTATTTTAAATTTTAGTCTTTAATTGACATTAAAATTGTTTTGACCAACAGTTTTGTACTATCGGTTTGCTATAGGTCTGCCGCAGTGCCAATCATTAAACAGATATAATTATATCTATTTTTGAGTTGAAGGAAGCATTTTTAAAATATACTCTCTGCCGCAATGCACATCACGAACAACATTTGTTAAACCATATTTTAAGTTGTGAACTCTAGTATATAGAGACAGTTTCTCTGTTTTTGGTTTCGTACTTGGCAGTATTTCAGTCCTAAGCTTGTATATATATCCTGACCTCTGGTCATCGATGAACGGGAAACACAATGCTGTTTTGTCGACGAGATAGTAGCTGTGATAACATTCTAAAGCAGGGGCGTCCAACCCACGACCCCTGAAGCATTTTGGTGCGGCCAGCGAAGAAATTTTTAAACAGATGCTCCATCAACTTGAATTATTGCAGTGTCTTTAAACCTCTTCAACCTGTGTTGCGCTAAAGATGACGAAGTGTGCCGCAAAACCTTTTGAAAAGCACTAATTCAGCGTTGCTCGACATATAGATAGGATTCATTTAATTGACAAAATAAAGCCCACAAGCAGAGTAAAGACTTTTATTTTTGTATAGAGAACTTTCGAACTAACTCGCGCGACAACATCTCTTTGATTATTGCAGCGATAGCGGCCCGTGATAAAGTTACAGACGAAACTTTGGCATGTGACAAATAAAATGTTGGACACACCTGCTCTAAAGTGTATGCGGAAGATACGAGTTTAATAATCGATCTAATTTTAAACTGAGAAATGTTGACTTGATGTTCCGCAAATTCACACCAACAAAATAAAAAAGATATAATTTCTAATTTTGCTCTTTTAATATTTTCTATAGTTCTTCAGATTTAATTTATATGCGTCCCAAACACTGCAGCAAAACTGAATTTTCAAGTATAACACTTTTCGTCACCGAAAATTAAAAAAACAACATTACTTTAAAGTGGAGGTCTCAACTGTGAAACAATATTTTCAAAATTAATAAATTAAAAAAATTTTACATTAATATCTTTGTATTTAAAAAGTTTTTTGTCGGTACAAAACTTTAAAATAGCTTTTAAAAGCACATGATTCATTTTAAGCTCTTTTGTTAATTGAGTAGCCTTAAAAAAGGCTGTTTTGAAAACTCGAACGTTTCTAGCTCTCTTCAGAAGGTTTCGCTAAAATGAATTGCAGAACTGAACGTAGTATTTCAAAAGTTTTAAGACTGATCCTGATTGGCTAAAAATTAAGGTTAGCAACAATTATCATAATAATTAAAAGTATTTAATAAATAAAACCACGTTTCGTCAGCGTAAAAAATTTTTGGGCAAAAGAAAAGGGAACAAAATTATGCAAGTTTTGTGCTAAAATTTGGAACTAAAAGGAAAATTTTTTACAATTATACTACCAATTTATGTTTGTAAACAAACTCTTTCTGTCTACACAAATTAGGTTTTCGAAGAGTGATGAAAATTGATTCCAAGAATGATAAATTTTCCTTTTAGTTCCAAATTTTCGCACAAAACTTGCGAAACTTCCTGAAGAGAGCTAGACGAAAACGTTCGAGTTTTCAAAACAGCCTTTTTTAAGGCTACTCAATTAACAAAAGAGCTTGAAATGAATCATGTGCTTTTAAAGGCTATTTTAATATCTTTGTCTTATTTTTATTTTTCTATTCTTGGTCATATTTTCTATTGCAGCGTGGTCGAATAGTTAGAGGACGTCATTTTGCAGAATGTCGAGATACTTGTGTTCAATCAGCGGTGGTACAAAAGAGTTATGATAAAAAGGTTAATCTAAAAATAATAACAATTTATCCCAATGAAATAATATTTTTAGATTTGTTGATTTTAAGATGTTGGCACTAACTTTTTTGAAACCTATGATTTTGCTGTTACATTTAATACACAGTGGAAATTGCCAAAGTAAGTAGATTAAAACTTTGTTTTTGAGAAAAACTTTAAGTGTTTGATTCAAAATGCAATATTTAACTCATGCCCCAACAGTTTAAGAAACCAACAATTTAGCAAATCTTTCAAATAGCATCATATGGCACTATATTAGTAAATTCCACAATGCAGTTATGGTTAAGCTGAGTGTCAGGGTTACATTATTACACATTAAAGATTACCATGAGGTTAAAATTACAATTATTGTTGTTACAGAATTTCAGTACAACGACTCATTTGATTTTGACAAATATCACATTTATTTATTAACATTTTTGCTTCCCTAGAATATTTTTATATTTTCCATTTAGGCCATATGCGCCAAGCTATTTTCTTCTAATGCTATATTACAAGATTACCTTTTCTTTTTTCCTAAATATTTGATTAATGATTGCACTTTACCAAGCCCCTAAACTATGTCTACATTTTTTAATATTTCATGTTTAGAAAAACTTAATTTTTTCAAATTATCTATTTTGATTACTGTTTGTATTTTACCAAGTCAATTTTTACTAGTATTTGTCCCGGACGTAAAAAATTACCGCAATACGGTCGAAAACAGCCAAGTATTAATGTAATATTGGTTGAAATCAATTGAGTCTGTACTTTTGCACAGTAATACGTTATATGCCTCGATATTAGAGGTTAAATTATCCCTGTGTGTGCATTGTCTCGATCGGTTAAAAATATTATTGCCCAAAAGCGATTGTAGTCCTATTCATTAAGACATTGGCACATTTATGAGCAATTTTGTACTCATCTTTCTAAAATGATTTTTTGCTTAACATACAACTAACAATGTAAAGCAGGGGCGTCCAACCCGTGGCCACATTTGGCCCGCGTAAAGGTTTTGAGTGGCCCGCGCAGTATTTTTTTGAAGCCGTCTGTCCCGTCAATTTTGGCAAAAGTCGAAGACAGATTTGATGTGAAGACCCCTTTTTCTTGTTTTTTTCAAGTTTTAGAGATCACTATGATTTCGGGCAAAAAGTGGGAAATCTGAGACTGATTTCAGGCGAGGACCTTTTTTTTTTGAGATCACTATGATTTTGGGGCAAAAAGTGGAATGTTTTGTTTTGTTTGGCCCACCAATATTTTCGATAAGTCAAAGTGGCCCTCTGCTGAAAAAGGTTGGACACCCCTGATGTAAAGTTTTTGTGATAAAATTTTCCGCGATAAAATTCGCTTTTAATCCACTCAACTGGTTCTCGCAGCTGTTTATGGATTTTAATTCATTTAATTTAAGGGTACAGAGATTTCTCATTTATAGAAATTTAAACAGTAAAATTGGCTGTTGTTTCAGAAACTGTCGTTTTATATTTTTATTCTAAAACGCTATTTTATGGTTTTATTTTAAGAAAAGTATATGAAACAATACTTTACCAATGCGGAACCTAAATCAATTTAAATGTGTAGTTTATTTTAAAAGTTAAACGTTTTTAACTGAAATTTATCGCCTTTTTTAACGAAGTCAAATTGATAATTTTACTTAACTGATTGAATTGCAATAAAATACTTAATAAAATTGGTAAATCTTACATGACCCAAATATTTAATGAAAAAATTACAATTAAACTAACCAAATCATAGTCAAAAATCAATTTTTACCCATAAAAGTTCATTAGTACTTGTGTAAAAATTCATTATATTATAAATAAAAAAGACTGATTCAGTCGGACCTGGTATATGCGTTTGCGATGTCTCTAACTTTAGTTTTTTTAAATGTCTAACAAACAAATCAACTACAAATCATTCCAAGAAATTGAAAAAAGTTGCTAGAAAATAAACCAAATACATTTTAGTAAAAACTTACAATCAGAAATGCGGACTCTGACTCGGGACTCATCAATTCGGTACAATATAGCGGGGCTTGGACTTGGAATTGCCAACAAAGTAGCGAGTCCGGCGAGTGTGATATCTAGATTTTATGCATCATCGACGATTTGAAGGTTTCGCAGATTATTGTTATCAATACTTATAAAGGAAAAAAAGTGCTAAACCTCAATTCTTCAAAGCATTGGAAATAAAACAAGTTTTCGTTTTCCAATTGAGATTCAAACAAAAATAACTATCTTTAAAATCCTTTGATGATTATGTAGAGATCACAAATATGGTTATGCATTTCCTAAAGTTTCAAATTTAGTTTATTTATGTCAGGTGCAATGTCAACTAAAAATGACAATTTTGACAGCCAAACAAAATTTGACAGAAGTGCTTCAGCTCTATTCTTTTCTTCAAGAAAAATATTAATTTCTTTTCTGGGTTTATAAAATCGAAAGAAAACTTTACCACAACTAAGCCACCTATCTGCTGTGCGATAAGGCAAGTCAAAATAAACAATTGAGCACTAGAAGTTGTGACGTACTTGTGAGATCAGTAGACTCATATAGGGCCAGAAAATACCACAAGAAGTTTTTAGCTTTCTTGTGTATTTGTGCTATTATGTTCTCTCCAAGTTCTTCTGTTTTCCGTACAAATAATGAACTGAATGAAAGGCTAATACTTGCAAACAAAATCTGCTTTTTTTGAACACAAGTGATTTACTGTTCATACACTCTTTGACGTGGAATGGAAACGGTGGCAGTGACTGAACGACAAATGGGAAAAATGGAAGTTGCAGAGTTGAAAATGGTGAGATGGGCACTGGGAGTGACAAGAAAGGACAAGATAAGAAATGAATATGTGAGAGGGACTACGAAAATTGCAAAGCTGGGAGACAAACTTCGGAATGTGAGGCTACGTTGGTATGGACACGTAAAAAGGAGAGAAGAAGACTACGTGGGGAAAAAGATGATGGAGATGGCAGTGCCAGGCAGAAGGAAAAGTGGAAGGCCAAGGAGAA
The DNA here is from genome assembly GCA_963680785.1 of Diplosoma virens. Classification (NCBI taxonomy): domain Eukaryota; kingdom Metazoa; phylum Chordata; class Ascidiacea; order Aplousobranchia; family Didemnidae; genus Diplosoma; species Diplosoma virens. The sequence continues at coordinate 2,140,312 of OY796884.1, forward strand.
GGTGGATGGATTTGGTGAGAGAAGACATGGAAAGGGTTGGAGCTAGGGAAGGAGACGAAGTAGACCGAGTGAAATGGAGATTACTATCGCGCTGTGGCGACCCCGAGTAGGGAGAAGCCGAAAGAAGAAGAAGACACTCTTTGACGTGGTTCCCATCAGTGAACGGTTTTCCTCACTCTATTATTTTTTGTACGATTTTAAATTTTGAGCGAATGACCGTTTCATTTTTAGTAAAATTTTTAACATCAGACTTTTTTGACACGGCAAAAATAAGTTTTCTTAACTGAAAATTTTTAGTGTGTAATTTTCCAGAAAGCGTATTTGAATATTTAGAGAAATGTTCGGTTTCTTAATGATGTTTAAGGTTATACTCTTTCAAGACAGAAACATTTTCGTTATATATCGGGCAACCCACTGCATGATTCGACTTTTCACAAAGAAATACTTTTCTCTTCGTATTTCATTGAGCAATAGACATGTAGCATCTACTTTTGTTTTTCAGCAGTCATATTAAAACTATAATTGCAACAAAACATTATCAATGAATATATCTAAACATTAAAGCTAGTTTCTAGGTGCCTAGATTATCGATGCAGTGATTAACTGAAGAGAAGTTTAGTTACCAAAGTGTAAACCATCTGGCTCAACTGAACGTTGGAACAAATCGCTTTACGTAATTGCAGAAAGCGAGCGACAGCCAGCTATGATGAATCAATAGCTGATTTATTTGTAATGTACTGAGAAAAATCTTAGTCAGAAACCAAAAATATAAAATCATTGGTACATTTTTTGTAGCTTGAAAACTGAAATGTTAATATTTATTTTTATTATTGTTTTAAACCATTATCCTAATTTTTTAAATTTACTCTCAAGTTTTTAAAAATAATAAGTTCAACTTTTTTATTCCTTTGTGTATTCTATGTTGGTGAAATAATATGCTTTACTTTTTTTTGGTTTCGCTTGATTACTGCTAATGTTTTTGTTGTTTGCTTGTTTAAAAGAAATTTCACGTAAACAAAATACGTTTTTCGTTTTTTCAGATTGTCGTATTACAAAAGAAAATCAAAATTTTTTGATTCTTTCTGAAAAACAAACTGATGCAAATACTGCAATTAAAACGTGTTCATCATCAGGAGGAAAACTAGCAGAAGTTACTAGCCAAACTGCATCAAATAAAACAAAATTGTTTCTGAAAGAAAATTTAATTAGCAATGGTGAGAAAGATTGTGTTGTAACAGTCAATTAAAAAATAATGAGGAGTTTTAAAAAGCGGTTTTAAAAAATCGATTTTCAAAAATTTAAAAGCTGGCTTAAACTTTTAATATGATTTGATTTGTTATCAAGTGTTTTTGAAAAGGCTTGTAATCAGTTTTAACAAATTACTGTGAACGAGTAAATAGAAGCGACAGCAATCGATACTTTCTGGGTTTAAATCGTAAAATCATTATTTTTAACTACAACTTCCTTCCTTTTTCTGTCTTTGCTTGTATGTTTTACCAAGCAGCTCTAAATTTCAGTAATAAAAATCCATGTTCAAAATAAGCAAATGTATAAAAAGACTTAAAAAAATTCAATCAAACAGCAAAATCTTAACATCTCCAAAAGTAGGTCATCGTAATTATCTCACGGTTTCTCTAAAAATTTTAAGGGGTGTTCTCTCCAGTTTTTATGGGTCACATGATTAGTGGCCACGTTTTGTTGTTAATTTGTAACGGTATTCAATATAGTCTGCGTGTTTCTTTCTTTATTGATTTAGTTATTGAACGGTAGAAGTTTAGTCTAGTATAGGTTGGGTTTTTATTCTACAGTGACAAAATTTAGTTTTAATTATCATTATCATCTTTGCATTTTTTGTTGTTTAAGGTAGGAGATATAAATTGAAAATTAAATATTAAGAAAACGGTGAACACGTTAAACTTACAATATCCATCGACTTTCCTGACCCACTTTTAAAGATGCAAAGATATTATTGTTTGGTTGAAATTGTTTATTTATTTTTTACGATTTATGAAGTGACTGACTTTAAAAAAAAATGCTCGCTAAGATTGCAAAAAGCCAGTTTAAGTGATATAAAATATTTGTTCAATTGCAAAACATCCTGACAGGGATGACAGTTAAACCGCACTTACTCAGTTAAACACACTTACTTGTATAGTTAACAAAAATAGTATAACAGAATACTTTTCAAAATGAGTGTATCAAATTTTTTCATGCTTAAGCTTTGGAAATCTACGAATTTTAAAAAGATTAAAAAATGAATTGATTTATATATTTTTAAGTGGCAACTCCAGGACTTTGTCATAACTCGGGCTTGTGTTTGCTACTGATGCCACAAACTGCAAACTCACTACAACTACACATTACAATATTACTGTAGGCTGAAGATAGTGGCTAAAATTTTGGAATAAATTAAAATATACGAGTATGGTGGATAAAATATATACTGTTAATTATCGCTTGAAATGCGGAGTCGCTACTGATATTCTTGTAATTATCAGGAAAATAAGAAATTAAATTTACAGTGCGTCTCTTGCATAACTCTAAAATAACTAAATGTTTTTCAATTTAAATTGCACCGTAAAGTTGTTGATTTACTTGAACATTGTTTAAAACAACAAAAAACAATTGAAATTTTTTATAATTTGAATTAGTCCAATTTTCATCTGGTTCCTGTTAGAATGCAGTAGGCATTGATGGCTTCGTTGTTATCTGATAGTTACTCTACAAGTTTAACTCGACCTCATTCCTTGTGTTTCAACTTGCGTTTCCCAACTTCATTCTTGCATTTTGCTTGGACATCTTATCGATTGCACTCTAATGGATTATAATTAACTTGATCCAATCTTGCAAATGCAAAGGCTGACCGTCGTTTTCATAGTCATTTTAAAGAATCAGAAAATTAAGGTTATTTGCATGGGATTTGAGCACGCTAATAATCGTTCTTTGTATTTGGTGGATTGCATTGTGTCTTGTTTAGGTTTTGGGCATTGAGCTTTGGCTTTAATTTTTCTACTGTATTTATTTTGCTTTGTTTGTCCACCAACGTTGTTCGCTGGAAACGTTACACACACACACACACACACACACACACACACACACACACACACACACACACACACACACACACACACCCACACACATTTTGTTTGACCTCGTGATAGAGACACACAGACTCAATAAGAGAGACTCATATTGAAGGTTATCGGAGATAGAGACTGAGATAAAAGTCGCGAGAACGCGGCGTCGGTGGCCGAGTCGAAGTTAAGTATCGGATAAACGCAGAATTGCGTATCGCATATAAATTTCTTTAAATTTGATAATTACTGTCAATAAACTAAATTTTTTAAAAAGTTCGAGCACTTGTAGACAAAGCCTCGTTTTCTTGATTTTTCTAGTCGAAGCGACCGTTTAGTATCTAAATTAGTGTTTGTCTTACGCATCACACTAATTTTTTTTATTGATAAGCACCCTTCAGCGAGTTAGTGAACCAATTTTTTTCTTCGAGAATAAAGTTTCTAGCTTTAGCCTATAAGAAGTCTGATACTAAAATTCCGACTACGGTTTAATGACAAAAGCAAATAGCAATTTTAGCCAATTTTATTAACTTTTTCCTTTATGACCTATAAGTTTTTATACACAGAAACTTTTCTGTCCTACCTTTGTCTAATGCCTTCTATGACAATTAAGTTTTACCCTCTTACTTGCAGCCGTGCACTTCTTTAACTAAGGTCACTAGGTTACTTATTTTTGGATTATAGTCTGAACTTTAGCAAAAAAAAAAGGATTGAAAAGCTAATCAATAACCAGCTTTTCAGCTTTTTTTACACCAATCTGTCACTGTGCGAAACCACATTTACATGCTTGACCTAACAAGCATTTCTAAACCCCAGCTATGCCTTTACAACGTCGTTACTTAATTCTTGAAATTATCCCATCTATTAAGTTTGGTTAGCCTACAATGTTCCTACGTTTTGTGAGCTCTAGCAAAAAGTGGTTTTGAAACTGCTTTGCGCTATGTTTTTTTGTTCCTTGTTTTTTCTTTAAGAACTTAATAATTTTGCTGCTTGTTTTGACGTTCGTTTACCTACAAGGCCCAGTGAAAATTGTGTCGAACTTACTCTTTTCTGTATCATGATGTAATAAACCCAAAAGCTTATTACGTCATAAGTAACAGCGTGCCCTATACAGCGTGCCCTATACATCGGGCACCACATGGAGCACGAGGTTTGACGGTTTTATATGACGAAACTCGATGCTGGCTTAATAACAACACTGCCAGCATCTGATTCAGGCAGTGCAGCAGCCTGGGGTAATAAAAGGATAAACCCTCTGTCGCGCTTTTCCTACCTAGTATTTTTATTTTGTTAATCCGAATAACAATAAGATACTAGAGGAGAACCCTACGTGAATTTCGCAGAAAATCACTAGCCTGTTGAATGAAGCTTATACGAGTTTTGAACTGGCGGGTCTTATCTATCTAGGTAATCAGGCGGGATTTATATTATAATATAATTATATCATAGAAACGTCAAAGACCAAACTAGAATTGAAATAAACGACAAAATTATATACACGATGCTACGATTTACAAATAATTTAAATATACTTCATAAATTGCCTAACTGAATTTATAGAGCCGTAAGAGAATTTTATGAAATTAATAAAGATTCATGCTAAAACTTAGCGTCTGCCTACAATCCCGGACAGATACAATTGACACATTAAATTATGCACAAAATACGTTTGTCATAGCACTAACATCTAGAATCTGAATCTGAATCTGAATAATCTCATCTCGCTGCTACCCTATATATATATATATATATATATATATCAAATTAAGTATAAACACTGCAGATAAAATTTATTTATTAAAATTCGCGACAGTCTGTTTCACCGTAAAAACGGCTCATCAGGCGATATTCTGAAATAAAAATAAATACAACAACCAAAATAAATAATCCGGGATAAATACTAATAGAATAAAAATAAGAATAAAAAATAATAAATAATAAATAAAAAGTAAAATAAAATAGAATATAAACGGGAAATTATACAAATTTTGTACAACTTAAAAAACTATAAACAGCTATACCGTATACAAATAAAAAATAAGCGCAACTGTGCAAACGTAAGAGGATTTTTAGTGATTGGCAAGTGACGCGCTATAAATTTGCAGAAATCGTGACTAATCAAAAAGGTTGTAAATGATAAAAAACCGAGTTCGAGGTTTGGTGAAGATTACGTAAAGTTTTTTAATTTAAATTTGTTTTTGTGGCGACACTTACCGGTTAGTTCCGTTCGTTTGTTGAGAGTGCTAGGTGGGTCTGCCAGGAGGATGGCTAGCTTTTCATCGAGGCAGAGATTGCACCTGGCGGCACCGGGTTGGTAGGTACTAGATCTGACCGAAATTCTCCATTCAACGTGAGGATTTTGAATGGAGCATTATCAAGACAATTAATACTTGCACACAAAAAGTATTCAAAAATCAAGAGGTAAGTCAAATAAATAGCCTGCTACACTGAAACTACCCATCGGATTTGCTCAAGTAAACTACCAAAATATTCAGGAATAAATTTTAGGAAAAGTCATAAAATTCTAGGATTTTATCATCCAAACTTTACGAGTTATATCGTTTTTAAATAAGGGACCCCTTAGCCCCCTTATCCTCAAAGGACCCCCCTTAGGTAAATTAAGGTTAACGTAGACAAAAGCTTTTGTAATCAAGAGAACAATTTAATTCTGGTGTTAGCACTGAACTGACCCAGATGGTAGGTGCTTTCACGCAGCCTGGGCCGTGAGTAAGTCTGTTCATTGATTTTAAAAATGACAGACCGAAACCGAACCTACCAAAATGGAAGGGTATCCACCCATTACGATGTTCAGTGTGGGTCTGCTAATCCGCAAACGTCCTTTTCAGGACGGGGCAATGACAAGATAAAACTGCCTTTTTCAGGGCACATTGCCAACAAGTTCCGAAGACGCACTATTCTTCAGCTAAACATCGAAGGCCTCACTGCAAGCAAACAAAACAAACTTCCAAACTACCAACTAGCTGGGACTTCTTTAAGCAGGAAGCATGGCCTTGCCACGTTTGTCCACGAACGACTGAGATACACGCTTTTGGACCAATCTCCACCGACATCGGAGATCGAGTGGTTGTGTGTGGACGTTGATGGCTATAAAATAGTTAACGTCTACAAACCACCGCCAACGCGATTGCGAAGCCTGGATCTCCCAGTGTTTCCTCACCCCTGTCTGTACGCTGGCGATTTTAACTGTCGTCATGCTGACTGGGGCTACGATGACAACAGTCCGGACGGTGAGTGCTTGACTGGCTGGGCAAGTATTAATTGTCTTGTCCTCCTATATAATGCCAAGGACGCTGCCAGTTTTTATTCCGGCCGCTGGAACACTGGCATCAATCCAGATCTAGCTTTCGCTAGCGTAGATCCAAACAGTCGCTTACCGGATAGACGTGTCCTTGAAAAGTTCCCCAGGTCACAATATCGATCTTCGCTTATTACACCACCAAGGTTTGCTATGGCAGTGCCAAACACGCCTGTTAAGCGATGGAACTTCTGCAAGGCCAATTGGAGTCACTACATTGCTTTGACAAATAAATTCTCAAAGACTTTGTTGCCACCTGATTCACTTGGTGTCGATGCGGCTTACCAGGACTTCTGTAACACCATTAAGATAGCAGCCAAAAAGACTATCCACGCGGGCTATCGAAACAACTATATTCCGTGTTCGGATGCAAAGTGTGAGTCCCTCTATAAAACCTTCCTGCAGTCTCCTCAAGGAGACGATGCAAGTTTGGCTGCTACAGCCTTGCTTGACAAGCTTGATAGAAAGCGAAGGGATCGATGGTCCAAAGCAGTTTGGAGCATTGACTTCTCACACTCTAGTCGAAAAGCGTGGAGTATTTTGAACAATCTTACTGGTAGGTCATGACACTCTCCTCGTCACTATTCCGTTTTAGCCGATGCTATTGCATCTCAGCTGGTTAGAAATGGAAAATACGAGGCTGTTGACCGCAAGTCATCTTGACTTGTCTCTCAAGAAGTGTCTGACCTTTGGAGGGCCACAACACCAGGCGCAGTAAATATCTCTGACAATTATTCACAGAGAGAGTTTGCTGTTGCCCTTCAACATTTAAAACCAGGTAAAGCTCCGGGACCTGATTCCATCTGCTCAGAGTTTATACTCCATGCCGGAGCTGCTTTGAAGTCCTGGTTACGTGACTTCCTCTCTTCCTGTTTGGGCCGACTCAAAATTCCCAAGATCTGAAGATGAGCGCTTGTGTTCGCGATCCCAAAACTAACAACGCCCGGGGGGACCCAAAGAGTTATCGACCGATATCTTTACTCTGTGTCCCCTACAAGATCCTCGAGAAACTTATCTACGCCCACGTTGAACCATTAATCGATCCACTGCTCCCTAAAGAGCAGACTGGGTTCCGACGCGGGAAGTCAATCGTAGATCAAGTTGTTCTGCTAACCCAGAACATCGAGGATTCTTTTGAGGCTAAAAAGAAGACGGGTGCCGTATTTATCGATCTGACAGCTGCTTATGACACTGTCTGGCACCGTGGGCTTACCTGCAAGCTGCTGAGACTACTTCCGGACAAGCACATGGTCAAAATGATCATGGAGTTTATCCGAAATCGAAGTTTCACCCTTACCACCGGTGACAGCAAGCAAAGCAGGCTACGCCGTCTTAAAAACGGTGTTCCTCAGGAATCGGTCTTGGCTTCCCTCCTATTTAACATCTATACGTACGATCTTCTTTCCATGATTTCCAAAAAGTTTGCTTATGCTGATGATTTAGCATTGTTGCACTCTTCTGGAAACTGGAAGGACTTGGAGGGAACTTTAAGTCAAGAAATGTCTACACTTTTAGCATATCTCCAGACTTGGAGGTTGAAGCTCAGTCACACTAAGACGGTGACGGCAGCCTTTCACTTAAATAACCGAGAGGCCAAACGTGAGCTAAAGGTCACAACAACGGTAGACTTTTACCGTTCTGTCTAATCCCTATTTATCTTGCGATAAAACTGGACAGATTGCTCACGTTTCGTCATCATTTAGTTGTATTGCGCAAAAAACTATCCTCGCGCGTCACACTGCTGAGGCGACTCGTGGGCTCGGGATGGGGTGCTGGTGCTAAAACACTACGCATAGCCACCTTATCTCTAGTCTACTCAACAGCTGAGTACTGTGTGCCAGTCTGGTGTCGCAGTGCTCACACTCGCCTCATTGACAGTGTCTTGAACGTCGCCTTGCGCATAGTTACTGGATGCCTGCGTCCTACTCCAACGGACCACCTACCTGTACTCTCAGGCATCCAGCCAGCTGAGCTTTTCCAAATGGGAGCGACACTCTCCTTAGCTCATCGTGGATCTCTGGACCCCGATCATATCTTGCATGGTCTATTAAGTGGGTCCTCAGATACTGGCCAAGTGAGACTAAGATCCAGACGCCCGTTTGTGCCAGGTGCGCGGAATATTTTGGACAACCTTGCCAGACTTGGCATCCGCGCTTCTGAATAGACAAATCACAAATGGAAAACGGAGTACTGTGAAAATGCTTCCAGGTTCCGTGCTTTTGTGCCCGAGACCGGTGTCAGGCCTGTTGGGATGGGCTTACCCCGAGCAGCTTGGGTTAAGCTCAACCGCCTGCGGACTGGTGTTTGGCGATTCCATTCGTCCATGCACAAATGGGGTCTCGCTCCTTCACCGAATTGCAAGTGTGGCGCCTCTGAGCAAACCGCAGACCATGTACTAACAGCGTGCCCTATACATCGGGCACCACATGGAGCACGAGGTATGACGGTTTTGAATGACAAAACTCGATGCTGGCTTAATGACATCACTGCCAGCATCTGATTCAGGTAGTGCAGCAGTCTGGAGTAGTAAAAGGATAAACCCTCGGCCCCAGTCCTGTTTTTGTCTAACCTGGAGTGGATACCCTTCAAACGATGACGACGACGAAAACGGAAATTTTCTCCAGTTTGACAAAAATTTTAATTTATAATAACGACTGTACTTTAATTAAAAATAAACGACTTAACCGGGCAATTCAAACAATTTAGAAACCTCTCTTAAAGAAATAACAGCGTATAACAGTCTGCCAAACGACTTGTTCTGACTGAGTTTATCTTCTATGAAGCAAGCGCTTATGTCAGTGTTTCTCAAACCACGGGTCGCGACCCAAAAGTGGGTCACCAAGACTATGCGTATGGGCCGCGAAGGCTTGTAATCTACCGCACTAAAAAAAAAAATCCGCGCACACAAGATTTGAGAAATGATGAACCTTCTTGAGATATCATTACGAAATTACGAGAAAAATGTAGAAATCAGAATCAGATTCAACATGAAGAGCTTTTCTTTCTTTTTTTTAGAGAACACTAGATTTTTGAGCTGAAAATCAAGAAATCAGAAGTAGATTCAAGGTGAAGACTTTTTTTTTTTGGAGATCATTACGTTTTCACTATGCTCACTCAAATTTATTTGATTTGCAGTTATCTTTGCAAATCGTTGTTTTTAGCGATTTTGGGTCGCAGAAAAAAAGCCTTGAGAAACACTGGCTTATCTAGTGGACATCACAATTAAGCACGTGGCGATTGATAATGAAGGATTTGACTATCAGTGACGTCAATACATTTCGCATTCCTCGTAATATCAATGCCTATCTAATTAGTTTACATAGCGCTACAAAAATGTGAAGCAAACACAATGGGATTTTAACCATATAGCACAATCCTAATCATATTTAAATGGTCTGAGCTCGAGCAAAAAAAAAACGATAATGACTTTATCAGAAACAATAACTAATTACAAAGTTAAAAGGTCAAAAAAGGGCCAATTGCGAAACAACCAAACGTAGCTATTTGAACTAAAACTATGTTTTTTAAATAAGAGTTGGAAACATGAGAAACAACTATGGCACGTATTTTAGATTTTTATAAATACTGTATATTTTTGTTTTTATATTTTAAATCCAAAACTTTTTAATAATATCTGTTATAACAGCTTCTAAATATTTCAATACTAAAAGTTTGCATAAAATTAAAAAAAAAAACTAAAATTTTAACCAAACTGAAATATGTTAGCATCCATAAAAGCATAACCGTTTCTTGGTTCTTTCAGTTTTATCCTTTCGCGGTTGTTTTGAAAATCGAGATAATAGACGTGTATGATAAATGCGATGCAATAAAAAAAAACTAATAGCAATTTGTTTAGATTTAGTGTTGGTAACCATTTCAAACGTTCAAGGAGAAAACAATACATTCAGATACATTCCGGATGATACGGTACGTGAGAGTAGGAGCGTAGATGATCCGATTGAACCGATCAAACCGTCGAAAGGAAGATTACAAAGTTTCTATTTGTTCAAAAAGTGAGTCTTTATTGTTATTATGAGAATAAATGTGGTAAAGAAACGTAAATTTAACTGTAATATGTTTGAACTATTTTTTGTTATTTTGACATAATTTTATAATATTAGAGAATCATAGCAGGTAATTTGGCAATCTTTTTACTTAAATAAAGTCTTTCTGAAAGTGATAATGTCATAAGTTCAAAGTAAATTGTTTTAAAACATTTATCAAAGAACTAGATCTGTGCCAAAAAATAAGTTCGTGGCTGTTTCGTGTATCATTTTAGAGGAGAGACAAATTGGATGTCAAAGTACCTCCCAAAAATTATGTCACTTAAAGTGTCTACATACAACGTCTAAACTATATGTTGTTGTAGATGACACTCCTTGAAGTTTATCAACATGATCTCCCATATTTCTTAAAAAAAGTTCGTCTTGTTGTACGTCTGTATCTTGCACTATAGTATGAATTCTGTTTCTAAACTTTAAAAAAATGTATTTTAATTTGAAAGTTACAGACAAATTTTTATTGCAGTCAATCCTACAGTAGCATTCTCGACTACAAGCTTTGGCAGTAAATATTAAAATTTTTTTAGTAAATTATGTTTTCCCAGTTTATAGCTAGTTATAAAAAATGGTGAAAAACTATAGTCAAATCTCGGTTTTCGAACGTCTCAGAGTTCAAACAAAAATTCTGTTCTCGAACAATTCGAACAAAAAAATAGAGCAACAGCAACACGTGACTGCCAAGACTTATCTCTTTTACATGAATCTCTTTTAAATTGTTTGTAATGGGAAAATATGATTCGGTTTTTGAACAGTCTTCCAGAACGAATCGTGTTTGTAAACCGAAGTTTGACTGTATCTTGCAATCACATGTCGGGAAATAAATTTTCGCAGCAGACAGCTACGATACGAGAAGATTGAAATTTTACTTAACTATTTTAATAAAAGTTGTGTTTGTTTTTAAGAACAATTCAAATCAAGTAGAGGCTCAGATGAGGTTCAACGTATTGTTATTTAATGGTCAAATGCAAAATCTTTGAATTTTTTACTTTGATTTTTATACATGTAAATGCCGACTTACCAAGCCATGAAGATCCAATTTCTAAAAAAATTTCACTGGCTTAGGTCTGATCCATAGCTTTCACCAAAGGACGCGAAAACTCGTTCACGTTTTTCTTTTAAGAAATATTAAACAGTAAGAACTGTTATTTCGCAATGAATGAGCAGCCCTTTATTGGTAGATAGACTTTTTGTTTTATTATTTTTAAATGAATTAAATACCAACCCAAAGTCGTTCATACCGAATTCTGGAAAGTAATTTTGCAGTGAAAACAATAGGTTTGTTAATGTATTTAAACGTTTTTAAAAAAAATTTTTTTTGACGAAAATTTAATTTTCATTAAGGACCTGCTTTAAAACTTTATTCTTCTGTATAGACATTTTTTTTATCAAATTAAGATAATTTTGATGTTGCCTTACTTATGCTTTGGGATATTAAATTGTCGACAGCGTTGTCGAGTGGTTAGAGCGCATGATTGTGATCAACATGGGATCGGTTCAAAACCCACTTCTGTTGTGTCCTTGGAAAATACACTTTACGGCCCTTTCCTCTCCTTGGTGATTTTGGCACGCAGTTATAAATTTCAGTCATATCTCTATGAAAAAACTGTAAAACTAAATAAAGCCTTTAACCAGACAGCAATATTTTGGCATTTCCGGAAGCAGGTTGGGGTAATTTCTTGCCCTATGTATAGCGCCTCCGTCGCTTTCCTATGAGTCAGAATGATAAATATAGAGATAAAATAAAAAATAATAACACTTATAAACTTATATTAACTCATATTTTTCTATTTCCCTTTAAGAAGGATGCTTAAAATTTTTTGGATTTCTTCAATTAAGCTTCCAAAAACTATTTCACAAACTAAGTTTCTTATAAAATTTTTATTTGTATAAATTCACAAACTAAGTTTTTATATGTATGGAGAATATTGGGTTAACACTAAAGCAGCTGGAACTTTGAACTACTTTGAACAAAAGCGTACAGCGTACGGCTAGCGGTATAACTTTATGTGTTGTAAAATTAGAAATTTTGATCTTGGACTGTAAGTCAGAAAGCAGATCAATGACGGCGTATTACGATATACTGCTATTTCATGACTGACGTACAACATAAAATACATGGATATCATTATTGATGAACATTGGTAAATCAACTTTGATTTGCCACATTTTCGGTTAAACCCAACATTGACAAGACATGTCAATAAAGAAGATTTCATATACGAGTATCTCACTAATATTAACTTAATGTTGTTTATAAATTGGTTGTAAAGCTTTTGTACTTGTAAAGTATTTGAATATTATTAAAATGCTTTGCTCTAAGCATTATTAAAATTGTGCGCTATGGCTCATTGCAACAAATAGTTGGATGCTCTGACCTGGAACAACCAAGTGGCGTTTTTGACGCATTGAATAATTGTTTCGCTCAACTAATTCAACAAAACACCTGTATAATAGAGAGCAAAAGAAAGAAGTTTTGTAGTTTTTAAAAAAGAGTTTCGGGAAACAAAAGGCTGCTTTTTTATACCATAAAATTGCAACAAAAAGCAGTTATATTAGAGTAAGCATTTTCAACATATGTAATTTATTCCTATTTTTAAATCCAACTGTAAAAAATTGCCAACGCACGTGTTCGTTTTATTTTTTTTGCTTTCCCAATCATTATTTGCCCGTGCACTCGCTGCAAGCGCCTTTCCGCTTTACACTTTAGTTATTTGTTAATTTCTTTCCCGAGCATAGTTCGCGTTCTTATAGTGCTCGTTTAAACATCCTTGGTTATTTCAACTTTTCCTTCATTCGAAGCCAGAAGCGCGTTATTCGACTATTTACTTTGTGGCAATCGGCCAACTTCAGCGCCGTTTACTGTTACATCAATCTTCAAAGCAAAAAAACAAACAAACAAACAATCGTTTTAGCATAGTTTAACTCATTAAAGGTTGTTGCAGCTTTCATAGACCCAAAAATTTTATATTCATTTTGTTGCAGTTATCTTTAACTTAAAAAAAATTTTTATCAACTAAGGTTATTTTGAATAATTGATTGTGAAACAAAAAAAACATTAACAATGCACCAACAAGTTTTTAATGTTTTTTTAAAGGCTTATCGCAATTAGTAAGATATGTAAACGTTAAAAAAAACAAAGTCAGCGAAGTAGTTTTTTTAAAGCAGTTAAAACTTAAAAAAATCATTTCACGATCTAACTCCATTTTATGTTTGAGTTCGGTCAAATATGTTAGAATGCAGCAACTTTACATATTTCCGAGAGGGCGTAATTAAGACAAGATGAGTAAAATTATTGCTATTGTAGTCAAAAGGGGCTTCAAAAATAATAAAGCTCCCCAAATTTTTATTTAAAAAATTTAACATAAAGACTTTTTTAAACTCAAAATTTTTTTTGAATGGTTTCTTGATTAATTTTCATTAAAAGCTTTTTAAATTTCATCTTTGTATTTATTCTCATTTTTTGCAGAAAAGCATCGAAGGCGCAATTTGTTGGGCAACAATCAAGCAATTTATCCGGCTTACTTTAAAAATGCCGAGCAGTTTTGTCCGGTTAAAATTTTTATTTGTCTTTTTTGATTTTATTCAGTAATATATGACCAAAGTGTAAAGCTGCGTGCAACAACCGCCAAGCAGAAAAAAATGCCGTAAAGTGTCTTTTCCAATGACACCGCTGAATGACGTCGTTGGGACAATTGCATCTCCAAAAGCAGGTCGGGATAATTGTTTGACAGTTACTCTATGATGCATTCCTGGGAGTCAGGAGGATAAATGGTAGTAAAAAATAGTAAAAAAATTAAAAGCATAACTAAACGTGCCTACTTATGTAATGCACAAGATTGCAAAAGGAATTGATCTTTTTTTTTAAGTACTAAAGAGATTAATAAAATAATTAGAATATTAATATTATATTTACGAGTATTTAAATAATTTGGAAAAAAAAGCGATAATTTGGTTCATATTATTAAATTGTCCGAAATTTCCTAAAAAAACTATAAGGAGTTAAGAGTTATATTACACTCAATTTATCGGCAAGTAATATAGTTTCTGTATCGAAAAGAAAAAAATCATGTTGTAAATGCAAGTACAAAAAATATATATTTATATTAAGGTGAAAAAGGGCAAGCTTGGCGCGTGTTAAACAATTTAATTTTAGCAAATTTAAAATTGAGAGTTATTTTTATCACTACTGTGGAACGCCGATTATCTGAACATTACTAAGATGGTTACAACGCCATAGTATGATGTAAACAACAGAGTAAGTGTCGTTCAACACAGCTTTGCCTCAAAAGAAAGATGAGAGACTTGGCAGCAACAAAGAATAACAAACTTAAAACCAAAAAATTAGTGATCACTTTACTACTCATAATGTAGCATAAATGACCATATTTGTATATGATGCTTTTTATTGCAAGATTGTACTTTGTTCGATTATCCAAAAAAAATCCGTTATCCGAACCACCCCTGGTCTTAATTAATTCGGATAATCGGCAGTCTACTGTATTTATTATTATCTCTATTCATCCTCATGGGTCACAGGATAAACGTCTGTAGCGTTATACCAAAAGCAACCGTGAAGTAATTACCCCATTGGCTGCCAAAAACGACAAAAAATTGTTGTATGTTTGAAATTTTTTATTTAATGAGATAACTAAAATTTAAAGTTGCTTTCTAAAACCGTCAAGCAGAGAAAATAGCGTAAAATAATTTTTTTAAGAACACAACAGAATGATGCTATTAGGTTTTGAACGGAGACAGTATTCATCACATTTACAACCAAAACGTTCTCCAGTACATTCAAACACGCAGACAACTGCTTCAATAATTTTTTAGAAACTATGTGACGATTTAATAGGATGAAACAGACTGTCGTGTTTTTTTAAAATGATCTAAAAAAATATTGCATATAGGGGAAAGGCAAGTGAGTTGATACGGCAGGTCAGTTGACACACCTCCTCTCTAGAAGTTTCAAAAACATTTGTTAATAAAATACCCCTTTTCACCGGTGTAAAAAAAGAAAATATCATCTTTGGCAATGATGTCTTGTTGTTACAGGCGGGAAGACTGATTCAAATTTTGATTTGAAAAAATTTTCTTGGTTTGAGTGAATTTTTTAGTTTATCTTTATGAAAGTTTAAAGACTCGGTGAAATATTTTTTGGAAATAAAAATACTACAGATCTTAAGCATGGTAAATCAAGTTTTGAAAAATATATTGGCTGTTTTTGAACACTCTCTGGTAAAGCCAAATTAAGTTGCTTTTTACTAATTTTTGAAGTAGTGTGAATTGATACACTGGTAGAAGGTCAGTTAATACAGGTGTATCAACTGACCTTATTATTTCTGGATTATATTTTTACTCGTTGTTTTTATAATTTGCTTACATCTGCTCTATTTAGATTTTTTTTGTTTTATTTAGACTACTTCCATTAATCTTTAAATGAAGACTGAGTTTGGGTGTATACTTAAGGTATACAGATAGGATTTGGGAAAAGAGTTAAATAAAAAAAATAAATTATAATATGTTACCATTTATCTTACACTGCTTGGCTTTACTCTAGGGTTTTTGTAGCATGGAAGAATAGTTTTAGCAAGACTCAGTGTATTTAATAGGGAGATAACTCAACACATCTACTGGTATTACAAGACCCAAGTATAAAGGATAAAGATTAGAAAACTCCCACCGAGTTTTTTTTTATTTCTAAACTAAATTTAATACTAACCGTGTAAATTAATATACATATGCCACTGTAAGTAATTGACTTATTGATAAAGTTATATAGCCTAGATTTAACTATAGTGCTACTGAATAATTTTGGTAGTCTGTTTTCTGTAAAAGTAAAAGTATTTTGTATAGCTAACAGGCAAATGCCTCAACATTACAAAAGAAAAACTGACAGAGCAACAAGGATTCCAGCTGATGTTTTGCAAAGAGCTGCAGATAAAGTTCAACAAGGCACTGCTATTCGTAAAGCAGCTGTTAGTTTCAACATTGATAAAATGACATTATCTCGTTATATAGCAAAGTGCAAAACTCAGCCTCAAGCTTCTGTTGGATATGCTGCAGTTACACTTGCTAACTATATAATACCTACTGATATGGAAAGTGATCTTGCAAGGCACATAATTACCTTAGCTGATATGTTTCATGGCGTTTCTCTTGAAAACTGCAAAGAATTGGCTTATGAATTTGGTTTAAAAAATAAACTAAAGTTGCCACCTTCATGGATTAAAAATAAAAAAGCAGGAAAGAATTGGTGGCTTGGATTTAAGGCTCGGCATAAGTTGTCAATTCGCTTGCCTGAACCAACTTCAGTTGGACGTGCATCTGCCTTCAATAAGCACACAGTCAATGAATACTTTGATAATTTGGCCAAAGTACTGCATGCTAACAAATTTACTGCGGAACAGATTTTCAATGTGGAAGAAACAGGTGTAACAACTGTTCAAAACCCAAAACATGTTATTACGGCAAAAGGAACACGAAACGTTGGCTCAATTACATCAGGTGAAAGGGGTGAGTTAGTTACAGCTGTGTACACAATTGGTGCTTCTGGCAGTGTTTTACCACCTATGCTAGTTTTTCCTCGTGTCCATTTCCGTGATCATCTCATCAAAGGCGGACCACAAAATTGTATTGGACAATGCAATAGATCTAGATGGATAAATGAAAATTTATTTTTGGTTTACATGGATCATCTCATAAAGCATATTCGTTGTGGACCAAAGCACAAAATCTTACTAATTCTTGACAATCATGAAATTTACATTTCACTTGATGTTATTGATAAAGCTAAGTCTGCAGGAATTGTGATGCTTACCATTCCTCCTCACACCAATGACAGCCCTTAGATAAATCAGTATTTGGGCCTTTTAAAGCAAACTATTGCAGAGCAATGGACAACTGGATGCGTAGTAATCCTAGCAAAAATGTTACAATATACGAAATTCCTGCTCTGGTAAAAAAAGCTCAACTTGCTGCAATGACTCCAAAAAATATTTTGTCTGGATTTGAATGTACGGGCACCTGGCCATATAATAGGGAAATATTTACTGAACTAGTCTTCACACCTGCTGCAGTGACTGATTGTCTTCTAAGCACAGATACTAAGATCCAGAGTAATGAATTTCAGCAACAAAGTCAAATTGCAAAACCTTATAGCTCTTCACAAATATGTTCTTCTACACCAAATTTTTCTGAGCATTCTGCTTTTCCAACACCAGAAGTAGATCAATATGTCTCGCCAAGAGAAATCCATGATATTCCAAAAGCAGCACCAAGAAAAGCGACAAACTCCAGAAAAAGGAAGACAACACGGATTCTGACTGCGACGCCCGTGAGAGATAGCATTGCTGTGCTAAAAACACAAACAAATAAGAAAAATATTTCTCAGACAAAGAAGGCTAAGAAAAAAACTTTTTGGTAAAAAAAAAGCAACAAAGTTGGTAACTGAAAGCGCTTCTAAAGAAGAAAATATAAAAATTCACTATGATAATAATTCCGATTTTTCAATGGACGAAAATATTGTTGAAGGAGATTATGTTATTGTGAATGTCAGGGGTAGATCAAGAGTGGTTCAATATATTGCTAGAGTTGGTGAAGTGGATGGCAATGAATATGAGGGAGTTTTTTTACAAAAACTTTCTGGATGCATTACACACCATGAAACCATCACATTTATTGTAAATGAAAATGATTGTGCTTCATTTGTGTCAGATGACGTTGTGTTTAAACTACAACTCCCAAATGTGATAGGTGGGACTTCTAGAAGAGCTAATCAGCTCCGATTTAATCGTAACTTTACAAAATGGAACTTGAGCCACTGAGCCTAGTCTTGTGTGTAAATATCGGCGCCACTTGTATTTACTGTGTTTTGGATTGCTTGTTTCAGTTTTTTTTGTAATAGTGCAACTTGTTTTTTGGTCTTGCATCATTACAATTGTACAAACTGCCTGATATTGCAATATCTTGTCTCTTTACCTTAAGTAATACGTTTGCCGTTGTCAATGCGATATACTCATATAAAACACTAAACACAAA
Organism: Diplosoma virens; assembly: GCA_963680785.1. NCBI lineage: Eukaryota > Metazoa > Chordata > Ascidiacea > Aplousobranchia > Didemnidae > Diplosoma > Diplosoma virens. The sequence continues at coordinate 2,158,800 of OY796884.1, forward strand.
TCTGTAAACAATTACAAAATAATACAACTGGCAGAGGTAAGAATTTGTTTGTCATGTAATGCTGTAAAACCCTCATAGTCATTTGCTGAACACATATTTGTAAGTAAGACTCAGGGACCTGTATTATGATGCTTATCTTTGTACTTGCTAAATAAATCTGTAATTATTGGAAAATATAAAATCACCTTAAACTTTCTCTCTGCATGATGTATCAAATGACCTTCTCTGTATCAACTGACCCTCCACAGCGTATCAACTGACCTGCTTGTGCAGGCGGTCTCGGTTCAAAACCCACTCGCGCCATTCTGTTGTGTTTCTGGGAAAGACACTTTACGGCATACGTATTCCCCTGCTTGGTGGTCTTGGCAAGCAGTTCTAAATTATAGTCATATCTCTATTAAATTACAAGCGGACAGCAATATCTTGGCATCTCCGGAAGCAGGTCCGGGTAATTGCCTACTCTACCTATTAGCGCCTCCGTCTCTTTCCTGCGAGTCAGGAGGATAAATATAGAGATAAAAAAAAAAAAAAAAGTGTATCAACTCACCTGCCCTTCCCCTACTAGTAATATATTATAAAGATTTGAAAAGCTAAAAAATTAATTTTTTGTTAGAATTATCAAGAACTATGGTCATTTGATTTAACTTACCGCCACCGTATAAAATTAAAATTAAGAAGAAAATCATAGATAAATTGTTATAATTCTAACATGAAATATACGACCGCCCTTGGTGTAAGGTTATGCATGATCAATTATGTTTGAAATATAGTGATCGATTTGTGATTGCTTCTGGTTGTAACCTGTAAATGGGAAATTTTGTAGCGTTGTTTTGAATAAATTGGTAGATGATTTTTGAATTTCCATAAAAATATTGTTCTAATTTTTAACTTTTTGGTACTTTTGCATTGTTGCAGTCTATTTGACGCTTGTATATAACCGCAAACGTTTCTGCTTATTCTATTTTTTGACACTTGCTATTCAAAAACGTCCTGTGTTTTGATGATTTTGGCATAGCCTAAATTTAATTATACATATGAATATATATTTTTGTGTGTTTTTTATTTGGTTCGTGGCTAAGACCAAAATACAATCTTGTATTTATTAGTATTTAGTGTCTTTTTAGAACTAACCTAATTAAGGACTAATTTATAAAAAACTAATGAGGGTTTAAGCTAGCCGAAATTGTTTGTGTTTCATTGCTTTTTTTTAAAAATAATTTGATAATTAAAAAAATGTGATAAAGATTATATATGTCAAGTACGTTTGAAACAATTGCCGTAGACTTGTAAATCTTTCACGGAACATAGTTAAAAAAAGGCTTTCTTGAAGCATAAATTATTTGTATGCATTGTCAATGAAAAAGTACAGTACTTAGCTATAGAAACTGATAAGCCAATACGTTTGCACTATTTGATCATTAAATCAATTTTAAATAAACTGTTTTTCTGTAAAAATTGATCCTTTTACCAGCTGGTAATTCTTGTAAATCTTAATATGCAACAAAATGTATCGTTTAAATAAAATTACTTACTCCCTTCTTTTTTTTATTTTGAAACCCAAAATACGAACACGTAGTAAATATACTTAGCATGATATGCATTTTGTGATTTTAATCATAGGATTATTAGTGAAAAGTTAAATAACATTAGAAATATTTTACAGTAAAAAAAAACAAATAAAAAAATAAAAAACAGCATTGCTGGAAACATTGTAGTGTGTTTTTGGAATTTATCCTGCTTTATAGCTGATGGCCCTATGTTTGTTTAAAAAGTGTGCAAATATTCCAATAAATCATGCTCTGAACTTTAAAGATATGCTTTAAAATTTTATATAAAAAATTTAATTTCTTGATGATATTACGAGGGGCGTTCAGAAAGTAGTGCAACCAGGTTTCTTTTCATGACATTGAGTTTTAAAGGTACACAAATTGTGCATCATAGGAAAGTATATAACATGAGCATTTCATAGTTACTTCTCGATATAATCTCCCGCTTTCCGAACCGCCTTTTCCCGCCTCTTAAAGAATGCACATATTCCTTTATTGTAAAATTCTACAGGCTGCATTTTTAACCATTTTCTAACAGCGTTTTTGACCACTTCATTACTGGAGAAATGTCACTCCCTCAAACATTCTTTGAGGGGCCCAAACAAATGGAATTCAGACGGTGCCAAGTCTGGCAAATATGGGGGATGTGAATTGTTGCCCAGCCAAAGGAGCTGATGACCTCATGGGTTTTGCTTTGGAGAAATCACGCTAGTTTTACCTTCTAACAAAGAAGACATAGAGGGATTGCTTAAAATTTGAATTGAAGATTGCAGTAATTCAAATCCTTATTTTTTTACAAAATTTGTAAATCTTAGTTACCAACCTATAATCTATAAAAGAATTAGATGTTAGTTAAATGAATGCTGCAGGAAATTAAATCATTTGCATTACTTTCTGAACGCCTTTCGTATTTGAGCATTTGATTAAATTTATTTTTCAACTTAATCTTTTTATTTTCAGAAAAACCAATCCTTTCACAAAAATAATAAAGTTTTGTTACGTGAAAGAGAGAGATTTTATTCGGGATGATTGTGAAAGTAATGAATGGAATTTCAACTTTGTTTTATACGGAGGAACAAATTCAACAAACCAAACAATTATATTATATTCTCGATACAACTCAATTATGCATTCAACCAATTTATTTCTGAATAATTCAGTTAATATTTCAAATGTTATTGTACCTAATTTTCCAAATATACCACATGAGATCTTTATACCAGGTAAAATTTATTCTTCTACTGATATCATAAATTAAAATTTTTCCACTTTTTATTTTTCAACAAATGAGATTCAGCCACAATATTGTTGATGAAATTATTTTATCTAGCTTGCTTACAGCACACAGTGGTGCCGGAACAGGGGGGGCAGGAGGGGCAGCTGCCCCCCTTCCCTTTTGCCAAGGGGGGCAACGGGAGCAGTACTGCCCTTTGCATTCCAGTACGATAGTAACGAAGCAAAACGCCTGCTCTGTAACCTCTAAGTGTGTATATATCTCTGTTTACCTGTATCACAGTATACCGAAGATATCAATAGTTTCACTTCCATTGTAACCATTGTCCGCAGTTACTCAAGCATGAAATCTCAAAACTGGCCTATCCTGGCCTATCCAGTGCAAAAAAAATTAATCGTTTATGAACAATAGACCTAACAAATAATTTAATTGTTTATGAACAATAGACCTAACAAATGACCCGATTGTGCACGATAGCAGTTAGCACAGTAAAAAGTTAGTAGCAACTTGCAGTAGGCTATATTACACTGTACGTTTTTTTTAGCTAGCTCGTGAAAGAATCGGAATCAAAAAATGTTGTTGAAATCGGCATTGGAGTAAAAAAAAAAATTGGCATCATCCCATCACTAATTTAAACACTCAATGATTAAGAGTAAATAAGTATAAAAATTTAATATGACTAAAACATAATGTAAGCCGTGAGAATTGGATAACTTAAATTTTTTATTTGGTTCAATTTTTGCATGATTGTTACGTCGTAAATTTATCTCTTAAAATTGTAGAATGAAGATTTGACTGACTCAATCTTTTTTATTGCCTTAATGTTTCGTCACAAACATTCTCGTTATTTCCTCGTGCGTTAAATCTCTTGGGAGTTTTTTTGTTTCGCGCACATATGCTTCAAAAGTCTTCCACTAAAAAGATAAAGTTTAGCTGTTTGTCAGTGCGGAGTTTGCAATTCATAATAGTTACGATTTAACCTTTTCAATGTTTAGATAACGCCACAATTGATTTTCATTTAGTTATATTTCTTGTACTCGCTTTCAGATTTGATTAAAATAATTGTAAAAATCAGAAGTCGTGATTCTTGTTTGAATAGAATAGTTTATGGCAAAAAAGATTTAAACACTAAATGATAAACTACTTGTTTATTAAAGAGCTGGAGAGCCGGAGCCGAAGCCAGTGGATTGTAGCAAAAGTTTACAAAGAGCGATATGCTATAGTAAAGGCTGGAGAGCCACTGTAGCTCTTCTACAGTGGCTCTCCAGCCTTTACTATAGCATATCGCTCTTTGTAACTTTTGCTATTTATTAAAAAGACGTTTGAAAATCGTTCTTTTTTGGCCTAATTTTGCTAAATTACAAGTATTGACTCCCCAAATTAGGAGTGCGGGGCGAAGCCCTCGCCGCTGGTAAGAAAATTTTGCATTTTGTAGAAAAAAATTGCTGTTTTTCAGACCTTTCGCCTTTCGGGGGGGGGAAACAATTGTTTCTTTTGCCCCCAGCTAATAACCGCCAATTATATTTAGCTGAAAAAACACTATAGTCAGGATCATATAAATGATTTTTATACCTAAATATTGCATCTTTTGGTTTTGTTGTAGAAGTGTTAAAAAGTAAAGCTATACCTTGTACAGTACTTCAAAATCCTTTTTGTAATATCTCAACAGTAACATCGTATTCTTCTTATATCATATTGCTCATATTTTTTTTACCATTTTTACGAAGTTTAAAGTTCGGGTGTCACATTCTTGAACCTGCCCTTACGTAATTGATAATTTGTTTTTTCTTATTTTTTAGTGTTTATGCGACGTACGCGCAGTACTCTGGCTTTGTTGAAGTGTTTAATTGTTTGACAATATTAGAAAGCAATGTTTGTGATAATGACTGTACTTACAATATTGAAAGTGCCCTTTGAAAAAGCTGCCCCCCTTGCCCTTCCGACGTTCCGGCACCCCTGACAGCACAAATGGATGCACTACCAACCAAGTGGATGCTTTTTTTCTCTATTTATCAAAGACGCCGCCACATTGCATGATTGGTTTCCCTATAAAAACTGTGCATTTCTTTTAATGTTAACAGTCATCCTGTTCTTCTACAAAAACTTTGCCAAAAAAAAATTTTCATTTAACAATCTTTTTAAACACTACCTAGAATCAAAAATGTTAAAATGATTAAGTCAATACTATTGGTTATCTTAAATTTCTGTACAACAAAGAATTTATTAATATTTAAAATTTATTAAGATTTGCAAATAGCGATATCCAAAGTTTTTAAAGCAAAGGTATATTTTCTTTCGTTCTTTTTAACAATAAAGTAACATCATTATGTTGCACAAAAAGTAACTATTTTGTAGACCTAATTTGTACCAAAAAAGCCTTTAAAAACTTGCGCACTATACTAAATGAAAATTATCTGATTAAGGAATTCTCTAATCATAATGAATAAAAAAAGTTGAACTTATGTTCAACACTAGTTTGGGTTCACGGACAGTTTGACGATCAATCCATCTGAATGACTTTTTATCGTAACTCAAGGAGAAGGCACTTTACAACAAATTCTTAAAAGGAAAATGCTTTCCACATATAGCGGTGCAAAGTCAAAAAGCAACAATCAGTTTAATATCTAGTTGGTATAAATAGAATAATTAAGAGACATGTACGGCAAATTAACAGCACAAATTATCAACTCTCAAATTTAAACACAATACATAAATGTAACACTAGAATCTCGAAGAACTCCAATTTACTATGTTCACTCAATTCAGACAAATTTAGGAAAATCTTTAATTATGTTTGCAGGGCCGCAAGTGTGGCAAGATGTTCCAAATAAAATTAAGAACTATTCAAAACATACATTTAAAAAAGCTTATACAAAATTTTTACTTCAATCTTATAAATAAAAAAAAAATAAGAAAAAGGAATACAAGCATGTTTGGATTCAGTTATACTTGACTATTGCTTTGCAAAAATAAAAATAAAAAAATTCCAACTGTTAGTTGTTAACTATGTGTTGTTGACTGTACATATTTGTTGTCTCTGTTGTTTTTTCTTGTGTATTTTTTTTCTGCTGTTATTTTTCTTTCTGTTTTTGTTTTGCATATTCACTTTTAATTTTTTTTTACTTATTATTATTTTTTATCTACAAATTCTTATTCATCTGTACTTAATAATCTTTCAGTGAAATCTTAAATCATTTCTAGCAATAATTCTTTTCTTTTTAACTTTTTTGTGGGGTGGCAGCTGACTTAGATGACCTGATGGTCTTTCGCTGTCTCCTCGTGAAGTGACTGATTGCTCAATTACTAAGCTATTTCTTAAAAAATTGCTCTGCAAATTATTTTGTCATTCATATAGATTTATTTGTATTTCATTTTTAATTTTGAGTGATGTACCAGTATTACTTGACAAATAATAAACTGAACTAAACTAAACTGAACAGGATAATTCATAGAAATTAAAAAAAATTTTAAGGCATCTTGAATTTATTTTTTAATTCTTCTGTAAGTTCTTAACTAGTAGCGTGTCCTCCAATTCCAAAAAAATTTTGATTATGATTTTGTCTTTTGCAAACATCTCTGTTTCTAATGGGTTTGTTTTTAACTTACCGATTTAAATTGTGCTACACCGCCTGGCATCGTGGACTTACTCTTATACCCTAAAAGCAATACCAAACAGGATAAGTTTAGGTTTCCATATGTTCTTAGTGATGCAATATTGCCCTGCAACAAAAATAAATCATATTTGTGGTTTTGATTTTAATTAATCTACTCTACCACAATATTATATAAAAATTTTAAGCCCACAAATTAAAAAAAAGGCCACCGTCCACCACTGATTAAAAATTTTTCGCTTTAACAAGAGAAAGCATTAGAAATTCTAATGTTAAAATAAAAACTTTTTGCTTATGTTTTTCAGACATTAGCATCTTCATTGGAGCTCGATCAGATGCTGGTTCTACCAACTGGTTTTGGAATAATGGAACAATGGTTAATAATTTAAACTTTCCACCATCAAACAAAAATATTTGTCAACAAATGACTTGGCCTTTCACATACACTGACGGTATAAATCTGCGTCCCAAGAAATGTGAAGAAAAATCCCATTTTTTTTGTTCATTTGAATGTAAGTTTTCTATGTTGCTTACGTTGTGTTAATTCTATTTTTTCTCACTTTGCCAACCTAACGCTAAACTATTGGATTTACAAATTTAAGAAATTAAAATGTATAAGTTTTAAAATCAAAAATTATAAAAAGTCATTTTAAAAAATTTAGCCAGAGCAAATCTATTTATCTTTACTTTTGTTGGAGCAACAAATTATCTGTTTAACTATTCATTTATTTGAGATTCGAGATTTCCATGGTTCGAGACCAAGACAAAGACCAGCAAATTTTGAGACCTAAAGTTGAAACCAAGACCAGAAAATGTCCATTTTATTGATTACGTTCTAATAATTATAATAGCAAAAATTTTACATTTTAAAAATGCCAAGTTAAAATATTGTTGTTATAAGAGAACTTTGCTCTGTCGACACAACTGGTCGTATAATAAAACCATGCCAGAAATTCCTTTAAGTTAACCAAAAAATAGCATGATTAAAAAACTTTGGAAAGTACGCGATTTTCAAGATATTTTTTCTAACAATAATAAAAAATGTTTGAAAAAAAAGTCAGGTTAGAAACTTTATCTAAAACTTTTATTAAGATGAGCTCTTTAAGTATTACATTTGTTTAATTTGTTGTGTGAATATTTTGCTTTTTATTTATTTTGTTGTAAACAACAGTTATCGTTTATTCTCTTCACATTTCATTGAACAATTTGCCGTTGTCCCGCTGACGTCACGGCACTTCCTCGCATTCATTTATTTTTCTGTGAAGTCAGTTGTAAACGGAAGCTTGTTGAATAGTGATTACTTTTGTGTAAAATTAAAGGTTAAAAGCTAAGATTTATACTGATCACTTTAAATAATTTTAAACTTGTTCAAATAACGTTAGAAAGGTAAGACGTTTGAGGATATAAAAATTGTTAGTAGTTGGATAATTCTGAAGATATAAAAAATTCTTGGAACAAATCATTAACTGTTTTTTCGTAAAGCGAGAAGAGCTGCTGTTTGATTGACTTTGCTGGTGACGTGATTCCACAGCATTTTGCGATAGGTATTTGTTGATTTATAAAACCAAAACTGTAAAAAAAGCAACTGCATTCCCGACAGTTAATTGAATAATTTTTCAGTGAAACAAAATTTTATTCAAATCGAAATTGATAGCCTATAACATCAAAGTGACCAATAAATCCACCCACCATTGCTTTGAGTTAAGAAAAAGACAAGAGTTAGATTCCACGCCGATAAAATTGAGAATTGGCACAGAGTTTAGGCTTTTTCTTGATATTTCAATGTTTCCATCAATTTTTTTATCCTCATTTATTTTCCTATTTTAGGTTAAAATTATCATCATCATTTTTAGGGAAAACATTGAATCAATTTGGTGTATTTTTTTGCCCGCTTGTTTTTTGAGGTTGCGGAGGTTAAAATTATGAAACTGAAATTAAAATAGGCAACTTTATCATTGTTCCAGATGTTTTACTGGTGAAAACGTGTTCGGCAGAGATTTGTTGTAAAATTTGATAGAACTTAAAGTCGATTTGCTGATCAATTGATGATTGAATTTAAAGTTGTTGAGTAAAGTTTGCAAAATAAAGCCTGTGACCATTTTGTCCCAAGTATACTGAAACTGTATCAGATGAAAGTTAACACAGTTTCTCGAGAAGAAAACATCTTCTTCAAAATAGCTCTTAAACCAACTGCTTCATTTGAAATTCTTTGTTAGATGAGTACCTTAAAAAAGACTGCTTTAAAAAACTCAAACGTTTTTGTCCAGCTCTCTTTAGGAGATTTCTCTAGAATGAATTGAAGAACAAAACGTAGTATTTTAAAAGTTTTGAAACTGATTCTGATTGGCTAAAAATTAAAGTTGGTAACAGTATTCACAATAATTAAAAATATTTAGTTAAGTAAACCATGTTTAGTTGGCGTAAAAAAAATTTTACTTTATTTAAAAAAAATAAAAATTAAAAAAAAGATAACTATTAAAAAAATCTGTTAAAAACAACTTTTTTTAAGGCTAATCATTTAACAAAAAATTTCAAATGAAACACTTGGTTTTAAGAGCTATTTTAAAGTTTTGTACCGGTTAAAAAACTTCTTTATTTGGGGAAATGGGCGGGAGCTAAATATTTCACTAAATGGTCGGACATGTTTCCCATAGCCTTGGTCCCTAGGTTCTTATTGCCATATGAGGGAGTACGGGCTCCATTTGGATGGTAATAGATGGAACAAGATGTTATTACGTGATCATCTGTCTGCTTCTTTGTGCCCCACTCACAGACCACCGTAGAAGCCATACCCTATTTGTGCGTTTTTGAGCGGAATAAGCCAACGCTGGTTCGGAGGCCATTAGGCTTGACCCATGCAGGTCTGGAAAAGTTAAATGTCAATGGCGTTGGGCTAACATCTATAAAGGCACAACGTGAGCTTAACATCTTTATCAACGGACAGGCCCTGTCGCTTCGTGCTAAACCCATTTATTTCGGCAAAAAGCTGAATAGGGCATTCACGTTTTGCCGACACTTACAGTCACTGAGCAAAAAGTTAACATCTTGTGTTGGGCGTCTGAAGCGATTAGCAGAATCAACCTATGGTGTGGATGCCAGAGTATTCTGCACAGCCACCTTTGCCTTGGTTCATTCTACAGTTGAGTATTTCGCGCTGTTTGGTGTCGCGGTGCCCATACTCGCCTTATTGACAAACTCTTTAACAATGTCTTGTGCATAGTGACCGGATGCATGCGTTTTACACCAACGGGCAATCTTTTTATCTCATCCGGCATCCAACCAACTAAGCTTCGCCGCTAAAAGGCCGTACCGTCTCTAGCTTACCGCGCTCAGGAGCCAGAACTTCAAGGTTCCTGTCTCCACTTGGTGGACAGCTGCGGCAACTTAAATCAAAACACCTATTTTTTCCTCTTGCATTGGAACTGTTGAACGACCCCGCCCAGTCAGGCACTAGTGTAGCACGATGGGCAAAATATAGATGGAGCATAAAGTGGCAAGAAAACGCCTCTAGACTCCATGCATTCATTAATTGTAAAGATTGAGGACTGCCGACACAATCTTTGTTGTACTTAGCTTGAGCTTCCATTTGTAAAAGTAGAAAATAAGCTTGCCATGTCCTGAGTGCTCTCTAATGCCTTCCCGTCGCTTGCAGAGTTCAAGATGACCAATAATTTCTTAGTTTATTTGTTCGTCTAATGAAGAAAATTGATAATTGGTTAATCTAATTTGGACTTTAATTAGTTTTTTTGTATTATAGTTGTACTGCTATTAACAAAAAAGCCTACATCATATTGTAGCTTTTTTGGACCTATATAATTAGGCTGCGGATTAAGTTGATGCAATTTAAAAAACTCATCAGGGAGTAAGCAAATTATAAGCTATAAAGCTTCTTTATTTTTTTTACCCAGCATATTATATGAAAATATATGGCTAATTATATTACTTAACTTCCTCTGACAAACATTTTGAATTTTAATCGATCATGGTTCGTAATGATGTTCAGAAATTTACTAGATCATCTTGGAGTGAATAAAAATTTTAACTTAAGCAAAATTTAAAAGTTCGATTTATTTTGGTAAACGTGACTTTTTTTTGTCAGTGATCGCATAAATAAACTATTTTTTTGCTTCGCCGCTTCATAATAGTTTATTGTTGGTTTCGGTTAATAATGCTGCTATTAATTTTGTGATAATACCAATGCTTTTGTGTTACATAAAACTATTATTCTTGATCTTTTCTTCATTTGCTATTAATATTAATATTGCCGTAACAAATACGTAGTAGTCAAAAAAGTTTATCAAATTTAGGTAAAATTCTTAGAACTTAGTTTTTCTTTTTTGCATACTGATAAAAATATATTAATTAGACTACAAGCAGAATTTCCGGTAGGAGACTTTAGTTTGAATATTAGTTAAACCTGCATCACTCAAGTGGAATTTTTAACATGATTACTCATGTGGAGTGTTTGCACATACCAAACACTCCACGTTCTTAAACGTTCATAAAGCTTTTATTCTTTAAGGTAGAGTCATATTACTGATCAAAATATATTTACAATTTCTGTTGAAGAGTTTTAATCACATTTCAGGGAAAATTAGTAATCTAAAGCAAGACATTGAAATAAATATGAAAAAACTAAGAAGAATTGATAAAAAAATTAGACTAAAATTACATTTATTTCCAATACCGATAAAAATAAAGAGAACTTTTATGAATGCTATATCAGTTTTACATTGGTAGCGTAGTCAAGTGGTTAAATCATGGGGCTGATGATCAACATGGTTTCGGTTCAAAACCCACGTGCGCCATTCTGTTGTGTCCTTGGGAAAGACACTTTACGACACCTTCCCCTGCTTGGTGGTCTTGGCAAGCAGTTCTAAATTACAGTAATATTTCTACTGCAAGCAGTTCTAAATTACAGTAATATTTCTACTAAATTACTAGCGGACAGCAATATCTTGGCATCTCCGGAAGCAGGTCGGGAAAATTGCTTACTCTCTGTATTAGCGCCTCTGTCACTTTCCTGAAAGTCAGGAGGATAAATATAGAGATAAAAATAAAATAAAAAATTAGTTCCAATGCACCAAATTTGTGATCGGAAATCAAAACATCAATTCATATTTATACAGTAGTAGAAATACTGGCTCACAAGAAATATTAGTGTCACTTCAATGGACTGAGTGGACACCTTGAGAAAAAAGGCTATATCAAACTTTTAGTAAAGTAGCGTTTCCCCAATTTTTATCTTTTCTTGAAAAAAGCTTGCACTAGTATTAACCTTATTATCCTCAGCCGCCGGGTTTCAAAGATTGCCTTTGCAAAAAGGTTTGTAATTACTTACATTTTTTAGATAAATTCTGGACTTTTTTGACTTTTCCTAATTTAAATTGCTGAATAAGATGGTACTGTTTCTAAGTTGCCCCGGACAAGGCTTGTAACCGGCGGACTATTTCGGGCCACAGCTAAATACATTTGTTGTTGCAGTGCACATACTTGCTTTTAGTGTCTTAAATGACCCTTTCCACATAGTCATTGGATGCTTTTTCAGTCTCTCTCCTATGGTCAACTTATCAATTTTTTTAAAAATTCATCTGAGCTTCGTCAACTAGAAGCGTTACTCTTTTTAGCTCAGACCAGTGCCTGCTTCGTTTTTGTGCCTGCGGCACTTTTTTAAACATTTCAAAAATTTGCAGCACATTTTGAATAATTTCAATTTAAACCTTAAAAATAAAATAATGATTTTTGTCATGTGATAATTCAATTTTGCACATGTCATGTACAAATCGAGCATAAGACACAATTAATAGAAAAACTCTTTAGTTTATATATGGAGATTTAGATTGAAATTCGTAGACTTTTATGTTCACTAAATAAAGCCTCAGGTGAAAAAAAGCGCTCCAAACTTAGTAAAAACGAAAAAGGTTTTGACATTACGCAATGGGATGTACAATAAATTTTTAAGTTATTGATAATTGATTGCTACTTCAAAGAAGCATAACTTTTTTTTATATTTCAAAGAGTATGTTTGTTCCTTTTCCTCGGAACACTGATTGCAGAGCACTGGTCTAAATCCTGACTATAGCTTATTTAACGGGTATAAAATGCCTTACAAAAAAGATTTAAACGCTTGTTTGTGCCAACTGCGCAAAAACCTTTAAACAATCTTGCCAAATTAGACATCCGTGCTGCCCAGTAAACGAATCATAGATTGAACACGGAGTTATGTGAGAGCACACACCAGCTGCGTGTTTTTATTAGCAAGACCTTTCCTGTACGCGGATCGTTCAAAGCAGCGTGTTTAGAACACCTCGGGTTATGCTTAAACGCCTGCGGGCTGCAGTTGCGCGTTTCCATTCGTGCATGGACAAATGGAGTGCTGTATTTCCTCTTATTCCTGATACAGCGGCTAACACAATTTCAAAATTACATTGTATTGAAGTGTCACATGCATTAGGCATGAAACAAAAGGTCGGACTGACTAGGATGAAAGCCGTTACAATGCATCAATTCATTACAATCGTATTTTACACTTTTTAAAAGAGTGTCTAAACGTAAAATTAAAGTGACTTTGCTGAACTCTAATTTTACATACTTTTTCAAATAAATTTTAAAAACTGTTTCGCCCTGACAAAAGTTAAATAAATGATTTTTACTGTTCTTGAATTTCGAAAGAACAGCTTAAGTAGTTTTTGAGTTATGAATGGTTAAACTTTGGTGGGCTTCCGAAGCCCACGTTGAGGAGTCAATATGTCAAAAAGGCTGAGAATAATAGGGTTAACAAATAATGCCCCGCAAGGTGCAAACATTTTATTTTAGATTCTGAATGGACAGATGGAAAAATGTTTACGAGTGGTTGGTTTACTTTCAAAACTATACAAGAGCATCTTTACAAATTTTTTAACAATCATAGCAGTCATATGTATTAACTTGCTCTTAATTGCGCTCATCGACTTGGCATTGAGTTTCTCGCCATTTTGCCTCATACTTCACATCTATTACAGTCAATTGATTGCACTTTTTTTGAGCATTATAAAATTTTTATTTTTGAAGAGGCAGACAAATAAATGGTAAATTATCTAAAAAAGCGAGTAAATAGTATTGAGGTTATTAAACTTTTTTGTTGTGTTTATGAACAGGCTGCTACAATTCCAAATTCTGTCACTGGGTTTCTATCAACTAGAATTGTTCTTTTAATGTTTGTCGGCAGCGTGGTCAAGTGGTTAAAGCGCAGTGCTCATTATCAATATGGTCTTGGTTCAAAACACACTCGCGCTATTCTGTTGTGTCCTTGGGAATGACACTTTAAGGCACTTTTTCCTGCTTGGTGGTTTTGGTAACAAGTTCTAAATTTCAATCACATCTCTATTAAATTACAAGCGGACAGCAATATCTTGGCATCTCCGGAAGCAGGTCGGGTTAATTGCCTACCCTACGTCTTAGCGCCTCCGTCTCTTTTCTGCTAGTCAGGAGGATAAATATAGAGACAAAAATAAAAAAATAAATTGTTCCATTTTATCTAAATATCTTTGATGGCAATGATTGTGCTCCAGCGTCTGTCACAGATTAGACGTGGAAATTAATAAAACTCCAAAAGTTTTAAAAACTAATTTATATATGTAAACTTACCAAATTTCGGAGGAGCTTGCTGACTTATTTCCTTAAATATATTTAAATATAGCTACTGTGCAACAAGCACTTCAAAAAGAAAATTAAATTCTATGGTGGAGGAGTGCAATAAGCCGGCAAGTTTTAATGTTTCTAAGCGAAGTAATAAAGATTAAAAAGTTTTTCATTTTTTTTTTGACATACTCCTCTTCCTACAGTAAAGTTAACACATAGAAAATGTAAAGCAAAACAGGCCACCTAGATTAATTCTCCGTTTAAAAAATTCATCACTGCTAAAGTGGGTAAAAATGCATTAGAAAAACTAAAATACGTCAAAAAACCTGAAGCAATGTTAACGCAAATAAAAATGATGAAGCAAAATATATCTGTTGGCTTTGCACACAAGAGCTACGATCTAAACCACCAAAAAACAAAAGAGCCATTATTTGAAAATTGATTCAATGTGCCAAATTTTTGCAATGGTGACATGATAGATGTTTGGATTATGCTGGCCAAGAATTTTTTGTGTGCAATTTTTATCGAGTATGATTGTCGACCTTTCACTGCTTGAATTTTGTTTTAGCAAAAAAATCTTTTGTTTTGTTTTAAGATTTTAAATACTTTTTAAATTGTATAAGTAAAATGTATTTCAAAATCTAAAAAAAATTAACAAAAACGAACAATTTATCATACATAATATTACGTGCGTATCAGCAACTTTTTTTTTTCAGTTCGTATCATTTATGATAAACTGTAAATACGCCACAAGCAACCCTCATGTTATTTGAAACTGTTTGAAGCAATTTTGATCTTTGTTAAACACAGAGCATTTTCAAATGTAAAAATTTCAGAAATTTGCATTGAGGGAACTTGCGAAGCTGATAACTTGCCATCCATTCTGGCCAATCATCCATGGAATCTAAACAAAAGTTTTTGACAGTGTTTTACGTTGTCTTCTTGTGCGTTACGTTGCCTTTTTTTAGTTGATATTGTTGCTCATTATGATTTGAAGATTTCCTCTTTTGAATTACTTTTTCCGACGGACTGACTTTACAGAGTTCTTCATCTACTTCAGCTTTAAAAGTTTCTTGTTTTATAAAGATGTCATGTGCTTTATGAAACAGCAACCATGAATTTGCACACATATGAATTAGATGGTAAAAAATCCAAAAATATCATTTCTTTTTTTATCTTATTGCATTTTATGCTTGCCAAGCAAGCTATCTCGCAAATCAACACTCCCCACTGAACAGAAACAAAACCTTACTGTTTCTGTCAAATCTTTGAATTTCTGTCACTGAATTTCATCTGGTTATTGTATTTTTATTTATTTATATATTTATTTTATTTTATCTCTCTATTTATCCTCCTGACTCGCAGGAAAGCGACGGAGGCGCTAATACATAAAGTAAGCAATTACCCCGACCTGCTTCCGGAGATACCAAGATATTGCTGCCCGCTTGTAATTTGTAGACAACAGAAAAATTGACTTATTGTCCATCCACGAGACACAAGCAATATCAATGTTCTCCACATTTTCTACCATTTTTTCTGAAACACCTCTGCCTTTTTTTTCATTTTGGATTTTTTTGGCATCTTGTTTTGGGGCATTTCGTTTGACCACAAAGTGAGTGTATGTCTCTTTTTGAAAGTACGCAAAAAGCTCACTTTTATTTTTATTTTGTTTATCAAACAGCATAAACAATCTGACCATCTCATCATTATCTAGTAGTGCTCGAGATGTATTTCTTAATTGTATATTCTGATAAATTGTATACCTTTCTGAAGAAATTAATCGACTTTTGAAACAACCGATAGACTTTGCCAAAGCCTACTGCTAAAAAGTAAAACTAATGTTACAACTGCTACTTGAATCGACAATAATGTTTGTTTAATTTAGGATCTTTTTTTGATAGATCAATAAATAATATCCTGAATCATTAAAATATATGTTTTATGGACTATAAAAAAGTTATGCATCAAAAACGTCACTTAATTATTTTAGGTAGCTTTGCTTATACTTTTTATGTCTTGTAGACTGACAACAAAATTATTACTAAAGTTTGCTTTAGGAAAAAATAATTCTTGTAAAAATCTTAGCCAAAAAGCTCAAGTTTTGGATAAAAATAAGCGGTTAAAAATTCAAACGCGTCAAAAAGTCAATTGGTTATTCTAATGTCAATAGATTATTGGTTATTTCTAAAATGATAAAAAAAAACAGAAAAAAATTATTTTAGGAATTCCCTGATGAAGAAAAAAGTGTGCGATTCACACACCATATAATATATGATAAAAACAATATTTCTATAATGTAACAAACAAGTGCTTTTGATTAAATAACAACATCAACAGAAAGCCACCTTGTGCATGTTAGAATGTAGTTAGAAATTTTACTTACATTGATACCATTTTCAGATCGGTTCAAATAAATTTAAAAATTTAATTTCTGGAGACGTGCTAAATTTAGTAATAAACTAAAATTGAAATATATTTACAATATCAAAAAGTAACCTGATGGATAAAACAAAAACATAGCTTTCATCAATAACTATCAGAAAGGATATCTCATACAGTTAAGAAATAAAAATATTTAAAACAAAAAAATTAAAGCTTAAACTTTGGTTCCTATCATGAATGATAAACCATGCAGTGAAGAGATAATTTTTTGACATTAAATTGTCTGTATAAAAAATACCTCTATTTCATTTTTATACTCGCTACAAAGCAAAAGTATTTCGGCCTATATTAATACTTGAAATTTAAAACGTACATAAAAAGCTACTTCTAATTCTACATGGGGGAAAACGGACATGCAATTAAAATAGATATTTTCCAAAATAAAATTTATAAAGTTCTTGCCAGGTGTTTTAAATCATTTTTATGAGATAGAATATTGTTAGAGTAATAATCATAAAATCTTCTTTTGTTAAATTAAGTGTAGCACCAAATAACACCAAAAAATTTAAATTAGCGTATATAAAATAAATATGAATGTTTTGCTCCATCTTTCCCTAATCATCTTACATAAAATTTATTGTTTATTGATGGCAAACATTTATTACACTGGTCAACAAAAAAAAATTTTTTTTCTTGCATGGACTTTGAGAACGGAGTTAGGGTAACTTTGAGGTGCTGAATCCGAATCTGAGCTCAGATTTTCTCTATCACATCACGTTTTTGTGCAATTTGCATGTATTGTAGTGCTGCATTGTGTGAAAGTTGCTCATTCGCTCAGATGTTTGATGCCATTAATCAAGCACAAAAGCAACTTCAAAAGCATAGTTTTTGAACCAGTTTTGCGAAATGGGAAGAAAAGGCAATGATATTGTTTATGGCGCCGGAAAGTCGTGAGAAACTCAACTTCTTATTTTGATGTTGGATACGAGAACTAGCCATGAAGTTACAAAAATTGCACTTTGCAGACAAGGTAATAAGGTTAAGAAAGGTTGTTCTTCTGAAACATATGTTTGTTTGTAACAGCAATAGTTTCTAAACAGGAGTGCTTGTTAATATGTACAGGTTCAGTGATATTTACAGTTCAGTGTTTTTAAAGCTTTTGTTCTGTTTCATCTTACGTTAAGGTCTTAACATGTTTGTAACTTTCAAGCGAAAAAAATGCTGCAATGACCCAGATATTTTTTGTTATATCTGTGGTTGTTCTAGTTTACCACCTCAAAGACGTAATATCAATAGTTTTATCAAAAAAATTTACATTGCTTATTTTGGAGTACCGCTTGGTGACCAGGACAAAAGTTGGGCGCCTCACCAAGTTTGGACAACGTGAGTCGAAACATTGAGATCCTGGTCCTAAGGAAAAAATGTGAAGCTCAAGTTTGGTGTGCCAATGATATGGAGAGAACCAAAAAAATCACGTGGATGACTGCTACTTCTGCCTCGTAAATGTCAAAGGATTCAACAAGAAAAATAAGCAACACTTGCAATACCCAAACATACATTCTGCTATGCGACCGATTCTCTATAGTGATAAAGTACCTGTACCATTTTCACCAAGCTTCCGGACATTGATGAGGACCAGCTTAGGTCTTCCACGTCTTCAACCAATTCTGATGATGATGATAAAGAACAGGATATAGCGCACGAGGCATGGAATGCTGGCCGAGTTTCTTTGTATAGTCAGTCTGAATTGATTTGATACGAGATTTAAATTTGCCAAAGAAATCCGCTGAATTGCTGGCTTCCAGACTGCAGGAAAAACATCTTCTCAAAGCTGGTACATGTGTTTCATTTTATCGTAACCGGGAAGAGAAATTAAGAAAGTACTTTTAGTCTGATGGCCAGCTTGTTTACTATACAGATGTTGAGGGGCTTCTTCTTGCTATGGGTTTGTCTGCATATTGTTCAAACGACTGGAGACTTTTTATTGATAGCTCAAAAAGAAGCCTTAAGTGTGTCCTACTCCATAATGGTAACCAGTATGGATCCATCCCTATAGGACAATCTGTCACTCTGAAGGAAAACTACGAAAACATCAAGGTTGTGCTTGAAAGACTGAAGTACTGCGTTTACCAGTGGTTTATATGTGTGGATTTAAAAATAGTGAATTTCCTATTAGGGCAACAAGGAGGTCATACCAAATATCCTTGCTTTTTATGCTACTGGGATAGTAGAGCCAACGAAGAGCATTGGGTAAGAAAAGAATGGCGACCAAGGAATACAATAAAACCTGGAGAAAAGAATATCGTCAATAACCCCTTGGTTGATCGGAAAAACATCATTTTCCCGCCACTACACATCAAACTTGGACTAATGAAGCAATTTGTCAAAGCACTTGATTGTTCTGGAGACTGTTTTGAATATATTTGCTCAACCTTTCCTGGCCTTAACTATGAGAAGAAAAAAGCAGGGATATTTGATGGGCCTCAGATCAGAACGTTGCTCAGGAACCAGTATTTCGTGACTACAATGACTGTCGTTGAGGCTCGATCTTGGAAAGTATTTTCTAAAGTGGTCCTTAACTTCCTTGGTAATAAGAGAGCGGACAATTATATAGAGTTGGTGGAGGAGCTTCTTCTCAGTCTACAAGACCTGGGGTGCCAAATGAGCATTAAAGTGCATTACTTGCACTGCCACCTCAGCGAATTTCCCGCGAATCTTGGCGACGTTAGTGAGGAGCAAGAAGAGCGTTTCCATCAAGATGTCAAAGTGATGGAAGAACGTTATCAAGGTCGATGGAACTGCGACATGATGGCAGATTACTGCTGGAGTTTGATGAGAGATGTCCCTTACGCAGTTCATAAAAGATTAGCAACAAAAATAAAATTTTTGATGCCATAATGTGATTTCGTTTGTGCTGAACTATGCGTTGGATTTGTGTACAGTTGTACTGATTGTTGCAATGTGACAGTGCTACTTTTTCGTAAATTTTTTGCTTGGTTTTGCTTAAACCTGCTAATGTAATTTTATGAGAATGACACAAAATGAAAAAACTTAGATTTTTATCGATGTCGTACCTGTGCTGCTACGAGCCTGAAGCTTTTATACAATTGGTTTGAACGAAAGCTCGAATTGGTTCGTTGAAGACTCTTCCTCACAGACAAACAGAGACCACTGTCTCTAATAAGAACGAATATATTACAAAAATCACGACCGACAAAATTTCTATTCCACGCTTTGCCAAACTGCAAAGCGAAATCAACACTATAACTTGATTCAATCAACACAAATAATTCTACCTCTGTAAAACACAACTGCCAACCACTAACGCAAAATAAATTCAACAATCGTCAACCGATACAAAATCTAACGGGCCACGTCCTGCCCCCGAACCAAATTATTATTACTCAAGCCGTCTCTCGAGTCGTCTCAAATTACGTGTCGTCTCGCTACGCATCGCCTTTATATAGAAAAAAGATCACGTGACGCAAATTTACTCGTAAACGCTAGACCATTCTCCAACTCTCTAGGGAAGGCGCCTTTTCTCGGGCCAAGTAGTATATTAGCGAAGATTCTACAAGTAGCGTGCTATAGTGGCGCTTGAGCAAAAACATATTACATCATTACTGTCGACGAAAAGAGAAAAAGGATACATGAAATAAATCAAGCGAATTGAGGCATTATACTATGCAATAAAGGATCAGCGATTCACGGCGACGCAATTATTAATTCATAATGAAACTTCGAATTACTTTTAACGGGAATAAACAACATCGTCATGATTAAAATTATTAGGAATGAAATGTGAC
The DNA here is from genome assembly GCA_963680785.1 of Diplosoma virens. NCBI lineage: Eukaryota > Metazoa > Chordata > Ascidiacea > Aplousobranchia > Didemnidae > Diplosoma > Diplosoma virens. Next base: position 2,179,000 of record OY796884.1, read on the forward strand.
AAGGAGAATAGTGTTAAATTGGGTGTCAGTGTTGTTAAATACATTCAAATCGTAGTCCAGTTTTGGACTTCATCATTTTAATCAAATTAAAAAAAGAAGTTTATGTTCAAACTGTGGCCGAGATTTTATTTTTCGATTACCTTTACTTTTTAAATTTTTTTAAAATGATTTTGAAATTTATATCAAATATTTTTCTAAGTTGACGTAGAAGTGAAGCCTGACTTTTGCAACGGATCAGTGTTGGAAGTTTCCTGGAATTTTTATAATTTTACTCAAATAACTAAAACTATAAAGAACTTATATGTTCAGGTAAATTGCTTTGAAGTTTTGCAACTTTTATTTTTTTTAAAAAAAGCTATCATTTATTATTTTGTGATATTTTCAAATATCAGAGGCAAATTTATATTTCTTACTACTGTTATTTATTGTTCTCTGTTTTACGTAAGCATTAAAACAAGCGCAATTTAGCTAAACCAGGAATTTTCATACTACAGTAGACAAATCACTAAGTGATTAAAATTTTTCATTGGTTTAAACAGTTTTATAAAAACGTTTATTGTCATATGAAACATTTTTACGAAAAATGACTAGCTCTTTGTTCTTTATTTTATTTTCAACTTTATATATTTTTTCCTGACTTACAGGATAACGTCAAAGACATTTCCTTTTTTCCTTCCCTTTTAAAAGCGTTTTCTTTTTTTTCACATTGTTTTCTTTTTCTGCAAAGCGTCATGCCATTACTTTCACTTGCTTCCCTAAATACCAAGCTCTAGCTCAGTGTGATCCAACTACGGGCCCGCGGAACAATTTTGCACAAGTCTTGCACGAGTCTTGTCAAGCAGCGGCAACCTTTTTTTTTTGAAGAACGCTATGATTTTGGGACAAAAATAGGAACTTCGTAGATAGATTCCAATTGAAGACCTTTTTTTTTTTTAGAGAACAACCTGATTTTGGGACCAAAATAGGAATTTTAGAGATCGATTTCAGTTGAAGACCTTTTTTTTTTTTTTAGAGAACACCCTGATTTTGAGACGAAAATAAGCGTTTTTAGCCGGTTGAGGCGCGCAAACTCAAATAATTTTGAAAAGTGGCCCACAAGAATGGAGAAGTTAGACCACCCTGACCTAGATTTTATCTTTGCGGCCCACGAACCTTTTTCAAACCTTAATGCGGCCCTTCATGCTCTTAGCCTTGGACCACACTGCTCTAGCTGTTCAGTTTCATTTTTTTCTTTTTCATTTTTATTTAACGATATAAATGAAAAAGCAGCTGGTTAATATCGCCGAGCAGAGAAAAGTGTTGTAAAGTGTTCTTCCCAAGGATGCACATGAATGATGCAAGAAGGTTTTGAATTTCGATCATATCAACTGCATTCGCTACTAGAATCTTACCTATACTCGAACACGCTGCCGACAATTTTTTTGTTTGCTTGATTTGCTAGTGTTCTTTAATTCTTTACTTTTTTTTGTTTTTTAATTGACTTTACTCCTGATACATACTTTAAGTACACCCCATCAAAGTGGTTGAACCTTAAAAATTTCTGAAATGACCAACGGCAACGACGGGACTTTTATCTTTTTTTTATTTATAAAAGTTTTTAAAAAAACTGCCTTCTTGAGGACTCTTTTCGGCCGATTTTTGTCAGATAAAATTGTTAACAATGACAAACTGCAAAAAAACGTCGTTTTTAGAAAGATTAAAAACGTCAAAAATTATGGCGTCTCTAGATAAAGAGAGCACCCAATTGGTTGGTAGCGAACTCACTTGCATCGTAAGCTAGGAAGCGTCGGTCCATAAACAAACTATTTTGTCGACAAAGAGAGAGTTCAAGTGACTTTATAAAGGTGGTTTCAAGCCTAAAATATCTGGAAACGTTTTTTCTTCTAAGAAGATTTTGCTTATTAAAAGATTTTAGATTAACTAGAATAATTTTATCTGCTAAAACGATTTTGTATTCTACATATTTAAAAGTTTGTTTTACGTGCTCATCAAGAAAGGAATGCTGTAGATAAGTATTCTACCCTTGCAACACTGTGTACGTAAGTCGAACTTCCCAACACTAAAAAAACGAATTGGACAATATGCTCCAAAATCAATTAGAAATCAAGTTAAATCTTGTAAATATCTCTAAACGCTATTGTACACTTCTCCAAACACACTTGTCATTGATTAGGCTATTGTTCAACATTAAATAGACAACAGGATTGTGTTGTTGAATTCAATATTAATTGGATCTTAATTTTAGCTACACGACGATCATCTTTTCATCTGGCATTGCTTGAAGCCACTTTTATAGAATCACTTGAACTCTCTCTTTGTCGCCAGAAAGAGTTTGTTCATGGACTAAAGCTTTTTCGCTTGCGACGCGAGCGCCCAACCAATTGCCTGCCCTCTTTCTTCAACCAATTATAAACTTCATATTTTCCGACGTTTCCAAGATTTACTTAATACATATTTCTTACAGTTTGTCATTGTTAACAGTTTTCTTCTAACAAAACTTGGCCGAAAAAATTCTAAAAAACAGGTCTTTTAAAGACTAACAAAAATGGAAAGAATTGAAGGTTCCGTCAGTACGGTCGGTCATTTCAAAGTTTTGGGCAACAAAAATTTTATTTAAAAGTTTCTGCTACAAAAAAATTGTGTTATAATTCTATAATTAAAATTTAGAACTGCCCGTTAAGTTCATGAAGAAAAAAAATTGACAAAAATTTTGATTTTATTGATTGGAAAAAGTTTTTTTGTGAATATCTTAAAAAGCAATTTAGTCAATAAAACTTTTTGTAGGTATGAAATTAACATCTCGATAATTTGCTTATTAAAATATAATAATAGATTGTAGTAAATGGAACTACACAAAAAAATGTGTCATATGAAAAATCATCAGCAAGACTTTTTGGTTTGACAAGTGAAACTATCTACCATATAGAGGTACTTAACACATAAATTGTTCAAATTTTAAAACAGTTTAACAAGTCTGCCATAACTTAGTTGTTATATATTTTTTAATCAATTGGAATATTTTTGAAGCAGCACTGCCTTTGATAATTAATATTAATAAAAGTATTTTCAATTTTTGATAAATGAATTTTTTTACAAAATAAACAGAATTTATCGCAGTTATTTTCTCTATTTGCATTCCTGACCAACAGAAAAACGTTGAAGGCGCTATACATCGAGCAACTGTCAGGCACTTACCCCGACTTAATTTTGGAGATCCCATAATATTGCTACATTGCCATATTACATTACATATATTACATTGCCATAATATTTATCTTACATTTTAAATTACCTGTAGAGATAAAACTAAAATTTAAAGCTGCTTGCTAAAACGGCCAAATTAAGGAAAGCGCTGTAAATATTTTTTCCAAAGGCACAATAGAATAAAACTATTGGGTTTGAACCGAGGCCACGTTCCCCATCAACAGAGCGCTTTTAACAACTATGCCAGTCTGCTGATATTCAAAGCTGTTTGAAAAAATCCCAAAGAATTAAACGTAGAACCCAAAGTTATTTGCAGCACTTAATATTTAAGCAAATAAAGTAATAAACATTTATATATTTATTTTATTGAAACAAAAACAATATTTGAGTTCAAAACTAGAAAGAAAAATATTGACAAAATAAAATTGAACTTATTTGTTATTTAACTTTAAAAATATATTCTACTTATTTATGTTTAATTGAATTAAATTTACATACTATTGTATTTAATTTAGGCAAAAATTATTTCCACAAGCTGTTCATATCCTTTGGCCACTTCCTCTGTTAAAACAGTCAAGACATCATTTGACGTAATTCCCGACCCAATACAAAATGCGCGAGTCTCAAATAGCAGCGATGGTTCGAGTGATTGCGTTATCAAGTGGTCTTTTATCCAGGAACAATTTGATAACACCAACTCATACACGGTACATTGTCTATATTATATCTTATTTAATAAATTTGATGCAATAAATATTTAATTGAGTCAATTCTATTATTGTAATATTCATTAACAATTGCAACAAAATAAATTAAAAAATCTTTATAAAAATATCAAAAACATATTTAAAAGTTTTGGAGCATCATGGCTGGATGTTTAGAAATGAAATTTAGGAAAAGGAACTGTAGAAAGGCTAAACAATAATTTTGCCATAGTTTTAAATAAATATTTTGTGACAATTTTTTTAGAAATAACCGACGTAGAAACAGCATTTAAAAGATATTATAGACAATAAAAAAATTATTGTAAATTTTTATACATAAATTAATGCTAAAAAGTTCAATGGATAAAAAGCTGAAATCACATTTTTATATGCAAGAAAAAAACTAAAAATTTATTCATCGTGCACTAATCCATGCTGTTCAAGAAATTGTTAAGCTTATATGTTAGGTGCTCCTTATATTTTTATTTTTTATGTTTTCTGGTTTAACGGTGAAAAAGTGCTTTTTGTGTGGAAAAACATTCGGTGTAAAATTTTAACAGGCCAAAAATCACTCAGCTAGTCTAACGGATTTAATTTTTTTATACAAAATACACTATCGCTGCTGTACAATATAATGATTCCGGTTTCAACTCAATGAAGAAAATTATACAATTAAAAAAAATCTAGCTACTTTAAAACTTTTTTGTGTAGACAACATAATCTGATCAATATAGGTAAATTTACAATTTTTAAATTATAGCCTAAAAATGTATTGCTTAATCAGCTACACTGCAACTGTGGTGAATTGTAAACTTTGACTATAACGTTTTTCATTTACCACTTGATTATATGTCATTTCTATCTCTGCATTTTTGTGACAGCATTAATTTTTTTCTGCGTGCTTTTTTCTTTTTGTTTTAGTTACTTTACGGTAGACGATTAGCTCGGTGTGTGTTATACTTGTTTTAAACTCAAGTGAAAACGTTTTTGTGCTTTTAATTGCTAAATTACTGTCATTTGTTGTTTAGGTCTTTTTAGAAAAAGTTTAGCAACAATTTATTCTTAAAATAGTTTTACGGATCTTTACGTAAAATATTTTACTAACAAAAAATTTCCAATTTACTTGATTTTTCCAAAACATGTTATGAATTTTTCATAAAATATTCTACGGTCAAGGTTTGCATAATTTTTTCAATAAAATTTACGGATTTTTTAAACCGATCTATATATCTAAGTTTTCAAAAGAAACGTTTCAAACTCAAACAATTTTTTCGAAGGTTTGGCGTCTTAAGTATAGGCCATTAGGCACAAAAAGTAACAAAATAACATAAAAAAGCGTTTGTTTAGTTATTATGAGAGTGGGTTACATCTTTAGCTAATTAATAATAACGCCCAACATGTTAACTTTGAAAACAGAATAAAAGGGTGCGACATTGAAGTTGAGTTTTGGTTTCTGCTTGACGCAAGTCAGATTTTACAGATTTGCAGATTTGTAATAAGCACGAATTAGTAGGTTTCCAATTTCCCAATTCTGAAAAAATGTTTTAACGCGAGGGTGAGCAAAAATTTAACTCCACGGCTCGATTCAAAAGTTGATTTTGATAGAGACCGCACTAATAAGTGCAACTTCAATTCGAGCCTAAAACTTACTTGAAGACAAAAATTTGCCTTTACCTTTGAAGGTTCGTCCAAAGTTTACTTTTAAAATGCTTGTTGGCCCAGCGTAACAAGCATTCTTCCAAATTTTAGTCACATACCGTTGAGAGTTCAGTTTGACTCCAGATGGGACAAAAATGATGTGTAAGAAGATTCTGCTCCTACACACGGCTCAAAATTTTTTATTATTTTTATCGCTGTATTTATCCTCCTGGCTCGAAAGAAAGCAACGGAGGAGCTAATACCTAGGGCAAGCAATTACCCCGACCTGCTTCCAGAGATACGAAGATATAGATTCAAGCAATTCGATCAGATATAGATTTACTCAATCTTTGATTCAACTCAAAATTCCCACTTCCATTGCCAAAGAGGATTGGCCTGCAAGAAGTCCAGATCTCAGTTCTCTAGATTTTTTTATCTGGTAATTTTTTAGGCTAAGGTTTCTGCTACTCCCCACTCATCTCTGGACTCACTACTTGAGAAACGTTAAATGGAATAGGAAGCCATTCCTCAAAAATACATTCGTGCTGCATGCAATGGATTTGTTGGAAGACTGAAAGCAGTACTTCGTAACAAAGGAAGTTATAATCAAATAAACGATACATGGTTTTACAGACTAATGTTCAACCTCGCTTGACGGTTTCCCATTCGACGTTTTCCTGCGAGTCAAATAGATAAATATTGAGATAAGAATAAAAAAACTCAAAAAATCATAATTGACTCACACCTACGTTTTGCCCTATTCATATTATTGCATTTATATTCAGGTTGAGCAAGTCTACGCTTTATGTCTTTGTAAAAACGTTTTTCTTTATTAATATATTTATATCTTTAATAAATCTTATAAATTTTAGAAGGTACTATTGCGCAACTCAACTTCCTCTATTTAGGCATTGCCACAATGTTTTGCTCAGCACGAAATTGAAATGCGCTATCGCAACGTAAAAAAGCTAAAAACACGTTATAAATTAAAGCACAATTATGAATTAAATTAGCTTAAGGCCTATTAATGTTGATATTCATATCGCGAACAACCTGTAAATTAAGTTTATTCAATCTAACCCTTGTATATATTTAAATAAAACAGATTAAAATTCTGTCAGCAGCATGATCAAACTGACCTGTCAATTAGAATCAGGACATGTATTGCAAAGCTGATTATTAACAAAACAAATTGATCTTAAATTAACTAGAAGAATGTTCTTACATTTTATTTCATCTCTATATTTATCCTCATGACTTGCAGGAAACCGACTGAGGTGATAATAGATAGGGCTTACAATTAACCTGAACTGCTTCTAGAGATGACAAGTATAGATCTCCGGTTAAAATTTTTTATTCTGTTTTTGAGTTTAAAAAGATATTACTGAAATTACAGTCATATCTCTATTAAATTTCTAGCGGACAGCAATATCTTGGTATCTCCGAAAGCAGGTCGGGGTAATTGCCTACCCTATGTATTAGCGCCTCCGTCGCTTTCCTGCGTGTCACAAGGATAAATATAGAAATATAAAAAATAAAAAAAATTTAGAACTTTTTGTCAAGATCGGCAAGCGCGCAGAAGCACCGTAAAGTGTCTTTCCCAAGAACACAACACAATGGCGCGACTAGGAATCGAATCTACACCATGTCCAACACAATCCCGGCGTCTCAATCACTGAACCACGTTGCAGATTTTTATGTTCAACTTCATGTAATTTTATTTGGCCCGCTAATTATTTGTTAAGACTTTATATCTTTTTGTTGTAATATGGTCAACCTGACTAAAATCTTTTTGCGCAAAAATTCTCAATTCTGAAAAAGAAACACTTTCCAAGAATGAGTTGTACAGACTTTTTCAAGTTAGTATTATAAATTTAACCGGTAACCTGGAATAGTTATCATAGTTTCAACAGGCAACTCTGCTTTGCTGAAAATATGTCTTTGGTACTTTTAGTAATCAGCTCTGGAAATTCAATTGACATTGTTTTCTATGACTCAATTTGACAACATGCTAATATGCTATTGTTAGGAAAACTTTGGATTTTTTCCCAGAATATGTGAATGCCTGGACATTGGGTAATATTGGAGGACTCAGAAAAATAATCTAAAGCTTTTAAATACTGCAACTTTGCCGTACCCTTAACACCAACAAAACTAAAGCTACCGGAAAGAAAACGGCAGGTCATTGGTATTTTGCCAGTTCTATTTGTCAGAAAAAATAATTTTTCTGCCATTTTTTGATGATGATTTGGGCAATGGCAATGGCACCAAGGACAAGACGGTTATAGCTATAAAAAAAGGAAAAAAATAGCTAAAACTTTACACATATTGACTTAAAAATTGTTCAAAAAAAAATGTGATTAACTTCAAACTCAGCACTATTTCAAAAAATCAAATCTATCAAAAGATTTGCTTAAAGGCCTGGCAGTTTAATGGAAACAACAGCCTTGCTGTATTGGGCAAAGTCTTTACCACATTGGCTCCAACTAATGACCTTTTTAAACTTACAAAAAATTATCAGGTTGTTTTACAAAAGCTAAAAATTAACTGCAGTTTACAGTTGTTTAAATATTGTTTTATGAAACACTCGGTAACAACAACTATTCTGCCTGGGTTACAATCGGTTTTATAAAGTATCCCATTTTTATCTTACATTTATTACAATATAATATTAATGTGCACTTAAGCAAACTTTAGAAATTGGTGCAATAATTAGCATGGCAGCTTTACAGTTTTTTTTTGTGGGCCGCGTTATCAAATGGGTTAGGACGCAGTGATTGGTGGCAAACGTGAATGAAATGGTTGCGGTTCAAAATCTAATGTATCCTCTTGTTGTGTTTTTAGAAAGAGATTTTATGGCACAAAAACTATTAAATCTTACTTTATGTTAAATTATCTCTCTTTTTCCAGATATTTTTTATTTCGAATCCAAAAAAATATGAGTTTTTATCAAACACAACTTCACTCAAACACAACGATTCTTTGCGATATCATGTAGATACTTCTGGATATGCTTCCAATACCGTAGCACGCTTTAAAGTAAGTTATTTACTTTATGGAGTGGCGCATTTAAAATATTTTTCAACAAGCAGAATCAAGGGGTTATTTTACTTTATACTTAATTTTTCCAGGTTTCTTTAAACTTTTTGTGGTGCAAAGTCTGTAATTACAACAAATCTGTAATAAATAAGAACTGTTCGTGTGAGGTTATTTTGTCAAGCAATTTTGCAATATTTTTGTGCGTTCCGATGTGTCCACGGAAATCACCATCACAATTGTAAACTTAATATATATTGATAATTAATCCTCACCTGGTACCATAGGGTCACGTTCCAACGCGCGCATTGGAATTATCATAAAGATTGTAAAGTTAGTATTCCATTAATAGGTCTATATCTATATTTATTTAGTTCATTTTACTTCAGCCAAGCAGAAATGAATTCAAACTAAAATATTTTAATTTATTGTGACTCAAAATTAACCCCTAAAGAACAGAGATTTTAAACTACCTAGAATAACCAAATGGCGTTTCCGACACTTTAAATAATTGTTTCTCTTCATTAAGTAAACAACATAAAACTAGCATAAAAGAAAATAAATAAAAAAAACTTTTGCAGCTTTCAGAAATTATGCGCATTATTGTTTGATATTGCACACAAAATTGTGTATTTTTCCCAAAACATCAGTTGATTTCGAAAACAAAATATTGTTTTTGCCGAAACTCATTACTATATCGGCAATATTAGCACTTAATGCCGACATAGCAGCATGCTTTGATGTATTAGCGTCTTCGTCGCTTTCCTGCGAGTCAGGAGCATAAATATAAAGATAAATCAATAAAGAAAAAAAAAAGCTAATCATGCAAGTGTTAAATGAATGGACAATAATGTCTGTTTATTCTATAATTTTATACATGTAATAGATTAATAAATAACATATTTTTCTTTAATGGGTTATAAAAAACCAATACGTTAAAAACGCCACTTGGTTGTTCAGGTGATTTCACTAAAAACTTTTTTATTTTATTGACTGCAACAAAATTATTTCTAAAGTTTGTCTTAGAGAAAAATATTTTTTAAACATTTTAGCCAAAAAGCTCAAATGTTTGGAAAACACTAGCCATTTGAAAATTGAAATGCGTCAAAAAAGCAACTTGGTTGCACTAAAAAAATTTATATATAAAACAGTGTAGTGAATAAAAAAAGTTGAACATATAGGGCTTACTGCAACAAACTATTTTTAAAACTGAATAAAATTTCATACTATTACAGATTCAAGCAAACAACTATCATGGTGGAAGTAAAATCAGTGATGTTTCGGGTTACTGTATCGTTCCACCTGCTTCTTCTTCATACGCTGTGATTGTTGTTGCTTCAGTTATTGGCTTTATCTTTATATTTTTTGCAATAGCCATTATTACATATTTTAAGTAAGTTTAATCTTTCTCTTCAATCATAAAATTTTTTAAACAAATAAAAAAAGAAAAAAAAATTTTAAATGTATTTAGCTGGACTCTGAAGCAGCAAACGATTAAAATACTTGATCTAAACTTGGAAACTCAAAGATGCTTCATTTTGTTAACCAATGTCAGTGATCCTGTAAACCTTTTTCATAATTGGGAAAAAAATGCTTTTTCGGGTAGCGACAAAAAAAAAACTCAACACATTGAATGTAGTTCTCTTTTTGTAAAGTGATTACCATTTTTTGACTTTAATAGCTTCGTTTTCTGCCCGATATGCGTGTGTGTCTTGGACCCTTCCTATAAAAAACCGTTTAAAATCTAGCGAAGAAAGGAAAGGTTTTTTTTTTACATAAAGATACAAAGGTATAAATTGACATTTTTAAGCTTTTATTCAAGCAGACGCTTGTCTTTTTAATGAACTAATGTTAGAGCTTGTCATTCAAAAACGTGCATTCATAGAATCAAAGCTGGAATTAGTGTATTAAAAAAATTAACTAGAATGTGTTGCTTTTAAAATACTTTTTCTCCTGGTTACGATTATAAACTGCATCCGGGTTTAAGCTTATCAAGTGATAAGTGCAGATAAGAATAATCTATTGCAGCTCTTTCTAGGTCAGCCTTGGGCAAGGTGCAGCATCTAATAACTGCTCTGTGCAAAGGTTGAAAGTCATTAAACAATATTAACCCTGTGGAAATCATCATCATAAATAAAATATGTTTTTTTTTATTTGATTTTCAATTGGAATGTGTCGAGACTTTAGAAAGTGTAGTTTTTAAAATTAAAGAATTTTAAAGGATATTTTTTAATGCGTAATATTTGACCTTTTGGATTCTATGTATAATGTTCTAGACAAAAAATTAACAACATTTTATGAGTTATTATTAGTTTTGCTCATACGTTTTATGAAAACATTCGAAATAACAACAAAATTGAAAAATATTAGATTAGTCTGTGTGAAAAGGTACACAACAACTTCTTAAATTTTTTAAAGAAAGACGAAAAAAGTTTTTCTCGGAGAAAAAATATGCTTTGGTTTTATGTGTCAACTTTACAGTGCTTTTTCGTTTTCTTTTTTTAGTTCTTTTTAGCCCATATAGTTTCAATAAGAGGGATTTATTAAACAGTTTGTTAAGAAATAAAAGCGCGAAAACAACAGCAAAACCGATAAAGCAAAAATAATCGAATACCAAAAGTAAAAATATTACTGTGTAATAAAAATGTTAAAGTATATTTAAAAGACCATTTGCAAATAATTGACAATTTATTCGCTTTTTTGTCATCGTTTGGAAGGGCATCTATTTCCGGTCAGACCACAGAACTGGGGTCAAGGGCTAATTCTTATACTATTCCAGGCTGCTGTATTTTGATGTTGGAAGTCATCAGATGTTATGATCAGATGATGGCAGGCATGGAGCACGCTATTAAGACCTGGTCTGCAGTTCGTCCCTTTACAGTATAAGGGTCGAAAAATTATCTTGTGAAAAAAACCGTAAAAGCTATAAATTTGTAAATACTTTTCCGTGAACGTGTTATATTTTTTACTCTTAGTTTTATGCATTTTTAAGCAAAACATCTGGGATTTTTCTCCGAAAAAATTTTTCAAATTTAGGTTTTTCTTTTTTTTTAGGTATTGAATAGAAAATGTACGAAACTAAAAATACCAATAAAATATTAAGAATAAATAACTACAAAAAATGTACAGGCTAAATTAAATTCTTCCTACAAATTTTTCGTAAGTATTAAGAAATCAAGAAATTAGCCGCAAATTATTCAAAGAAAGAATGCCAAACTATCTTTTGAATAAAATAAGACAACGATGTAGAAAAGATAAAAATTTCTTGAAGAAACTCTTTTGTCAATTTGAAATTTTAATCTAAATATCTACATAAATTCTTAAAGATAGTTTTTTTTAAAATTTTTGTTAAAGAAGTAAAAACATTTTTAATCAAATGCAATCATCATTGCAACCAAAAAATTGTTTTACAATAAATAATTTTGTTGATAAAAATCTTTAGGTGGTCTTTTTAAAAGTAAAACTACACAACTAAAGACTTCGAATAAAGAAAAACAAGTGCATATTTAAAATCCTGAAAAAATTTGCTAAAGTTTAAAAGCAAAAAACAGTTTCTAATAAAACTTTTTACACACATGATGCAACTATAAGATTTCCTTCTTATAGCCTGTCTGTGGTAAGTTATCAAATTGCATGTTTCATATTGTATTTCTTTTGTTGCATGTTCCATTTTCCGCAGTACAAACTTTTTGGACGTAAAATAATTTGTTTTAACAAATGGCAGAAATAAAAAAACGGCTAAAATGAGCTAAATATTTTGGTTGTTACATTAGAAGCTTCAGATAAAAAAAGCGTTTGAAATTTAGCAAAAGCTGAAAAAAACAAATTCAAGCAATTAAAGGTAAAATGAGTCCTAATGTAAAATTAGCAAATTTATTTTACTGTTTACATAAATTTATGAAAACATGTCTTTAAATTTATAAAAAAAATGAACAGATTTTGTTTTTCGTAATTTTACTGATTTGTTTGCTTTTTGTACAGGAAGAAAACAGCGATTGCAACAACTTTATTATCTAAAAGTTCAATTTATGATCAATTTCAACTCAATCATGTCAAAAACAAAAGTAATGAACAACATGAAGAAAAGGAAAATAGAAATCAACATATGGTAGATTCAACACCAGTTTATGAAAACCATTCTGAATACGCTGAAATTAGCTACGAGGATTAGTTACGTGAATGAGTTGTACAGTCGCCCCACTCAACGGTTACAAAACAATGGTATAAGCACGCTAAAACAATACTTTAACTGTTTGCTTTGTTATCTGTACAGTGATAGATTGAAAAGGAAAAAATTTAAAAAGAAGAAAGGTTATCATTGCAGTTAAAAAATATTTTAAATATAGTTTTCTAAGAATAAATACAATATAACAGATTGTGCACCAACAGCTCTACCACGCATTTATTAAAAAAAAGACAATAAAACCTAGGACTTTTTTTATTAATACTAATCTTTATATTATTATTAATCTTTTTTATTAACCGGCCAAAAATTAAATTTCACCATTTTGTCGTCTTCACATTTCATTTTTCACTTAGTTTTGATAAAAAAATTATTTCTTCTCATTCCTGTCATTTCGTCGATGAATCACTGGATGGAAAAATTTTAAATGAAACACAAAGTACTGTAAAAATTTGCCCAAGCTCCGTGCTCTCATACCCAGATCAAGGACCAGGTCTGTTAAAAGGACCTTGCTTAGACAATTTTAATTAAACTCAATTGCATTCGGACTAGTGTTGGTAGATATCATTTGTCCATGCACAAACAGGGTATCGCTCCTTTACCGTATTGCAAATAATGCAACTGGAAAAAAACAAATTACCTCCTAATTGCATGCTCATATGGGCCCATATACGTACATCAGGGATAATATAAAGCTCGACGTCTAACGATTTTAGATGATAAAACCTGATGCTGGCGCTGTCAGCATCTGACATGGGCGATAAAGCAGTTTGAGTTAATAAGATGATAAACCCTTAGTCTAAATTCTATCTGTGTCCGACTCGAAGGGAATACCCTTCTGTGCAATAAAACTGAAAGGCCTTAACAAATTTTTATTTTACTATTGTGTTTTGGAGACCTTAATTAACATGGGACTGTGTCATAACTATTTTTTTATTTTAAAAATAAATAAATTCTCTGGCTTTAACAATACTTCAAGTTTGCTAGTCTTTAAAAACATAAAAAATATTTTAAAGTTTTATTCTGTACATATATAATATTACATGGATTTTTTATTACTAAATGATTTTTTAATAAGTGTAGCATTTTTTTGGGAAAATATTAATTATGTTCGTTTTTTCATCAAATTTTTAAAAAAATTACAAATTCTTGTGCACAATAGTATTATTGCTGGCTTATACTCACCAATAGCATTTGCTTTTATAACGGTTTTTTTTAACTGCTAAATATGAGGTTACCGCACAGCTGCTTTGAACCGCCACAAGTTCCACGTATCTCTAAAAAATTATAAATAACAAATTATAAAAACTTCTTTAACAATCCATTGAAACTAGAGTTTTAAATTAAAATTAAAAAACAATCAAATTTTTTGATGTTACCAAATTATTAATTCGATTTGATAAAGCTACTCTTTGATTGTCAATTACGGGATAACAAATGGTCTCCATTGTTCTGATTCAGTTGTTTTGTTTAATTGGATTGTCGTATTTTGCCTGCCCTGATATATTGCTGGCTTTGCATTTTATTTGCGTTTTATTAATCAATAAACAGACCAATAGAAATAAAGAGGTAGTCGTTTGTCTGTAATCAAAAACAAAGTCTATTGGACCACGTGTCTGCAAATGGTGGATTGAAACCATCTGCAAATGGTGGGTTGTGGAGTCGGAGGATTAGTTTTCGACTCGAACTTTGACCACAACTCCAACTATTTAAAGTTTTTCGACTTAAACTCCGACTCGGACTTCATCTATTTAAAACTTTACGACTCGAACTCTGACTCCAAAAGATGAAAAAAAAACGACTCTAAATATTGATTTCAGATTATTTGAAAAAACAATTCTGACAGCACCCTAAAACCTGCGACTCCGGCAACTCCTACTCTGAAATCGTAAAAGCTTAATTTAGCGTAAAACCTGAAGTTTTGGGTTTTGAACCGTAACCGAGTCAATTTTGTTTACTTTCAATACCACGTATTTTCCACACGTCCATGCTACCAACTAAACAATTTGCTTTAGTTCTGGAAAGAAAACCCATAAAAGTTTGCATTGCGAAAACTGTGAAGTACTTTTTTGTGTCACGCGGAAAAGCATTGCGGATCCCTTCATTAGGCAAACTAGATGTCAGAGATATTTCGCCAAACCCGAGATACGTAATAAAAAAAAGTCTTCTAAAACAAAGTATCGCAATGGCAGCCACTTTGATATAAAAACGGGCCATCTCCGTTTCAGTTAAAATGTTGATGAAAAAATACGAGGTTTTGAACTAATAAATTAAATCAATCAATTGCTTTATTATATAAAATCAAACTATACTGATAGATTACAAATATACTGATAGGTTTTGGTTGTGTCACGATCAGAAAAGCAACATCAGTTTATTTAATAGAAAATATTGATAAATGTGCGATTGTTTCTCATATTATGAAACATTTGAATTAAAGGTAACGCGGCCGTGCTTTTCATTTTTTTTCTTTCTCAACTCTCTCTATACTTTCTGCATGTTTAACGTTCGTCGTTGTGTCGCGTTTCCTTTTCATGCTTCATATACTGTAGTACATTGCATATACTTAATAATGTTACTAAGCATGAATAAAATGTCATCATCATCATCATCATCATCATCATCATCATTTAAGTTTAGATCGATTTTCCCAAGATTGTTAAAAATTTTTATTCGAATGAAGTAATAAAATATCAACTAGAATATTAAATACTAGCCCTTCTACTTCAGACTTAAAAATCAAAAATTAGAGATTACAATAATTACTTTTTATTAGGTTAGTAAAATTTTATGACAACTGTATGAGTGCGTTTTTCGCAAATGGGGTTTAATTGCTACTGCTTGCATAAAAAAATATACGGATTGATAGAAAAATTAAATGTGCAAAGTTTAAATGCTTTTGGAACAGTTATATTTGAAACTTAAAGGCACAAATGCTTTTAGGAAAATTCGGTTGTAGGTTTTTTTTGAAATTATTATTTAATGAATAAAACAGTTTCAGCCTTTCATTCAAACATTAGCATTTTTTATGAGTTTGATTGTTACCGTAAATACCCGCATATAGGACGCATTTTTTTCTTAAGAAGTTGACCTAAAAACCCAGATGCTTCTTATCCATGGATACTTTTTTTATAAAAAATATACATTTATCATAATATTAAAAATTTATTATAAAAGTTTCAAAACTATAATATTTATCAATATAAATCTTCGTCGTCATTGTCCTCATTAAACAAAGCATCCCACTCCTGTTGTGTTATGCAATCATCATGATAGTCCAGCTCTTCCTCCCTTTCGTCGTCATCATCGTTGTCTGCGTCGTCCATCCAGAGAATATCGTCTTCCGTGCCGTCTAACATGTTGCTGATAGAACATTTTTTGAATCCCTTCACCACGGTCTTGATTGGCAATTCTTTCCAGGCGTCTACTATCCACCGGCAGATCGTAGGCATGTCGACTTTCCTCATGTTGCTGCCCTTGGTGAAAGTATGTTCACCATGAATCATCCATTCGGCCCATTTCTGATTTAATGCTGCTTTAAATGGCTTATTCACAACGGTATCCATCGGTTGCAGAATACTGGTCATGCCGCCAAGGATGACGACGAGGTGTGTATTGTGCCGCTTCAATTTTGATTTAACATTGTCGGTTGTATGGCATCGGAAGGCGTCTAACACCAGCATCGATCGCTGTTTCTCCAAACTACCTTTGCGTTTTATCCATACTATTTTCAGCCAGTCGTCCATTATGCTGTCATTGAACCATCCTTGTTCTTGCACCCTGACTATCACCCCACTCGGGAACTTGTCTTTGGGCATGGTTTTTCTCTTGAAGACGACGTACGGTGGTAACTTCGTACCATCAGCAATACACCCAAGCATCACGGTTAATCGGTTCTTTTCATTTCCAGTCGATCGCATAATGACAGACTTTGCACCTTTGATGGTTACTGTTTTCTCGGATGGCAGGTCGAAAGTCAGCGGATTCTGGTCGGCGTTTCCAATCTGGCTCATGTCGTAGTCGTATTTCTGACGCATTTTGATGACATAACTTTGAAATTTCATTAATAACTCCTCGTGGTCGTTGGGTAGTCGCTGACTAATGGTAGTTCTTCGTCTTATTGATAGGTTATTTCTTCCAAAGAATCTCCTGCACTAATTCATCGACGCTTTGAATTCTGCGATGCTTTGCTCTTTCGCCAATCTTAGAGCCTGTAAACGAACGGTAGTGGTGTTGACTCCCAGGCAGTCTCGACGAGTATCTTGAATCCATTTAATGAGCGCCTTTTCTAGGTTAGGGTGGTGAGCCTTCGAGCCTCTGTTCGCCCTCTTCATCTTTCGCATTTCCTTTATGGTACTTTCGGCTTTTCTCCATTTTCTAATCACGCATTCTGTCGGACCAAATTGCCGCTCAGCTGCCCGGTTCCCGTGTGCTTTCGCGTACTTGATCACTTCCATTTTAAACTTTGAAGTATAGCTCTGTCGTGTTGTCTTCGTCATGTTGACTGGGTAATAATGAATCAAAGTTGCTAGATGTCAATGGTTAAATAAAGACAAAATCCAAGAAAAATAAAACCCAAATAATTTTATTGGTAACTGTAAAATTACAATTTTAATTACAAATTATCTGTCAATCACATTAAATATCTTTATTCATGTAATTAAATTCAATTTTATTTAAAAAAGTCGAACAAAATTTTGTAAGCCAAACAGTAATAAAAAAAGCCAATATAGCAACTGAAAGAATATTACTCGTTTTCGGAATGATATTATTTAATATACAAAACGAAAATGACGAAATCGTTTTTCTGCAAAATAAAAGAATAAATAACAAGACAACTCAAAACTAAACACGCTACTAAACTAGAGCTTAAGCTTACTGAACTAACACTGAGACAGCAAACAACTAAACAGACAAACGATATTGTGACGCAATAATACGAACTAAACCATAGCATTTGTACAGCAACCCTGTAATGAACAGCTATCTGAAATTGAAAATTAACATGCTATTGAGAATGTCATAAAATCAAAATGAACACACAGGTATCTACTTGAAACAGGCAGACTCGATACATAATGACGGCTCTTAAGATTGTTAATCAAAGATTTTGAAAATTAAAATATCGTTGCCTTAATTTTCTATAGCTGTCGCATTTATTGCACTAACGTTGGCGGCAGCAGCTTTGATTAGTAACTCAAAATTAAGATGCGTCCTATACACAGGTACACAGTTTTTCCATCGTTTTTAGGGTCAAATATCCACTGCGTCCTATACATGGTATTGTCCTATACGCGGGTATTTACGGTAATTTATTAGTTTATTAGAATTACAAAATTAATTTTATCTTATTCATTTATTTCAGGTTTGAAAACCCATATAAAGTAAACAAACAAATAAAAAAGCAACACAAATTTAGATTCAGAAAAAACACTAACTTGAAAACTAGTCAATTTAACAATACAGAGAACGAATGAAACACAGCATTTACAGTAAGAAGAGTTAAAAATACATCTGAGTGAATAAAAGTTGTCATGAAAAACTTTTCAGAGTGATAAACAATACATACATTTTTGCAATAATGCATCAAATATAATTATGTTGTTCTGAAAACTTGAAAATTCAAATTTCGAGCACAAGTAGAACTAGAAAAATTAAGCAACATTTTAAATTCATCATTATAGGCTATTTAAATTCAGTGATATAAAGATTTTAAATAATTACACCATAATTGACTGGAATTTAACTGCAAACAGCAAGAACGGAATATTATATTTTTTTACCGATTTAGAGCAGTGGTTCTCAACCTTTTTAAGCCTGCGGACCGGTAATATAACAAAAAAATTTGGCGGCCAGGTAATCTTTTTAATGTCTGAAAAAATTGTAATAAACGGAATAAATTGATAAAATTTTTTTTTATTAAAACAAAAGTAAGCATTTAGCATCAGCAGAAGTCTATTTAATGTGAAATTTGCAGATGTCCTCTTGATATAATATAATACATAGTAAACGTAGTAAACGTGGTTTTATTGAAGTTTTTGAATGGCAAAGTTAGGGGAGCCAGAATCGGGGAGGATATAGTGGGGTAGAAAATTTGCAAGAAAGTACAAGGTACTTTTTGATGTAATTTCTTTAAAACCAAACTTTTGAAATTTTCTTTCTCGATCAGTACTGGTTTCTGATTGTTTCTTTTATGACAATGCCGGTATTTTCCATCTTTACTACTTCTATTTAAGTTTGAAATTGTAGATTTTTGGTTACAATTCCAAATTTCCTAAAAAGTTACTTTGTAAAATTCTTATCTTTTCTTGCTTAGTTATTTCGGATGACTGTCTTAACTCAGTTGAATGATAGTCTGGCACCATTCCTTTGAATAACTAGAGACTGATTTCTTAATTCATTTTCATACTTTTTCTTCACCACTTCTTTTTAAACAATTAGTTTTCTTGCACACTGTAAATATATTGATGCAATAACCTTGATGCACATTTTATCGGATAAAAATTATTTTAATGTTTATCCACGTAAAAATTGATTTGCTTCTTCCCTCAACTCAAAAAGACGTGCAAGAACGCGTCCTCTCGAAAGCCATATTACTTCTGCATGAAAGATGAGATGGCAATTTTGCGCAGCCATACTCACACACAGTGCCTCAAAACACCTTAAATGTAATACTTAACTAGTCAGATCATAATATCATTTAATTCAGGTGACAGTTTCTGTGCAGCTATATGTTCACAGCGATACATGCAATGTGTAAACAGCAGATTTTTTACAACCTTTTCATTTTTGCAGTTGCACGCGAATGACAATCAGCCAAGCTGGCAGCTTGGTCAGTACACAACCATACACATTTTCCCCAATCTAAGCATTGGTCTTGCATTTAGTTATTAAGGAAAATTAATAATTACTATTAATATTCTTCTGACATTGTTTTACTTTTGAACTCGTAAGTCTTCCTTAAAGAGTAAAATTGAAATAAATTGTTGCGGACCGGTGGTTGAGAACCATTGATTTAGAGCAGTGCTTTCCAAACTTTTTGTGTAAGTGACACAATTTTAAACCACAAATAAATTTGCGACACGTTTTAATTTAATTTTAATCAAAAAGCTTTTAATAGCAAAAGGTCAACGTACAATCTTAACGAGATACCGGTATATGAGTGTGAAGACTAAGAAAAAAAGTCTTCACCTTTATTCCGTGTCTAAATTCTCCGTTCTCCTTCGCAATTAATGGTGAAGACTAAAAAAAGGTCACTGAAGCTATCAATTCAATTTGCATCCAGTTGCTCGCGCCCCTTGATAAACCTTTCACGCCCCCTCCCAGTTAAAAAACCCCAGGCTAGTGTCAAATATTGTTTCAAATCCAGTTGGCGACACACAGTGGTGCAACCAGAAATTATCAAGGGGGAATGGCAATTAAAGTAAAAAAACTTCACTTTGATTTTGTCTCCAAAATCGCTATTATTCTCCCAAAAAAAAAAAGGTCTTCACTTCGATTTCGCTATTTGTTTCCCGAAATCATGGTGATCTCTAACAAAAAAATCAGCCTCAGGTTTCTCACTTTTTGCCCCAAAATCATAGTGACCTCTAAAAAAAAAAAAATCCTCACCTGAAATCAGTCTCAAATTTTCCACTTTTTCTCCCAAAATCGTAGTGATCTCTAAAACTTGAAAAAAACAAGAAAACAGGAATCTTCACATCAAATCTGTCTTTGATTTCTGCCGAAATTGACGGGGCAGAGAGCTTCAAAAAATACTCCGCAGGCCACTCAATACAGCTAGGGCCACGGGTTGGAGCTAACCATGAACTAGTCTCAAATATTGCTTTAAGTCAAGTTGGCGACACACCATTGTGCTACAAATGACACTTTAATGTGTCGCGACACACCATCATACCATAAGCGACACACTAGTGTGTCGCGACACACAGTTTGGAAAGCTCTGATTTAGAGCATTGAAAAAAGGATATTTTAAACTTTTTTGCAGTGCAATAAATCGTTCTACTTTGTCTATATATCATATTTATCGGATGACAAAGCGTTAAGTTTAATTTCTAAATACTTAACATTATCAGAAAAAGACACAGTGTTCTACAAAGAAGAATGATAGGAGAAGCTGAAGTGCAAAACTTTTTGGATTCGAAAAGTGTCATAAAATTATGTTCTTGATAAGATTCGATCTTCCAATCTTATTAGTTTTACTTCAGTAATAAACGCTCGTTTATACTTAAAGTTTTAATTTGTTTAATTCCTCCGTATTACTGTTTTTGTTTGTTGAAATTGCAAGTAAATTGTAACTGCAATGTGAGCTACTAGCTGCTATACTATTAATAACTACTAAGCTGATTTTAAATTTTGTTTATGCATTAATATGTTCTTGTTTAATGCATTTTGCTTTACTTTAGAATCTGACATATTGTAGCGTGAATTTAATTTAATAAAGCCAATAATTAATTAGACAATTTTTGGTAAGTCATTACAATTTATTAAACTAAATAATTAGATTATGGATCGACTGTTGAAACCTCAAGTACTTAACATTGACCCTAGCAATCCGCTTGCCTATAAAAAGCTTACAAGCATTTGATAAAAACTTTTAACGCTTTTGCTGAAGCTGCTCAACAATCTGTACAAACCGCTGGTCAAGGTGAAAACGCTCCAGGAAGTTGATAAGTTAGCTTTATTAACTTGCTATTCCTCGGCTGAAATTTATGAACTCATCGAAGGCTGCGAAATTTACCAACCTGCTAAAGCAGTGTTGTATAGAAACTTTTTAAAACGTAAAAGTACTACTTACGCCCGACATTAATTACTAAATAAAACAATTGGAAATTAAGCACGTGCATTAAAATTTTTATTTATTTTATTTTATTTTTATTTATTTTTATTTTTACTCACAATCAACTTGAAATTAATCATAGTGCATGTAGAAATAAAGATTGTGAATAAGGAAGCAGCGACTAAACGAAGTACAAAATTAGTCGCGAAAGATTGCGATTGGAGAACTGTTAGTGCTCAAAAATTTCAAACTGAATTGACAAGTAACGCGTTTATTACAGACTTATCCTCATCTATGATCTGACAGCGCTTACTTGAAGAAGACTCATTAACTCTTGATGAAGCAATTTGTAAAGCAGAGATCTTGGAAAGAGCTCAAGACCAAAGTAGTGGTTTGTCACTAACGCTACCAACTTCTTCAATATCATTTGCTGCTTCATGTAAAGGTTTTAAAGCAACTAAAAGACATTGCTACTTTTGCGGTGGCAAAATGCAAAAGGTAGGGATGGCTGTCAGGCAAAAAACCGCTTATTGGGCGACTGTAGAGAAAAGGGGCACTTTTTAGAGGTTTGCAAGTCAGTAAAACGGCCTGTTTCCACAAAAATAGCAAAATAAGACCACGATTGAATTTCAACGCATGAGATGACGAAACTGTCGCAGTCCTGACGTCTCCTTGTTTACTCTCTTTAACTGGAGTACCTACTTGTTTAGAATCATCATCTATTGAAATAAAAATCAAGAACAAGTCTATCAATGCGCTTGTTGACTCAGGAGCGTCTCATAGCCACATCGACTTGAAAGCGGCTGAATGGTTAAATTTCCCTGCTCCGACAGAAACAACAACTAAAATCACTTTAGTCAAACAAACAGCAACTTTTAAAACTCTGGGAAAAACTGCTGTAGAACTTGAAGCTTTGATGACAAATAGCTTATGAAGCTTGGCGTCTGTAAAAATCGTTGTGAAAATTTAATTCTCGGACAAGACTTTATGAAAATGCATCGAAAAGTTGTTTTTGAACAAAACGAAAAAGGAAAAGATGTAGTAATCTCTCGACCGGTTTGTGGAGTTGCAGCTGCGAATATTCCACCTATGCGTCTATTCAAAAACCTAGATTCCGGAGTGAAGCCTATTTCTACTAAATCAAAACGGTTGAACTTAGAAGACCAGAAGTTTATTCGAAGCGAAATACAGAAGCTTCTCGATGAAAACATTATAGAGTCATCCACGTCTCCACGGAGGGCTCAAGTTCTGATTGCTGACGACGGCCGACACAAGAAAAGAGTGGTCATCGATTAGTCCAGAACAATAAACAAATTTACTTTTCTGGACACTTTTCCTTTTCCTCGTATTGACGATCAAGTCAATATGATCACAAATGGAAAAGTGTTTAGTACGCTCGACCTCAAGTCGGCATACTACCAAATACCGATATGCGAGGCCGATCGTGAGTATACAGCTTTCGAACCGATGGACAGCTGTTTCAATACACAAGACTTCCATTTGGTGTAGCAAATGGAGTTTCGATGTTTCAACGAGTGATTCAAGGCATTATACAAAAGCACAACTTTAAAGATACTTATGCATACTTGGACAACGTGACTATTGCGGGGATTGATAAAGAAGATCACGATAGGAAGCTAAGTGTTCTTTGAACTGCTGCTGAAAAAAAAAAGTATCTTATCACAAAAAGTACACCAATTCACTTAATGCTGTTAAAAAAGATTTTATGTATTTCACCATAACCCGTTTTATCCTAGCGGTACCATATGGTACCACATGAATTCTTCGCAGATAAAACCTTCTTAACACAAATTAGCTGCACTAAACGTGTTTTATACGCGTTCATTACTCGCACAGAACCCTCAGCTCACCAGTTGGCTAGTTTCAAGGCCATATCTGCTCACACAGCTAGGCAGTGCGGTTGTTTGCACGAGGGTCTCTGAGAAACACCAGTTTCAAGATGGCGACCAATAAAAAGTAAGTTATAATTCGGTTGTCAGTTATTTTTTCCACTTTTTTCTTGGATACCTTGATTGAATACATATTTCACTGTACTGATAGGCATATTTTCATAATTTATTTCGCAGACTGTGACTTTTATACAGTATATAATTTTTATAGTCTGGTACCACACGGTACCGCTAGGAGAATACGAGTACAAATAAGTCCTGCCTACTAGTTCCTTTGGATTTTTTACAAAATATTTCATTTACTTAGGGTTTGGTTCTATTAGTGATTGTTAACAATTATTTTACTTAGCTAGCTGTAATTAGTAGCATTTTAAAAAATATACGACAGCTGCAGTTAGTTACATAATTGAAACTGCTAATAAGTGCGTTCACAGTGCTCCAAATGTAACGTAGGTTTGTGTATTTCGTGCTTTCAAAAATACCACACTCGATAATTTGTAGGTTGCTCTTGATTTATTATATATTTTCTAATATTTTGTTGCGGTTCAGAAATATTTACATGGATAAATGTAGCTAAAATAATGTCAATGAGGAATTGATATTTTACATTGCATTTCATTATTTTTGTACTCGTATTGTCCTAGCGGTACCATATCGTACCACCCTATTTCTCAAGAATGAAAAGGAATAAATGTATTTTTTCTTCAAAAGTGTTTCATTTACATCCTAGTGATTATATGATACCAATTTCACAATATTTAGAAAAAAAATTTTTTTCGGAAAAAACGGGATAAGCTGCGTACATATTAACAAGATTTTGCAAATGCATTTAAAATTTTTTTGTTTTATTTTTAATGAAAAAATGCTTTTTTTTGTAATTCAACGTTGTTTCAAATCATCATTGCTGAGTGACTGCTGATATGGTCAAACCTCCAGTGTTTTATCAACTCTTGGAATTGATGTCTGGCTATCAAAAGGCTAAAAATGGGTGGACCCTACTTTATGTTTCGCAAATGTGTTCCTGGAGTTTTTGCAACTAAAATTCCTTTCTAAGTTAAAGTCCGAACAAAACATTCAAGCTTTTCCAGTGTCATAGTAAAACTGGCACAGCTTTGTCCTACAGCATAAGTACGCTATGTAATACTATTGCGAAATTCTGTAACGTCACGGTTCCGTGTTCGTTTACTGCAACTTCCTGCACACTATACTTCCCATTAGCAACATATTTTGAAGTAATTGGAAATTTGGAAACGCGCCTAAATTAAGGATTCAGTTGTTTCGCACCTTTTAGTAGGACCAAAAGATTAAACAATTAAAAGCAAATTTTCCTTGTTATGCAAAAATGTTAATTGTGCACAAACTAAAAAAATTAAAGAAAAAATATATCTTATCGCAACAAACTTTAATAACAATCATTAAAAGTCGAAGTTTTTACAAATATTAATTTTATATTGACGATGAGAGTGATAGCTTCACTTAGCTTGGCTTTGCTCGTTTTTTTCAATTCGACAAAATAAACTTTTTTCGATTTTGTCTTAATACAAAGCTTTTTTAATTCAAACAATTTTTCAAACTAAAAAAAATAAAAGTAAGTAAAAAATAATTTTTTAATCTGTGTCCAAAAAAGTATTACTTTGGTTTCCTTAAAATTTATTTTTAGGCTGATCATTTGAGCAGTGATGAATCTAACGATAAACATGACTCTTTGCTGGTTGGTCATGACAAAATAGTTTTTAACCTGGTGTCTCCTGGGCTACAATATTAAGATTTTGTTTTTTAGGAGAATAAAAACAAGCAGTTAAGAAGTAAACCGGCACGTGTAAAGGATAGGTAAACATATACAAGGAAAAAGAAGAGTAGAATAATGTTTTTTGGAAAAATGTTTGCGGACGTTTAAAGGAGCCCAAAAAGAATAAGTCGTTTTCATTTTATTTATATTTGCAATAAATATTTCTCGTTTGTTATCGTATATCAAAAGACAAAATTGCGGATTAGGAGGCAGTGAACTAAACAAAGTTGAATCATTCGGTTGATAACTGAACTAGATGCGATCGTGTTTGCTGCTTCTTTTTAGCAATTTCTTCCAGATAAAGTTATTTTAGCCTTTTGTCGTTAATTGGCGTTTATATTGTTTCGACTAACAACTTTTTACCATCGCTGCGCCACGGTGCCAATCATTAGACAGATGTAATTGTATTTATTGTGGAGTTGGGGAAGACGATTCTAAGGAATAGTCTCTGTTGCAAAATGTATTGCAAACAATCCTGTGCCTGACCATTTTTTTGGGTTTTGAAGCCGTATACAAAGACAGTTTTTTGTTTTTAGTTTTGTATGGCAGTTGCTCTCACTTCTAAACTATATTTATTTTCCTGCTAATTAAGAGAATAAATAAACAGATAGAAAATAAAATAAAATTTTTATGCATATTTCGGCAACTGGTCATCGATAAACATGGTATGCAGTGCTGCTCTGTCCACAAGATAGCTGCTGTAATAGCACTCTAAACTGCATGCATAACAAAGCGAGTTTGATACTCAGTCCAATTTAAAACTGAGCGATGTTGACTTGATGTTTCGCAATTTCACACAAATAAAATAAAAAAGAAACAATTTCTAAACTCTCTATTTTAATATTTTCTACAGATCGTTAACGTTTAATTTTATATGCGTCCGAGGCACTGCAGCAAACTAAATTTTCAAATATGATACTTTTCGTTACAGAAATTAAAAAAAAAGCACGCTACTTTACAACAGAGGTTACAACTGTAAAGCAGCATTTTCAGAATTAATAAACTAAAAAAATTTTACATTTTTATCATTGGCTTATTTTTATTTTTCTATTCTTGGTCATATTTTTTATTGCAGCGTGGTCGAGTGGTTATAGAGCGAGACATTGAGCAGCATGTCAATATACTTGTGTTTCATTAGCGGCGGTACAAAAGAGCTATGTTAAAAAAGGTTTAGTCTGAAAACAATAAAAATTTAATGCAATGAAATGATATTTTTAGACTTGTTGACTTTAAGATATTGGTACTAACTTTTTTAAAACCTATGCTTTTGCTGTTACATTTGATACGCAGTTGAAATTATCTAAGTAAGTACATTAATTACTAGTATATGACCCTTTGCAACATTTTTTTAAGGCTTACATTGTAACAACTACAAAGTGAAAGCCTAGAATTGTTTGCGGGCATTCGTTTTTTAAAAACTATTGTGTGCTTAGAAGAGGCTTGGCACTTGTAAGATATTATACTTTGGTAGGCAGTTTCCAAAAGTGTCTATTTGCGGCAAGCCGATCAAATGCAGGGGTAAAGACTGTATTTTAGCGTTAAATAGTGTTTATCCTTACAAATATGAGACTTAATCCAGAGCAAGTAAAACACAAAGTTGTTTGAAAAAAACGTAAATTTTTTATTACATTTGTGCAATTAAGCGTTCATAAAAAATAAAAGTTATGTATTTTGGTTCAAACTTCAAGAAGATTGAGCTGAATGAAATGATGAAACGTTATAGCATAAGGTATAAAGTCCCATCAAGCATTAAACAGATAAAATCGTATAAAAAATTTCATACAGAATTTCAAAAGCACCTTATAGCAACATAATTTTTAATGGTAATACAGTAGACTTCACAAAATTTAAAACATCTGCTGCTGGGTTTTTGTTATTTCAGGTAACTCCACCTAATCGGACAAAGTTGATGGTGATAAAAACCCGATGAGAATTGAAAGGCAACATCCAGATCACAACGGTCCGTCCAGTTGGATGAAAAATTCACATTATTTATTTCTTTTTGCACCTATCCTTATTTACTATTTGTATGTTTTTATTTTTATGAATGTAATTTTTTTGTCCAGCCATATGCTTTTAAAATGGTCCGTTTGACCCGTGGCAGGATTCTTTTGGTGGGATTTTATGCCAGCCTGACCCTTTTTGGTCCTGACCCTTTTGGTCATTAAGTTTGTTGTTTCTCTTACTCATGATTATACAACATTCTCTGACTGTGGCTCACATGTTGTACATGTAATAACGTATTTCGTCTAGTCGCTGTTTCCTTATTCACAATATTTATTTCTACCAATGCAATTGCAAAGCACGTGAGGTGCCAATGCTTGGCAAGTTTATCAACCACTACAGACCAACAGTTCGAGAAAACCAGTATTGGAACTGTAGAGAGATGGTGAAAGTGGCTGCTTGGATCGATTTACGTCACTGTGCGAGCTTGGCCGCGTTTAATTTTTTTCGATTTACAACCCTGTCAAAGCAAAGACTTAATAATTTTGCATAAGCTAGAAAAACAATAAAAAATCTGGCTACTTCCTTGACTACTTTTTTCCGCTTTTTTTATGCTTTTTAATAACGCATGGAGTTTTTGTGTAAAGAAAAAATTTCAGCATAACAAAGAGTTATAAAATTTTAGTTAATGGTAGCGTTTTGGACCATTGTTCCTTTAAAGGAGGAGTTCTCAATCTTTTTTATGCGATTGACTCTTTCGACTAATTTCGCTCAAAAGAGTATTTGGCGAACCCTTATACAAGCATAGCTGTTAAGGTAAGATGTGCTCTTGCCTCGTGCAGATTTTTTTCTTTTTTCTTTCATGATTGCCTTGAGACTAATCCGATCGCTTTCTCTTTGTTTCGCTATATTACAGGTGCAATTACGACAATGTTGACAGTTAGTTAGTCACGTTTTGAATTCTCGTGATATAGTTTGAATTTGTGAATCGCGTTGAAATTGATTATTATTTTTATCATTTCTATTCTTAATTTGTTATTAATTTTTCTAAATTAATTAATGGTTTATTTATTTACAGAAAAGTTTACAGCAGTTTGTTCAAAATCTTAGTAGGCGTCTTTGTGCTCGTCAATACAGTTGACATTTGTGAGTTTGGAAAGCGTGCAAGTTTCAAAAATTCGGTTTTCCTTGTAAATTTAGATAGAATTTTAAGCGTTAAATTTTTTCTACCGGAACAATACCAAACTAAATACCTTTTATTTGGTTTCCACTTTTTTGAGCAGTAGAATTCGCAAGACTTCGTGCTTCAAATATGGGAATTGTTTTCACAGTGGAAAAAAAATCATAGAAAAAGAATCACAAGGCGGTTCACAAGTCTTTTGATGCGATGGGGTATGTTCTTTTTGAGTTGACTAAATAGTTTTGTGTATCCCTAAGCTAATGCCGTGGACCCCCAATTAAATGTTATTTTTCTGTAGACCCCGGGTGAGAACCTTGGCTATTGAGAAACAAAAAAGCAATGCTTTAAATTATTATTTGAAAATAAAAATCAAGCAAAAAATGATGAACCGCTTTATTTCTAAAGTAGTAGTTTAAAAAAAAAAAAAAACAATTTTCACATTTTTATGCTGAGTCTCGTATATGCAAGCTTGGCATAAAGAAGATTTAAAATTAGTAAAATTGTTTTTCACTAATTTTAAATATTCTTTATGCCATTTTAGCCTGTATTTTTTCAGCAGAGCTCTTGAGCTCTTGATACAACGTTTATTTTCACTGCTAAAAATGCTCGGACGGCCTATTTTTATGCTGTCCTTGAAAATACTTTTTTTGAAATTTTTGATGATGTCAGATACAGCAGTTTTTCTAACTTTCATTTGCCTTGATATTTCACGTTTTGAGACCTACATTGTGCAGACCAGTAAATTGAATGCGTTTTTCAACGCTGACTGCTAGATTTTTGCCAATTTTTGGGGTTCAAAATTTTGTATTTTTTAAGCCAAACGTTTAAAATATTAAATGAAAGTAAAAAATAAAAATTAATATGAGATAAGGTTTATTTTTAAAACCTAAATATGCATTTGACGCAAGAATACTTAGTATTACGTGATTTAAGAAGTTTATTTCTAAAATATGCGTTTTTCCGAAGGTAGTCTTAAACTTTTGTTTCCGGTTCTAATAGAAAACTAGGGTGCCAATTACGCGGTCCAAATGAGAACGAAATAACTAATTATCCATAAGAAGAAACAACTTGCGAGTAATTAAATAAATTGAATTGAGTGGGTGTTTACCAACTACGCAATGATCATTAATACGAAAACGATTACGACATGTTAAAATTTAAACTACTGAAAAAGACTTCAGTACACTCTCACCCATTCGCTGTACACAGCTTGCGGCCCCGCATACTTGCGGATTTTGCTCTCAAAATTTTTTTTCATAATTTTGGCAATTTTTTGAATTTCTTAGGCCATTTTTAACAGAAAAGCTTTTGGTATGCTATATGTAATTGTACGATACTCTGTATTATATACGCCCTATAATGCCACTAGTCGTATGGTACAGCAAATTTCATCATCATCATTCATTATTGGTGTGTACAATAAAATTGACTGTCTTTTATTGTCTGAAAATTTTCTAAGTAAGACTGTCTTTAGATTATGTTTTAGAAGTATATTTTAGCGTATATACGTAATATTATACATAGGCGTTTTAAAACTGCATCAATAATTTGCAGATTTTTGGGATTCACTGAAGGGGAAGAAACGCAACTCCTGCAAATAGCGGGGGGATTCTTTATAAATTTATGCGGTATAGATTATATTGCGGATGAAGTGTAACATCCATAGAGCAATTGAAAAAAGAAAAGTTAGAAAATGTGAAAAAGTATTATTGGAGTTACAAAATAATGATTTAATATAGTTTTTCAACAAAAACTGCCTTGCAACTATATGTGTGCCGACAAATGTAAAACGCATTTAAATAAAGTAAATCATAATACATAAAAAAATAAAACTCATGAAATAGTAAAGAATAGTAAATATTATAAAGTGTTTAAACTTGCTTTTTATTGACTGGTCCAAAAAATTGACTTTTACTTTTTTATTTTTTTCACTTTCCATTCTTAATTAGTTTCTGTAAGATAATTATTTTAATCCTTGTCGCTTTTTTTCAATGAATCACTCCGTGAACGAATTTTAAATGTAACACTGAGTATTGTGAAAATACATTCAGGCTCCGTGCTTTCATTTTCAGATCCATTTCCAGGCCTATTAGAATGGACTTGCTCAGACAGTTTGGGTTCAGCTCAATTGTCTGCGGATTGTTTGTGATCGGTTCTATTTGTCCACGCACAAATGGGGTCTCGTTCCTTGCAAATGCGACACAACTGAAAAAACGAAAATTTTTTCTGCTTGGCAGTCTTGGCAAGCAGTTTTAAATTTAAAAATTTAAAATAAATACTGGTGTTGGGCGATTCCATTCGTCCATGCACAAATGGGGTCTCGCTCCTTCACCAAATTGCGAGTGTAGCGCCTCTGAGCAAACCGCAGACCATGTTCTAACAGCGTGCTCTATACATCGGGCACTACATGCAGCACGAGGTCTGACGGTTTTGGATGACGAAACTCGATGCTGGCTTAATAAAACCACTGCCAGCATCTGATTCAGGCAGTAGAGCAGTCTGGGGTAGTAAAAGGATAAACTCTCGTCTCAGTCTTGTTTGTGTCTGACCTGGAGCGAATATCTTTCAAACGACGACGGCGATAACAATAAACTTCGTCAAATGTAATGAATATTTTTTGTAGGAATGCATTTAGCGCTTACAGAAAGGTACCAGCCAAACATTGTATTTTATGGAATATAAAAGTATATTTATATTTCCTTATATTATATTATTTTAGCTGCAAAAAAATTTGAAAAATTTTTTAAAATTGTGCTTTGTACCATTTTATTATTAGCTTTTTTGATAATTTTTCAATTCAACCGACTTTTCATTCCATGAAAACCGAAACTAAGTTTAAATATATTTTCTTAAACAATGCGCGAGAGTGTTACACGAGCTTCCTCAAAGTGTTTGGCCTAACAATAAACACGATGCATAGGAAGTTGGTCATAACAGGAATTTTTGACCTAGTGTTCCGTGAGCCGAAATTCTGACGTTTTGTATTTCGTAAAATACATGTTTAAAAATATTGTTACAGAGTTGAATAATAAGTGCACATAGAGTTAATTTGATAAAATATTGATAAACTGTATAGCGACCGGTTAAAAAATTAACTGAAACAAGTTCAGATAATAGTAATGAAAAATATATATTACCAAAATTAAAACTATTTAAGTTTATTAATTTTTATGTTAGAATATTTTTTATGGTTATAAAGTTTTCATGAATTCAAATTTTACCCGAATTATCGCTTTAAAATTGTTTTTGTTTAAGTAAATAATTAAAAATTTTTTTAGGTGTTAACAGTAACTAGCTATACAAAAAACGTTCTTTGTAAATGTGTAGCAGGAACGAGATAAATGAGAGAAGAGGAAATATTAAGTCCACAGAACTGCTGTGAAGTTTATTGCAGAAATGTAAATCGAAAAAAATTTTTATTGTAATTTAAAAAATTTTTTGTAATAATAAAATATACAGTATAATAAGATTGTAATAATTAATAATAAAAAAATAAAATTCTAAAATACATTTTCACAAAAGTTGTTCTGATAACTTATTTTTTTAAAAATTATATCAAAAATTTGGCAAGATTTTAGCAACTACATTGTTAAATAATTATTTTTATGGAACATAAAAAGATAAATAAAACTGATTTGAAGAAAAAACAATCGTCAAAACATTAAAACACGCAACAATGAGAGTGCCATCAAATCAAATAAGAAAATTCAAATTTAAGCTATCTAAAATAGAAGGATAAAATGATTATCATCTTTTTATTTGTTTGGGCTGCAGTTTAATTTTCTACTGATACACAGAACTACGGCTACAAGACTCAAGGATCACCATACAAATTTAAACAATCAAGAAATAGACATCATCAAACATGCTTTGGATAATCCTAATCATAACATTGACTTTATTAACATAACTATTTTATCTACTGCAAGGATGTAAGAGGCAAATTACCCCTGTGTGTGCATTTTCTCGATCAGTTGAATGTATTACAGGCCAAAAAAGATTTTGGTCATATTCATTGAAGTAGTGGCAGAGTTAGGAGTGATTCCCTATACTCATCTTTCTATAGCAAATTTCTGCTTGCCATAAAACTCACGCGAGTTAAATAATGCTCTTGAAACGTCAAAATTGATAAAATGGTAACTACAGTATTGGATCTTGGTTTTATTCTAAAGGAGAGAAATTTGTTTTAATTTGTTTTATTATATGTAAAAAGCAAAGTTAAAATTACTTCGAGCGGAATATTATACAACTTATTTTGACCGGGGGGAGAGGAAAATGAGAGCATACTATCACAGGAAAAGCTGCAGACTAAAAATTTTGGCCACCTAGTAACTTCTTTCATCCATTTTTTAAAATCATAAATCTGGATAATAATCGAAATGAATTTCGATTATTTAAATTTTTTTCCAAAAACAGATTTGATTTAAAAAAAGCAAACTCACCCTATTTAATAATCTGATAGAGATTGCTTTTGGAGGTTGAGAAAAAATTGCTTTTCGATTGTTCATGAGTGTGTCTTTGGGTGTTGCGCATTAAAATTAAAAAAAAAATTTAAATAAGTTTTTTTTTTAATTTTCACTTTTAAATTTTGTCTCTGTAAGAACTATGAAAATGATTTGGAAAAAAAATTAAACATTTGTCATTTGATATTTTGTAAAAAATTGAATTGCTTGATCCTAGTATTAAGATAAAATTTGTAATTCTTCTATTAAAGCTCTTAATCTTCTGAAAAAAGTTACTAAAATGAAGAAATAGAGTATCGCATTTAATTGAATTAAAACCACTGGTACTATTTTGTACAGCTTTTATTAAAAAGCAGCTTCCATGTTTTTTACCAAAAAAAGCACAGCATTGTTAATGCTTAGCAGGACTGTTATAACAATTTAATATACACTAAGTGACGCAACTGAAATTACGATAAAAGTTTCTTACTTTTTTATAAATGGAACAAATTTTGTGCTGCTGAAAAGTTAAAGAACTTATAAGTGGTTTGCTTTCTGCATTACTGAATCATAAATATAATCTTTCTGGAAATCAATCACTCTTAAAAAATTTTATATTGTTAAGAAAATTAAAGAAAACCAAGGTAAAAAAACGCTTAAAAACTTTACTTTAACTGACTTTATAAACATTGAAATTCACTTTAGAAAAATTTTGTTCAAATCGTCCAGGTACAACATTGTGTTGGAAATGATGAATTGTGATAAAGCAAAAACAAAACAGCTTCTAAATTTTGTTTGCCAGGAAAAATCAGACACGGAAAAAATCAGGAAAGATAAACACTTCCGTGTAAAAGCAAATTAACTCTTAGCGTGTAAGCATTTCTCGTACATATCAGCCTCTATCTCCAAACTTTAAAATAACAGTTTGATTAATAGTCAAATCAGGACTTTGGTTAAAGTAATAATGCAACATAACTAAGCTAAATTGATATCTAAATCAAGAATGGTTTTTTGCCGCTTTCTGTCTGGTCCTTATTTTTTAATTGTTTTTTGCAAATATAGTTAAATTTGATTTTAGTTTTCAATTGACATTCAAAAACAGTAAAATCATTCTCAATAAATACAAAAAACGAAAACTTGACTGAAAAAAATTTTGGCATTGCAAAACCTTGTGTGTTCCTTTTGCGGAGAAAATTGTATTTTTTCTGTTTTTTCTGTAAAAGGGTAACCGATATTGATATGAATTTTAACAAGGCTAATTATTGGTCAGACGCCCTTGACTTTATGCCAAGTTATGGGTAGATCAGAGACGAGTGCTATTCGCAACATTGTGCAAAGTGGCGTATCGAGAATTTTTGAAATACAACCACAACCAACTATACTTCTCTTAAAATCCAATTATTTTCATTCGGCTTTATTACAAAATCAATTAAATTTTTTTTTCCTTCATTCCGACGTTTATCTCCTGACGAATGTCGGACAAAAAGCTTAGAAACGAGTTTTTTGTTTGCTATCTTCAAAATGGTAATAATATTTTAAAATTTAATTTTTATTCAGTTTTGGAATCAATGCTGTGTTATTTTATGTCGGTAATTTTATTCTTGATGAAATGTGGCCGGATGTCACAAACAAACGTTCATTTTTGGCTTTTAATTTTATAGAATTTAGGTAAAGCGTATTTTCATAATTTTTGTGTTATATTGTTAGCCAATACCAATTAGCTAGAAAAAAATCATAATCGATTTAATTATGAAAAATTGAGTGGCAACTATGTTAACCCTCTGGTAACAAATGTAGTTTAAAAGATCAAAGTATTTCTTTTGGTAGTTTTTGTTCTTGATAGACGAGAAAAACATTTTCCATGGTCAATTTACAATTTTTACTCTTCTGATCTATTTTTTGGAAGTGTAGCACGGTGCTACAACGGTTGTTGCTGGTTAGAAAAATAGTAAAATAAGAACATCTTTTTTATTAGAATACTGCAGAGAGGAGATAGAGATCAATATATTGTCGCTATTTTTTGTCAATAGGCTAATATTAAGTAAAAGTACCTCTCACAACTAGGATTGTTAAGTAGGAGTTGGAGTTGGAGTCGAAGTCTGAAGTTGGGGTTGTGGAGTCGTATGTTTTAACGCCGAGTCGGTATCGGAGGCAGAGTTGTTTCTTTGGTTTAATAAGTCGGAATCAAACGTAGAGTCGTTTTTTAGTTTTTCTGGAGTCGAAGTCGGAACTGGAGTCGCTTTTGTGCAGAAGGTGGAGTCGGAGTTGGAGTCATTATTTTTTTTGACTCCGAATCCGCTTTAGACTAAACTAAGCTTACATGTCCGCTACAACTGTTCAAATGTACCAAACCAATAAACAAGCATGTGCATACACCATGAATACTTTTCCAAAGACAGTGTCGCCTTTTGCCCCTAAATTTGAAATAAATAAAAAATACTTTTTGCTTTAAATCAACGGGACCAGGGATAAATTTTTTAGAAAAATGTAAACTTATCTTCGGTTTAGTAACTGTTCGTTAAATTTCCACTGAGGATTAAAAAGTTACTTCTACGTTAATTTTATGTCAAAATAACTTTTGAATTGATGTGAAAACTTGTTTTGTATACACTTGATTGCGGGAGACAAAATAATCCATCTAGGATTTTTGTCCCCGAAGATATAATAAACTTCAGCTTGTATGGCATAAAAAGCTATCCTAGTTTTAAGTTAAATATGCTTTCCCAGTTAAGAAATATGATTGATTGGATAGGTTATGTTTTTTTATAGCACGACTTTTTCTTAAAGTTAAAATCGAGTCATGAAAAAATATAACCTATCCGGCAAGTTTGAGTTGGAAAGTGTACATTACTTCTAATCAAGACAATAATCCCTACTTTTATCATAAATTTAAGGTGCAGATAGAAACCGAAATAAAAGCCTTCACCTTCAATCGATATGACTTTTTTGTTAAGTTTTTTATTGCTTTTGTGTCTGCGTACTTACAGCTTCCTTTTTCGTAAAAAAAGGAGAAATTTGAAGGGGCAAAAGAGTAAGAGGATTCCCCTTACCCTTTTCACACCTCCTTACTTCCGGCGCACCAGTCCATACTAATAACGAGAAAGAAAATTAAAACAAAAATTAACATGTTTCTTTTCTAAACTCGAAAAATTAAAGGTGAAGAACTCGAATTTGAAAGGTTTTTTGAGTTTGAATCAGAAGATGAAGAATAAAAATCTATCGTGTTTCTAGCACTATCATGAATATTAAATTGCTTAGGCCTAATAAACCATAGTTAAAAGCTTAAAAAATTTAATTTTTTTCAGGTTAAAAAAGTTTCAGCCAGCGGTAGGCCTGCTTAGCAAGCTTCAGCGTACTTCAGCGATTAAAAAAGCTTGGCTTGGAGAAAAGTTTTTGCACGTCGACTCTAAAACGAGTAAAAAACATTTTATAAACTCCCTTATCAAGTACACACTATTAATCACCCAACGTGAATATTTGCTTTTTTTATCTCCACTTACACGCTATTATGTATCTTTTTTAAATGAGACAAAAAGCAAGTAAAGACTGAAAAAAAGACTTTACTTTAACAAACGCTTTAACACCATGTGGTTCCCAATGTATGAGGCATGCTATTAGAACGTGGTCTGCGATTTGTTCAGAGGCGTCGCACTCGTAATTCGGTGAAGAAGCGAGACTCCATTTGGGCATGGACAAATGGAATCGCCCAACACCAGTCTGCATACAATTGTGCTTAAACCAAGCTGCTCGGGGCAAGCTCATCTTAAAAGGCCTGGTACTGGTCTTGGGTATGAAAACACGGATCCTGGATATTTTTTTCCAGCACTCCGCGTTCTATTTTTAATTCGTCTACTCAAAATCGCGGATATGCCAATTCAGGCAAGTTTGTGTGCTGGATTCCGCACAGCTGGCCCAAACGGAGCCTAGATTTAATCTCTCTTGGCAAGCATCTGAGAACTTATTAAAAACCCTACACAAGTTATGATCAGGGTCCAGAAATCTACAATAAGCCAAGGAGAGTGTCGCTCCCAGTCGGCAAAGCTCAGCTGGCTGGATGCCTAAGAATATGTATAAGTGGTCCGTTGGAATTTGACGCAGGCATCCAAAGACTATGGAAAAGCATTGAGACATCAGACTGGGGTGCAGTGCTCGGCTGTTGAGTAGATCAGAGATAGAGCAACTGTACGCAATGTTTTGGCACCCGCATATTATCCCTAGCCAAAAAGTTATCTCAGCAGTGTGACGAGCAAAAATAGTTTTTTTGCGCAATGCACTAGATGGTGACAAAACTTGACCAATTTATCCAGTTTTACACCACGATAAGTACGGTTTGTACAGAACGG
The DNA here is from genome assembly GCA_963680785.1 of Diplosoma virens. Taxonomy (NCBI): domain Eukaryota; kingdom Metazoa; phylum Chordata; class Ascidiacea; order Aplousobranchia; family Didemnidae; genus Diplosoma; species Diplosoma virens. Next base: position 2,216,152 of record OY796884.1, read on the forward strand.
TAAAGATCTATTGTTGTAGACTTTTAGCTTACGTTCGGCCTTTCGGTTAATTAAATAAAAGACTGCCGGTTATCATTTTAATGTGACTGAGCTTTAACCTTCAACTTTGAAGATACGCTAAAAGTGTTGTCATGTCTCGGCTTAAAGTCTCCTCCAAGTCCTTCAAGTTTTTAGAAGAGTGAACAATGCTAAATTGTCTGCACAAGCAAAATTTGTGAAAATCGTGGAAAGCAGATCGTACGTATAGATGTTAAAAAAAATAGAATTAAGACCGATCCCTGATGAACGCCGTTTTTCAGACGGCGTAGCCTGATTTGCTTGCTGTCACTGGTAGTAAGGGTGAAAATTCGGTTTTGGACAAGATTCAAGATCATTTTGATTATATGCTTGGCCGGAAAAAGCCTTAACACCTTGCTGGTAAAGTCACGGTGCCAGACAGTGTCATAAGCCGCTGTCAGATTGACAAATACGACACCGATGTTCTTTTTGGCCTTGAAAGAATCATCAATGTTTTGTGTCAACAGAACGACATGATACACTATTGACTTCCCGCCATAAAACCCAGCCTGCTCTTTAGGGTGCACTAGATCAATAATTGGCTCAACGCGGGCGTAGATAAGCTTTTTGCAGATGTTGTTGGGCACCGAGCAGAGATGTAAGTTGATAATTCTTTGGATCCTCCACAGGCTTCATTGGCTTTGGGATCGCGACTACAAGCGCTCTTCCTCAGATCTTGGGGATTTTGAGTCGGTACAAGCTGGAAGAAAGAAAGTCACGTAGCCACTATTTCAAAAGAGCTTCAACATGGATTATAAGCTTTGGGAAGATGGAATCAAGGCTTGGAGTTCTACCTGGTTTTAAGTATCGGAGGGCAGCAGCAAAGTTTCTCTGTGAAAAAGTCTCAGAAATATTCACTAGGTCTGGTGTTGTGGCCCTGAAAAAATCAGAAAATTCTGGAGGAACAAGTCGAGATGACTTGCAATCAACAACCTCGTACATTTTCATTCTACTAGCCGAGATTCAATAACATCAGCCAAAACAACACAGTGACAAAGAGAGTGTCGTGACCTACCAGTAAAGTTGTTCAAAATACTCCGAATTTTTTGACCAGAGTGCAAAACGTTGATGCTCCGAACAACTTTAAACCGTCAATCCCTCCGCTTCCTGTCAAGTTTGGAAAATAAAGCTGTAGCAGACAAACTCGAGTTGTCTCCCTGAGACTGCAGAAAAGTTCTGTAGAGGGATTCACACTACGCATCACAGCACTTAATATATTAATAGTTGTTGCGGTGCTTGGCAGTTACAGAGCAAACCTTGGTGTTGTGATAAGCAAAGGTCGATATTGTTAACTGGGAACTTTTCGAGTACACGTCCATCCGCAATATACTGTAAGGACCTAGGCCAACAAAAGCTAGATCTGGATTAGTGTAAGCATACCAAAGGTCAGAGTAAAAGCTGCCAGCATCCTTGGAATCGTACAGAAGAGCAAAACTATTAATGGTTGCCAAGTACTCGCGGTCTAGGTTGTTATCATTGTAAGCCCATACAATGTGGCAACAATTTAAATCGCCGGCGTAAAGACAGGGGTGCAGAAACGTTGGAAGATTTAGGGATCTCAGTCGCATTGGTGGATTTTAGTAAACGTCAACAGTTTTGTAACCATCCACGTCCACACAAACTACTCGATCTCCGATGTCGGTGGAGATTGATCCAGAAGGATATACTGTACCTTAGTCGCTCGTAAACAAACGTGGCAAGGCCATGTTTCCTGCTTTAGAAAAACCCAACTAGTTGAAATTTTGGAAGCTAGCTTTTTTGCATTAGTGCAGTGGGTCTCCTGCAGTAAGACAACAAATGCCTCAAACTGCAGAGCAAGATAAAATAGAAAGTTTACCTAGCTTGCAGTGAAGCCGTCAACGTTCAGCTAGGGAATATTGGGTCTTCGTAAACTTGCTGGCATTTGCTTTGAAAAGGGTATTTTGTCCAGACATTGCCCCGTTTTTAAAAGGACGTTTGCCAATTAGTAGACCCTCGCTGAACATCGAGATGTGTAGATACTCTTCCGTTTTGACAGGTTTGGTTTTGGTTTGTCATGCTTTAACAACAAAAGCAGACTTACTTGCGGCCCAGCTGCGACAAAGCACATGTAATCTGGGTCCTATAATCTGGGACGCTAGTATGATCTAGGTATATTTATTACTTTATTTTACAAGAAGCTTGTTTTCTCATAAAATCAAAGAGTTGCCACGGAGTATTAAAAAAAGTTAAGAGCTAAAAATAAAGGATTTTATAAAGTTGTCCCTTAGGACCAAAACTGCATCTTTGCAGAAAAATACTGTTCGCCTTTCTCTTTACAAAAAAGACAAATTTCTTAAATTGGATATGTACATTATTGCACGGCCTGATGTAACATTTGTTTCATTTTGTTGCTATTTCGCATGTTTTCTTTAAGACATAAGACCAAAATATAACTAATAGTGTTAAACAAATGATATAGTTAATATCTCGTATAAATCAAAATACTTAAAATCCAATTTGTAAAAAAAATGACGCACTAAAAAATATTCCCAAAAACTCTTAAATTTAAAAAATTGCAGTTTCTATAGTCTAAGTACCATGTTGATTGCTGTTTCGTAAACTTACACAAACCAAAAAAAAAAATGTTTTTCACTCGCTTTTTAAAATTTTTTACAAGTCGGTTTCTCGTTTAATTTTATATGCAACCCAGACATTGTAGCAAACTAATTATTAAAATATACTTTCTATCACCAAAAATTTTTTTAAAAAAGTTATTTTGCAGAATAGCTTATAGCTTGGAATAATATTTTTAGAATTAATATACATGAAACAAAATTACATTAATGATATTTTCTTACTTTTAGTTTTCTGTTTTTGCTCATATTTTGTATTTACATTTTATTGTAAAGACTGTGGTTAGATCTAGAAAGAGATTCATTCAATTGTCGTTTTATGCTCGATTAATTTGAATTTGATGAAACTTGCATTTATTTTTGTGCAGCTTATGCCTTTAAATCTCTGTTCAGCTTAAATTTTGCTGTTGTTATGGAGTGCTTTTACTTGATTACACTCAATATTAGTTGATTACGATTTCAATGCTCATTTGCAGAATTGATGTCGAAAGTATTTATTTCTATATGATTATTGTGGCATTGTGCAGAATTTTCAAAATACTTGTATCGATGGTGTAAAAGATCATTGGTGGTGCAAAACGTTTGCACCATCAATACAAGCATTTTGAATCATTGGTGGTACAATTGAAAGAGTTACAGCATATGTTAAAAAGATTAAATATAAAATAACACAAATTAATTAGAATGATTAACTAAATCTAAAATGATATTTTTAGATTTCTTGAATTTAAAATGTTGTTAGTAACTGTTTTAAAACCTATACTTTTGCTTTTAATTCTGCTACACAGTAGAAATTGTCAAGGTAAGTAGATGAAAATTTATTTTTGTGTAAAACATGTTCTGACACCTTAACACTTAGATTCAAAATACAACATTTGAATTCTGCCCCGACAGTTTAACCAACTAACAGCTTGGCAAATTTCTTGAATAGCAGCATATGGCGCCGTACTGGTAAACTCCATGATACAATTATGGTCAGGCTTGACAAAATTATATTCTATCATGGTAAATATTAGCATGGGATTAAAATTGGGGTTGTAATTAATGCACGAGTTTAGCTTACTTTTTTCTTCACAGCAAATTTTAAGCGAAAAAAATTTACTGGTGTTGCAAAATCTTCGTGCTAAAATTCGTTGTTGTGTAATCTCGGAGCTTCTTGCAACTATTTTCTGATTTTCATTAATTTAGTTTTAATATAACAGACATTGTTCAATTACAAAAACTTACTCAGATAAATCAACTATTGTTGGATATAATGTTGTTTCGATGAAACGTTGTTCGATGATTTATCAATTAGTTTAATCATTCAATATTTGTTAAATTTTTAACTAAAATTATCATTCAAAAATTTCTTGTATTTTTTAAAGTGTTGCCTAATTATTTCTACTTGGGGAAAGTTTATAAACAATACTCCGCTGATGTGGAACCTGAATCGCTTTAAATCAATAGATTATTCTAAAAAATAAAACATTTTTTTCAGAAATTTATTACCTTTTTTCAAAAGAGTCAAATCAAAGATTTTAACTAACTGCTTAAACGGCATCAAAGTATTAAAAATTAGTGTAACATAAAGAGCCAAATGTAATAAAAAATTAAAAACTAAAACTAACTTAAATTATAATAAAAAGTCAATTTAAAAAAAGATCATCATTACTTTGTCTAAAAATTAATTTTTTTATTAATAAAAAAGACAGAATCAGTTGGACTTGGTAGGCTATATGCGTTCTCTTTGTATTAACTTGAGGTTTTCTAAATTTGTAGTAAGCAAATTATGTACAAATCACACCACGCAAAGTCAAAAAAGTTGCTTAAGAATAAACCAAAAGCATTTAAGTTAAAGCTGCAATAAATAAAAATATTCCCAAATGCTTACATACCTGGTCCGTACTAACCTTGTTTATTAGCGTGTTTCATTTTTTTACAAATTTCGAATTTTAATACGTTTGTAATAACGGCTGATAGTGTTTTTGGCCCCTGGATTATATGCAATTTTTTACATTTTGACGTCATTTTGAGGTTGAAGCAGGCGTTTGAAATTTTACTGTTCAATAATTCCTTATTATTGATTTATCTCAAAAACTGCGTAAGCTAGAAAGTCAAAACTATTGTCAAAAGAATCAGAAGAGTTAATTTTCTATATCCCTCAAAAACATACACAGTTGAAAATTCATTCATTGGTGACAATGTGATTTGTTTGTTAAACGCAATTTTTATATACCAGAATGACCCAAAATAACAGATCCCATACAAAGTTTATTAAATCTTATCAATTGAATTTCAAGAAACTTGGTCGATTTAAATATCAGTCTTTGTACCATCATTCCTCGAAGTCCCAGTTATTTTGTTGTTTTACAATAAAGTTATATATTGTTTATAATATACTCCAAATGAGCGCAACAGCATTGGAGGCAAACTTGCAGACGTCACTCAAAATTGTCAATCATTCCAACACATTTCTCTTTTAGGATTTATCAAATTTTTGCTGTATTTATATGCGTTTAGTTCATCAATGTTTAAACTAATGGCACTAAATACAGCAAAAAATTTGAGAAATCTTAAAAGAGAAATCAGTTTGAATGAGTGACAATTTTGCGTGACGTCTGCAAGTTTGCCTTCAATACTGTTGCGCCCATTTTGAGCATATTTTAAACAATACATAACTTTAATGCAAAGCAACCAAAATAACTGAAACTTTGAGGAATGACAGTGCAAAGATTGATATTTAAATCGACCAAGTTTCTTGAAATTTAATTAATGTCGATAAGATTTAATAAAATTTGTATGGGTTCTGTTTTTTTTGGCTCACCCTGTAGTTATAAATTCTCTTTATTGATTAAAAAATCTAACAACGCTTCGGACTTGACGAACAGTTTTTAAGTTTTCATTAAAAAGGTAACAACTTTAAGTGATAAAAGTATGAATAAAAAGATGACAAAACATTAGATTGGCATCGTGATATTTATAAATATTTTCCAAAAACACTGCAAAGAGAAACAACAACTGACTTTCTAGAGTTACTCAGTACTTGTAAACAATTGAAACTGAAAAGCACTGCAATAATTCAAAGAATTACTTTTTAGGGCAGTATGTTATATATTAATGCTTATAGCAAAAATGCTTGTTTATAAAAATAAAAATGAAACATCCGTTTTTAGGTGTTTTTAGCGTTTTTAGGTATAATATCCCAATGTCTTGGATTTACTCCAATGTTTTAAAAGATATTTTAGGTCTATCTAACTTTTTTTTCTAATGTATATTCTATTTTGATAAAAAATAAATTTGTTGATTGTTAGTATAAAAAAATTTCTGGTAAATAAAATACATTTTTCGTTTGTCCAGATTGTCGTATTACAAAAAAAGAACAGAACTTTCTGGTTCTTTCTGACAAGGAAACAGATGCAAACACTGCAATAAAAACATGTTCATTATTAAAAGGAAAACTGAAAGAGGTTACAAGTCAAACTGCGTCAAATGAAACAAAAATGTTTTTGAAAAAAAACTTAATCAGCGATGGTGAGGAATATTATTTTGTAAAAGAAAATTTAAAAAAAATAAATTTTCAAAATGCAAAAGTTTACAAATATCAAACATCAGGTTTAAAAAATCAATTTTAAAAATTTAGAAACTGGTTTGAAGTTTTGTTATGAGTTGATCTGCCATCTAGTGTTTTGAAAAACTCTTGATTTAGTTTCAACAAACAGTTGTGAACAAGTAAGCAGAAGCGACAGTGATTGAAACTTTCTAAGTTTAAATCTCAACACTATTCTTCAAAAATACATTTTTAGTGACTTTCCAATGCTTGGAATATCTTATCAAACAGCTCGAAATTGTGGTCATTAAATAATTTATCGCAAAAAAAAGGTAAAACATTAAAAAGATTCAATTAAACATCAATATTTATCATCTTTGAAAAATCCTCAGAGTATTTGCTTGACTGTTTCTCAAAGTATAACGCCCGCGAATGCTGTTATGGTAATTTTTGAGGGGCTATCTCTCCAGTTTTTATTGGTCACGTAATTAGTGCCAGCTTTTTTGTTCTTACTTTGTGTCGCCATTCAATTCGTTTCGTCCACCAACGTTGTTCGCTGGAAACGTAACACACACACACACACACACACACACACACACACACACACACACACACACTAGCACACACACTAGCACACACACACACACACACACACATACACATTTTGTTTCACCTCGTGATTGAGACACACAGAGTCACTAAGAGAGACTCTTATTGAAGATTATCGGAGATAGAGACTAAGATAAAAGTCGCGAGAACGCGGCGTCGGTGGCCGAGATGAACGAGAGTGCCAAAATTAAGTATCGGGTAAACGCAGAATTGCGTATCGCATATAAATTTTTTTAAATTTGATAATTACTGTCAATAAACTAAATTTTTTAAAAAGTTCGAGGAATTGTAGACAAAGCCTCGTTTTCTTGATTTTTCTAGTCGAAGCGACCGTTTAGTATCTAAATTAGTGTTTGTCTTACGCATCACACTAATTTCTTTTATTGATAAGCACCCTTCAGCGAGTTGGTGAACCGCTTTTTTCCTCCGAAAATAAAGTTTCTAGCTTTAGCCTATTAGAAGTCTGACACTGACATTCCGACTACGGTTTAATGACAAAGGCAAATAGCAATTTTAGCCAATTTTATTAACTTTTTCCTTTATGACCTATAAGTTTTTATACACACAAAACTCTTCTGTCCTACCTTTGTCAAATGCCTTCTATAACAATTAAGTTTTACCCTCTTACTTGCAGCCGCGCACTTCTTTAACTAAGGTCACTAGATTAATTATTTTTGGATTATAGTCTGAACTTTAGCAAAAAAAAGATTGAAAAGCTAACCAGTAACCAGCTTTTCAGCTTTTTTTTACACCAATCTGTCACTGTACGAAACCACATTTACATGCTTGACCTAACAAGCATTTCTAAAGCCCAGCTATGCCTTTACAACGTCGTTACTTAAAACAGTTCTTGAAATTATCCCATCTATTAACTTTGGTTAGCCTACAATCTTCCTACGTTCTGTGAGCTCTAGCAAAAGGTGGTTTTGAAACTGCTTTGCGCTATGGTTTTTTGTTCCTTGTTTTTTCTTTAAGAACTCAATAATTTTGCTGCTTGTTTTGACGTTCGTTTACCTACAAGGCCCAGTGAAAATTGTGTCGAACTTACTCTTTTCTGTATTATCACGTAATAAACCCAAAAGCTTATTACGTCATAAGTAACAGCGTGCCTTATACAGCGTGCCCCATACATCGGGCACCACATGGAGCACGAGGTTTGACGGTTTTGGATCACGAAACTCGATGCTGGCTTAATAGTATCACTGCCAGCATCTGATTCAGGCAGTGCAGCAGCCTGGGGTAGTAAAAGGATAAACCCTCGGCCCCAGTCCTGTTTATGTCTGACCTGGAGTGGATACCCTTCAAACGACGACGACGTAATAAGTCATTTATATTAATTGTAATGTTATCGCAAAACCCGTTTGAAAATCACCTCTCATCCTACTGTATACAGTCTAAAATATATTCAACAAAAACAACGATTTCGAAATAACTGTCGATTAAGTCCAAAATCATGCTTTTTAATTAATAAAGCTTGGTAATTTTGCTTTGGTATCGTAAATTTTAAAATCTAAATTGTATTTTAAAGATAAGTTTGGGAGTAACAATAAGGAAGTTTCTATAATAATGTAGAAAAGCATTAAAATTCTTGCAAAAATAATATCATGTATATGTTTTATCACTTTTTTTTATTTTGATGATAGACTGACAGATGAGATTAGGCAACTTTCAAGTTGTCCACAGAGAGGTAGAAAAAAGTCAACAAAATTTAAATAGATTAAGGATAGGATTTTTATAAATAGAAACGAAGCCCGATAGAATGAGAACAATGGTCTTTATAGATTTACTCAAGAAGACAGTAAATCAATTCGACTACAAAAAGCAAAAGTCCATTTACTTATTGCAAAACCAACTTTCACAAAACGTTGATTGTAGAAAAAAAAAATTACTGATATGAAATCACTCAAAATTTACATTAGAAATCAATAAAAAAATTAATGTTAGTTTGGCTTTGCCAAACTTAAAATTCTACAATTGTGCAAAAACAGTTGACTTAGTTGGCTTTCGTGCCAACATAAATTAACTTGCGAAACTTTGTTTAAAATAATGTTGTTGACGCAATCTATGAACCACGTCAAAAATAATATCTAATTTGATTACCTGAAATTAAGTAAGGATGGTCAAGTCAATCAACAAACAATTGCCGACAGACCTGTTTTTTTTTTTTTTTTTGTATAAAAATTTTAATAATAGTAATAAACACACACAAAAATCAAATTAAAAAGAACACACATTTTTCAGAATATGACAAGAATTTTTATGTACCATTGGTTATCGATTTGACATTACGATGATTTTATAACAGAATGCGATTGTGAAAAAAAGAAAGAAAAACTAATTTAATGTCATAGACTTAAATGCTGTATTTTGAGGAAGAGGAAACGCAAAATAAACAAAAGATTAGCATGAATAGTTTAGTCTGTGTTATCTGGGAAATTACTAAAAATTATTTAATTTTAGTTATAAAACATACTGTACAAAATAAATTGCACAACACATAGCATACTCAATAAAAATAAAAACAGATGTGTATTCTTTTGATATCATTGTGAGAGATTTGGTATTGTGGTGGGTGCAAAACATGCAAGGAGCAGAAAAAAAAACGTAGCTTTTTTTATTTTTTTTTATATAATTTTAGTTATAAAACACGCATATCAAAAGCAAAACACAAAACAAACGAAGTAAAAACAGATGTTTATCTTTTGTTATTATGATGGGTGGTTCTGTGATGTTAGAAAAGGGATAGGTAACATTTTTCAAAAAAAACATTTAAATTGTTGATTATAATATATTCACAGAATGTTTAAATAAAGATTTTATACAGAGCGATGAAAAAAAATATGTATTTACGTTAAGTAGGAGGGTGGAGTATTGATATTACATGTAAGTATAAAGAAACAAAACAAAAAATATATATATAACAATTGGATAATAATAGTAAAAGGAAAAATGTTTTTATACAATAATTGGTGAGCGACTAATTAGTAACAATAAGACATAAATAATAGTAATCAATAATAATAGAATCAAAACACAGTAATCATAGTACAAAATAAATTAATACACAAAATCATTAATATAGAATAAATCAATACACAAATTCATTAACATAGAAAAAAACAGTACATCAATAATAGATAAACGACAAAAATCAATACGCAATAAACATAATACAGAATGAATTAATGCACAAATTCATTAATATAAAGAGAAAAAAAACAATACATCAATAATAGATAAATAACAAGAATCAATACACAAAATAATAATGAATATCAAAGCTTTTTGTTCCTGAAAATATTTAATTGATAATTGTTTACAAAAAAAGGTCAGCTTTGGTAAGTATGAATTAAAAGAATAAGGATGACAAATTTCTAAAACGGAAAGATTAAATATAACTAATAAAAAAGAGAAAGGGATTTATTTCAGATAATCAGGGAAATTTTTTTCAAGGAAAGATTTAAACGTTGTTTTAATTTTGTATTTTTCTTCAATGAGGGAAGAAGTAGGGATGGAGGTGTTAAAGGTAGAGATACGGTTTCTTAGGGTGTATAAAGAAAGTCTAATTAAGGAGACTATTTTGGATATTATAATGTGAGGGGTGCCAATTGTGTTTGTGTAATTGAATAGAAGTGTGTTTTGTGTGAGATGGGTAGGTTTTTTTAAGGTGGAAGTGAGAAGGGGTTCTAAATGTGAAATTAAACTGCGGGTAAAGGGACAGTGGAAAAAGAGATGATGAGGATCGTCAGAAGAGGAGAAACAGATTTTGCAGAGAAAGTCATTTGGGTTTCTGGGTTTGAAGTTGTGTTTGGAAAAGAAACATCCCCAGGTATAACCTTTATAGGCTGTCCTGAAGGATATTTCTTTTTCCAAATTTGAGAAGAGGGAAGGACGAAGTTTTATAAGGGTTAGACGGAGCCATGTATGAGGGATTGTGTTGTTTAGAAGAGGAATAGGGTTAGGGTCAGGTTGAAGTAAGGTTAGATAAAGTGATTTGAAAGTAAGGTTATCAATGTCCTGAGGGGGAGTAGAGATTTTTGTGAAGAGAGTAAGGGTTTTGGACCAGAGAAGGTTGGGTTTAGGACGGTGGGGTTGAGAGTTAGAGTAAAGACCAGGTTTAATAGGTATGATTTTAGTTCCAATGTTGTAGATAGCATATGACATCCAGAAATAAGAAAGAGGATTAGGGGTTTTAAGAAGATAGATGAGTATCCATAAAAAAACTGTAGAAGTTTTAAGTCCAATATTAGGGAGGGCGATACCACCGTCTGATTTGGGCAGGTAGAGGGAGGATCTTTTAATTGGTTCAAAAGGGGAGAAGTTCCATAAGAATTTGAAAAGAAGAGTAGTAAGGGATTTGATCTGTTTAGGGGTTGGAGGAATAATTCTGGAGAGAAAGAGGATTCTAGGTAAAAAGTGTTGATTTAAGGAAATAGTTTTGGAGAAAAGGGAATCTTTAGGGTTTAAAGTCGCGAGTGAAGTATGGGGAGGGAACGGATAAGGTCGTCCCAGTTTTTAAACAGATCTTCTTTGTGAAAAGAAAAAGTTATTCCAAGGATTTTAGTAGAGGTGAGAGTTTTACCTTGGGGAAATATAGAACGAAAAGATGATAGTAAAGTTGGGGAATTAGAGATTATGGAGGTTTTGGAATGATTAATTTTAAGACCAGAATAAGAAGAAAACTCTTCGATTATCTCACGTATTGCAGAAAAGGATTGGGGGGGATGATATAAAAAGGGTTAGATCATCAGCATAATGACTGACTTTAATTGAAGAGGTACCAATGGAGATTCCTTGGATTTTAGATGAAGCTAGTATTTTTTTGGTTAAGGGTTCAATGCCAATTAAGAATAAGAGCATGCTAAGTGGGCACCCTTGACGAATGCCACACTTAACGGAAATGGGATCAGAACGAATCCAGATCAGAAGAGTAACTGAAATTCCTAATTTGGAGGCGGTAGAAAGAATAAATTCGTGAGATATTGTATCGAAGGCTTTATAAAAGTCAATTCGGAGTAAAGCTAATGGTTGAATGAAGTCGTTTATATAGTTTATAGCAGAGAGAATATTACGGTGGTTATTGAAGATCTGTCTGTTTGGGAGACTACATTGCTGTTCTATAGAGATAACAGAGTTTAAAATAGGTTTAAGTCGAGATGAGATTATTGTAGAAAGTATTTTATATACTAGTCGGTATTTAGAAGTGAAATTGGGCGCCAGTCTTTAACAGATATAGGGTTAGGTATTTTTGGGATTAGTTTTATAAGGGCAAGGGATTGGGAGCAGGTTAGTTGTTTTCTGAGGTAAGAGTTATTAAAGGTTTGTGAGGGAAAAGAGATGTAGAGTTTTGGGGTAAAGCCATCAAGTCCAGGGGAAGAGTTTTGATTGAGGGTTTGAATAGCTAATCGGATTTCGTTATGTGTGATTAAGGGGGAGTAAGGAAGGGTTTGGAGAATTTCATGAGGAATAGAGGAATTTATATTTTCAAGGTATATGGAGGGATTTAGGAGTGAAGATGAGGGATTCCAAAGATTTTCAAAGAATGAGAGAAAAGAGTTAAAGTTATTTAAATTAAGTTTTTCTGCAGAGGAAGTAGGAGGGGGGATGTTAGAATCAGTCGGGAGAAGGGATTTAGCTTGGGTTAGGTTTTCAATAACTGGGGCCAGTGGGGATGGATTGTCTATACTTGATAGAGGGGGAAGGCGGGACCTGATTTAAGCTCCATTTGATTTATATTCCTAAAATTGTTTTAATTTATGTGTCAATAGAGAAATTTCTTCATGTTGATGTGTTAGTCTTGCTTTATTTAATTTGTTTTGTATTGTGTTATGTATTTTTGAAATCTTGTATTGTTGTGTTTTGGAGTAGAAAAAGACTAATTTATATTTAATTTTGGTTTTAAAGAGGTCCTACCATTTAAGGGGATACTGAATGGGGTAAAGGGGATAGGAGAAGTTTTTAATGAAGAGTTTGATATAAAGATGGATAGAAAGGTAATCAAGAATAGAGTTGTTCAACTTCCAATGTGATGATTTATATTTTAGTTTAGAGGGTATTTTAAGTGTAAGATGAGGAGCTTTATTATGATCTGAAAAGGAAATATTGCAATAAGAGGAAAGGGATATTTTTGAAATTAAAGGTGAAGAGATGTAATACGGTCTAGTCTGGAAATAGGTTGTAGGCGGGAAAAAGAAAAAGTTTTGGAGTGAGGATACAGGAAGCGATAGGAATCAATGAGATCAAAGTTGGATAGAATTGTTTGAAAGAGTATTTTATCGTTGGTGTTGGGTGTGAAGTGTCCTGTTCTGTCGATTTTGTGAAGTACTAAATTAAAATCACCGGCTATGATTAAGTGTCTATTTTTGAAATCCAAGTTGTGTAAGTATGAGGAAAGGGTTTTGATTGCTTTGATTCGATGTGAGGTTTGGGAAGAGGTTTTACCGGACGGGAGATAACAGTTTATGAGGGTGTAATTATTTTCCGATAGAGTGAAAGAAAGAGATTGGATATAGTTGGGGAGGATTATGTGTGGTGAGATTGTTTGTGTATTAAGTTGAATTTGATTTGTATTTAGAATAACGAGGGTTCTTTGTCTGTGCGAAATTTGTGAGGTTAAAGAGAGATCAGTATTGGGGAAGACTAGAAAATTGTGTTGGTGTGCAAAATGTGAAAGTTGTTGGTGGTGTATTGTGTGTGTTTCTTGTATACAAGTGAAGTGAAAGTTATTGTGAGTGATAAAGTGTGCGAGTTTGTCATCCGATTTATTAGAGCCGTTTATATAAATAGAGGTAAATTTTATTTGCATTTTATTTTGAAGGGTATAAATTATTTGTGTGGCAAAAAAAAAATAAATAAATAATAATAATAATAGATTGGTGTAAAAATCGAACGTGTGGAATAAAAGATGTGCAGAAAAAAAAAAAAAAAAGAACGGTGTAGGAATCGAACGCATGACAAAGAAGATGTGCAGAAAAAAATTTTCACAAAAAAAAGTGTGGGAATCGAACGCGTGAAGTAGAAGATGTGCGTGTGGAAGATATGCTGATCAAAAAAAAATATAGAAGGAAACGGTGTTGGACTATTGCGTGAAAGAAAGAGCACGAAGTTAAGTATACAATGCAATTACTTAATATGGAGTTATATTTGAACAAAAGAAACTATAGTGTAGGAAACGAACGTGCGTGATAAAAGAAGAACATTTTAAAAAGAAGAAATTGTTGAACTATTGCGGGAAAAAGAAAACAAAAGATACAGCTTGTAGGAATCGAACGCGTGTGATAAAGGAAGAAAATTTAAACAAAGAAAAGTCGTTGAATTATTGCGGGAAAGAAAACGGAGATAAAGCTATGTGTAGAAAGAAGATGTCCAAATATGTAGTTATTTTGATAGAGTTGAAGAAGCATGATTTTTGGGCGTGGTTTAGAATGAACGCATAAAGAAAGGAAATATTTATAAGAAAAAAAAACATTAAACAGACTTACTTTAACTAAAAAAGTAAATTAAAAAAAAGAGCGACAAATTTGAGACATTTTATCATATAATACTCTCATATAATATTTATTAAAAATTTTAAAATATTCATATAAACGAAATAAAAAACATAATTATACACTATTTTTCCTTTTCGAATTTGTCCGCTTTTTTCTGGGTTTTAAATCAATGGATAAAGTGGATGATTGGGACGAGGGGGATAGCTTTCGTTTTTGGATTTCGGAGTCATTGGGGGAAGGTGGGGTTTGGGGGGAATTTTCTTTATTGGTTGCAGGCTGGGGCATTTTTGCAAACTGGATATTATCGAAAGATTGTATTGCGTCTTTTTGATTGATGTTTAGGGATGAGGCGTTAATGTTGGAGTTGTTATTTTTTTCGTTAGGTAGGGGTGTGGGGTTATGGTTAAGGGGGGAAAAATTTTGGGTTGATTTTTTTATGTTTTGTTTAGTTAATTTCACTTTGGTTAGAGGGTGGAGAAAGGGGGATGGGGTTGTTGTGGATTTTATTGTCTTTCATTTTGTTATTTTGAGAAACTTTTTTTGGTCATTCATCCAATTTATGATTAGTTTCTTTACAATAATTGCATCTTTCCTTTGAAATCTCTCCATCGATGTTAACGGCTATAAATCTATTTCGGAAATTTAGAGAGTCCGGTATTTCTTTTCGGTTAAAGTTTTCCATATATAGGTGTAAAAAGGGATTATGTATAAGGGGGCATTTCTTGTGTTTACCGAATTCGAAATGTTTAAGGTTTCCCCAGTCTTTGGTTATTGCTTTCAAACTTCTGCATTTACATCGAACGGCATAGGATAAAGGGTGATAAGTTGGCGGTATCCCGGAGGTCTATTTACTTGGATTGTAAAGTCAATGTTATCATTACTTGAGACTTCTTGTGGCTCTTTAAATGTTTCATAAATATCTTCGATAATTGATTTCGGGGTTGATTCTTTGAATGTGACATTAAAAATTTTAATATAATTATGAGTTGCTATGCCAAATACCATGTTTAAGTGAGATTCGAAAATACCATTTTCCAAGAATAAGTCGATAAAATTATTTACGTTAAAGTCTGCTTCCTCGTCCTCAAGTTTGATTTTAAATAATAAAGAGTTTTTTTTGGTCGTCATTGTAATAAAGGTAGCACAAAAATAAAGAAAAAAATTTTACCTTGTCTTCTTAGAACAAATAAAACTGTACAATACTTTAATTGTAGGAACAATAATCCAATAATTGATAATTTTTCTTCTTTAGATAATCCACTTGTAGGTATATACATAAATCCGATATTGATAATCCAATATAACTACTTTAGTGAACCAGAAAAGGACTACAATAATCTGAAAAACACACTATCTTAACTAAATTTATTTAAATAGAATCTTAGAACTTGTTAGGACAATATAGCTTGTTCTTCACCCGAGCTGAAAAGTTGAAAACTTAAACAGCTGGCACAACTTTTTGCTTGTGGTTTTTACACTTCAAACAACCAGTTGCGGACCTGAACGCTGGGTGAGTAGTTCAATGAAAACAATGCACTACCAGCGTAACTGCGATTCACCGCTAAGCCGCACGGACATACTGGCGGTGGTTCCGATATGCTGACCACATTATCTAGCCAGCTAACACGGATCGGGTAAAGTCAAGCTAAATCAATCGGGTAAAGTCAAGCTATATTGTCCTGACGAGTTCCAACAACGACAAAACAGGTCTGTCGGCAATTGCTTGTTGATTGACTTGACCATTCTTAATTAATGTTTGCAATGGAACTGCAGGGTTTAGCTTGACTTTACCCGATCCGTGTTAGCTGACTCGATAATGCGGTCAGCATATCGGAACCACCGCCAGTATGCCCGTGCGGCTTAGCGGTGAATCGCAGTTACGCTGGTAGTGCATTGTTTTCATTGATAACCTGAAGTCAAAAATAATGTTTCAACGGACTTCGAGACCGTCAAAAACTTTGTGGTGCTGAGTTTAATGCTAACACCGGAATTAAATTGTTCTCTTGATTAAAAAAAGCTATTGTCTACGTTAAGGAAATTTTTTGGAGAGGTCGTTAGATGATTTTCTCCAATCTTAGTTCCTAACTATAATTTACCAAATCAAATTAAAATAAAATATAACTTTTATTCAAATGAAAAAATACAAATTACAGGTTAATAGAGTGTAGGATTTTTGGCCCAGATGGTAAGTGCTTTCTCGCAGCCTGGGCCATGAGTAAGTCTGTTCATTGCTGTTAAAAATGACAGACCGAAACCGAACCTACCAAAATGGAAGGGTATCCATCCATTCCGATGTTCAGTGTGGGTCTGCTAATCGGAAAACGTCCTTTTCAGGACGGGGCAATGACAGGATAAAACTGCCCTCTTCTGGGCACATTGCCAAATTCTTCAGCTGAACATCGAAGGCCTCACTGCAAGCAAGATGAACGTTCTTTATCACCTCGCTTTGCAGTCTGAGGCACTCGTCATCCTACTGCAGGAGACCCACTGCACTGATGCAGAGTAGTTGGTACTTCCAAACTACCAACTAGCGGGGTCCTTTTTAAGCAGGAAGCATGGCCTTGCCACGTTTGTCCACGAGCGACTAAGATACACGCTTTTGGACCAATCTCCACTGACATCAGAGATCGAGTGGCTGTGTGTGGACGTTGATGGCTACAAATAGTCAACGTCTACAAACCACAGCCAACGCGATTGCGAACCCTGGATCTCCCAGTGTTTCCTCACCTCTGTCTTTATGCTAGCAATTTTAACTGTCGTCATGCTGACTGGGGCTACGATGACAATGGTCCGGACGGTGAGTGCTTGGCTGGCTGGGCAAGTGTTAATTGTCTTGCCCTCCTATATAATGCCAAGGACGCTACCAGTTTTTATTCCGGTCGCTGGAACACTGGCATCAATCCAGTTCTAGCTTTCGCCAGCGTAGGTCCAAACAGTCGCTTATCGGATAGATGCGTCCTTGAAAAGTGAACCTACGCTTCCCCAGGTCACGATATCGACTTTCGCTTATTACACCACCATAGTTTACTATGGCAGTGCCAAGCACGCCTGTTAACCAATGGAACTTCCGCAAGGCCAAATGGAGTCATTAAATTGCTTTGACGAATGAATTCGCAAAGACTCTGTTGCGCCTGATTCACTTGATGTGGATGCGGCTTACCAGGACTTCTGTAACACCATTAAGAAAGCAGCCAAAAAGACTATCCCACGCGGGTATCAAAATACTGTAATTATGTATATTCCGTATTGGGATGCAGAGTGTGAATCCCTCTTTAAAACCTTTCTGCAGTCTCCTCAGGGAGACGACTCAAGCTTGGCTGCTACAGCTCTGCTTACCAAGCTTGACAGAAGAGGGATTGATGGTCCGAAACAGTTGGGAGTATTGACTTCTCGCACTCTAGTCGAAAAGCGTGGAGTATTTTGAACAACCTTATTGGTAGGTCACGACACTCTCCTCGTCACTGTCCCGTTTCAGCCAATGCTATTGCATCTCATTTGGTTAGAAATGGGAAATACGAGGCTGTTGATCGCAAGTCATCTCGAGTTGTCTTTCAAGAAGTGTCTAACCTTTGGAGGGCCACAACACCAAACGCGGTAAATATCTCTGAAAATTTTTCACAGAGAGAATTTACTGCTGCCCTCTAAAACCAGGTAAAGCTCCGGGACCCACTCCATCTGCTCAGAGCTTATACTCCATCCTGGAGCTGCTTTAAAGTCCTGGTTACGTGAGTTCCTCTCTTCCTGTTTGCATCGACTCAAAATTCCCAAGATCTGAAGAAGAGTGCTTGTGGTCGCGATCCCAAAACCAGGAAAGCCCGTGGGGGACCCAAAGAGCTATCGACTGATATCTCTGCTCTGTGTCCCCTACAAGATCCTCGAGAGGCTTATCTACGCCCGCGTTGAACCATTAATCGATTTACTGTTCGCTAAAGAGCAGGCTGGGTTTCGACACGGGAAGTCAACTGTATATCAAGTTGTTCTGCTAACCCAAAACATCGAAGATTCTTTTGAGGCTAAAAAGAAGGCCGGTGCCGTATTTGTCAATCTGATAGCTGCTTATGACACTGTCTGGCACCGTGGCCTTACCTGCAAGCTGCTGAGACTACTTCCAGACAAGCACATGGTCAGAATGATTATGGAGCTTATCCACAATCGAAGTTTTACCCTTACCACCGGTGACAGCAAGCAAAGCAGGCTACGCCGTCTTAAAAACAGTATTCCTCAGGGATCGGTCTTGGCTCCCTTCTGTTTAACATCTATACGTACAATCTTCCATGATTTCCAGAAAGTTTGCTTATGCTGATGACTTAGCATTGTTGCACTCTTCTGGAAACTGGAAGGACTTGGAGGAAACTTTAAGCCAAGACATATCTACATTTTTAGCGTATCTCCGGACTTGGAGGTTAAAGCTCAGTCACACTAAGACGATGACGTCAGCCTTTCACTTAAATAACCGAGAGTCCAAACGTGAGCTAAAGGTCTACAACAACGGTAGACGTTTACCGTTCTGTCTAATCCCTACTTATCTTGGGGTATAACTGGACAGATCGCTCACGTTTCGTCACCATTTAGTGGCATTGCGCAAAAAACTATCCTCGCGCGTCACACTGCTGAGGCGACTCGTGGGCTCGGGATGGGGTGCTGGTGCTAAAACACTACGCATAACCACCTTATCTCTAGTCTACTCAACAGCTGAGTACTGTAGGTCAGTCTGGTGTCGCAGTGCTCACACTTGCCTCATCGACAGTGTCTTGAACGTCGCCTTGCGCATAGTTACTGGATGCCTGCGTCCCACTCTAACGAACCAACTACCTGTACTCTCAACCATCCAGCCAGCTGAGCTTCGCCGTCTGGGAGCGAAACTATCCTTGGCTCATCGTAGATCTCTGGACCCCGATCATATCTTGTATGGTCTTTTAAGTGGGTCCTCAGATACTCGCCAAGTGAGATTAAGATCCAGACGCCCGTTTGTGCCAGCTGCGCGGAATCTTTTGAACAACCTTGGCATCCGCGCCTCTGAATGGACAAATCACAAATGAAAAATGGAGTATTGTGAAAATGCTTTCAGGCTCCGTGTTTTTGTGCCCGGGACCGGTGCCAGACCTGTTTACTCCGAGCAGCTTGGATTAAGCTTAACCGCCTGCGGACTGGTGTTCGGCGATTCCATTCGTCCATGCACAAATGGGGTCTCGCTCCTTCACCGAATTGCGAGTGTGGCGTCTCTGAGCAAACCGCAGACCATGTACTAACAGCGTGCCCCATACATCGGGCACCACATCGAGCACGAGGTCTGACGGTTTTGGATCACGAAACTCGATGCTGACTTAATAACATCACTGCCAGCATCTGATCCAGGCAGTGCAACAGCCTGGGGTAGTAAAAGTGTTCTTGTATCCTGTTTGTGTCTGACCTGGAGTGGATACCCTTCAAACGACGACGACGTAATAAGTCATTTATATTAATTGTAATGTTATCGCAAAACCGGTTTGAAAATTACCTCTCATCCTATTGTATACAGTCTAAAATATATTCAAGAAAAACAACGATTTTGAAATAACTGTCGATTAAGTCCAAAATCATGCTTTTTATTCATTCTATCAACCCTTCAAACGACGACGACGACAACGGAAATTTTCTCCAGTTTGACAAAAATTTTAAGTTATAATAACGACTGTACTTCAATTAAAAAAAGACGACTTAACCGGGCAATTTAACAATTTAGGAACCTCTTTACAAAATAACAGCGTACGTATAACAGCCTTCCAAACGACTTGTTCTGACTGAGTTTATCTTCTATTTAAAGTTATAGAAGCAAGCGGTTATGTCAGTGTTTCTCAAACCATGGGTGGCGACCCAAAACTGGGTCGCCAAGACTATGCGGATGGGTTGCGAAGGCTTGTAAATTACCGCACGTAAAAGAAAAAGATTTGCCGACACAAGATTTGAGAAGTGAAGAACTTTCTTGAGATATCATTACGAAATCAAGAGAAAAATGAAGAAATCAGAATCAGATTCAACATGAAGTCCTCTTCTTTTTTTTTTTAGAGAACACTAGATTATTGAGCTGAAATTAAGCACGTGGCCATCACAATTAAGCACGTGGCAATTGACAATGAAGGATTTGACTATCAATGACGTTAATACATTTCGCATTCTTCGTAATATCAATGCCTATCTAATTAGTTTACATAGCGATACAAAAATGTGAGGCAAACGCAATGGGATTTTAACCACACAGCACAACCTTAATCAAATTTAAATGGTCTGCTCGAGCAAAAAAAAAACGATAATGACTTTATCAGAAACAATAGCCAATTACAAAGTTAAAAGGTCAAAAAAGGGCCAATTGCAAAACAACCAAACGTAACTATTTGAACCAAAACTATGTTCTTTAAATAAGAGTTGGAAACATGAGAAACAACTATGGCACGTTTTTTAGATTTTTAAAAATACTGTATATTTTTGTTTTTATATTTTAAATCCAAAACTTTTCAATGATATCTGTTATAACAGCTTCTAAATATTCCAATACTAAAATTTTGCACAAAATTAAAAAAAAAACTAAAATTTTAACCAAACTGAAATATGTTAGCATCCATAAAAACATAATCGTTTGTTGGTTCTTTCAGTTTTATCCTTTCGCGGTTGTTTTGAAAATCGAGACAATAGACGTGTATGATAAATACGATGCATTAAAAAAAAAACTAATAGCAATTTGTTTAGATTTAGTGTTGGTAACCATTTCAAACGTTCAAGGAGAAAACAATACATTCAGATACATTCCAGATGATACGGTAAATGAGAGTAGGAGCGTATATGGTTCGATTGAACGAATCAAACCGTCGAAAGGAAGATTACAAAGTTTCTATTTGTTCCGAAAGTGAGTCTTTATTGTTATTAAGAGAATAAATGTGGTAAAGAAACGTAAATTGAACTGTAATATGTTTGAAATATTTTTTGTTATTTTGACATAATTTTATAATAGTAGAAAATTATAGCTGGTAATTTGGCAATCATTTTATTCTTTCTGAAGTCTTTCTGAAAGTGATAATGTCCTAAGTTCAAAGTAAATCGTTTTAAAACATTTATCAAAGGAGCTAGATCTCTGCCAAAAAGTTCGTGGCTGTTTCATGTATCATTTTAGAGGAGAGACAAATTGGATGTCAAAGTACCTCCCAAAAATTATGTCACTTAAAGTGTCTACATACAACGTCTAAACTATATGTTGATGTAGATGACACTCCTTGAAGTTTATCAACATTATCTCCCATGTTTGTTAAAAAAATTCGTCTTGCTGTACGGCTGTATCTTGCACTATGGCATAAATTCTGTTTCTAAACTTTAAAAATTGTATTTTAATTTGAAAGTTACAGACAAATTTTTATTGCAGTCAATCCAACAGTAGCATCTTCGACTACAAGCTTTGGCAGTAAATACTAAAATCTTTTTAGTAAATTATGTTCTCCCAGTTTATAGCTAGTAATAAAAAATGGTGAAAAACTACATTCAAACCTCGGTTTTCGAACGTCTCAGAGTTCAAATAAAAATTCGGTTCTCGAACAACTCGAACAAAAAAAAGAACAACAGCAACACGTGACTGCCAAGACTTATCTCTTTTATATGAATCTCTTTTAAATTGTTTGTAATGGGAAAATATGATTTGGTTTTTGAACAGCCTTCCAGAACGAATCGTGTTCGTAAACCGAAGTTTGACTGTATCTTGTAATCACATATCGGGAAATAAATTATTGTAGCAGACAGCTACGATACGAGAAGATTGAAATTTTACTTAACTATTTTAATAAAAGGTTGTGTTTGTTTTTAAGAACAATTCAAATCAAGTAGAGGCTCAGATAAGGTTCAACGTATTGTTATTTAATGGTCAAATGCAAAATCTTTGTATTTTTTACTTTGATTTTTATACATGTAAATGCCGACTTACCAAGTCACGAAGATTCAATTGCTAAAAAAATTTTATTGGCTTAGGTCTGATCCATAGCTTTCACCAAAGGACGCAAAAACTCGTTCACGTTTTTCTTTTAAGAAATATTAAACCTTAATAACTGTTATTTCGCAATGAATGAACAGCCCTTTATTAGTGGATAGACTTTCTGTTTTATTATTTTTAAATGAATTAAATACCAACCCATAGTCGTTCATGACGAATTCGAAAAAGTAATTTTGCAGTAAAAACAATAGGTTTGTTAATGTATTTAAACGTTAAAAAAAATTTTTTTTGACGAAAATTTAATTTTCATTAAGGACCTGCTTTGAAACTTTATTCTTCTGTATAGACGTTTTTTTTTATCAAAAAAAGATAATTTTGTTGTTGCCTTACTTATGCTTTGGGATATTAATTTGTCGACATCGTTGTCGAGTGGTTAGAGCGCTGTGATTGTGATCAACATGGGATCAGTTCAAAACCCACTTCTGTTGTGTCCTTGGAAAAGACACTTTACGGCCCTTTCCTCTCCTTGGTGATTTTGGCACGCAATTCTAAATTTTAGTCCTATCTCTATGAAAAAACTGAAAAACTAAATAAAACTTTTAACCAGACAGCAATATTTTGGCATTTCCGGAAGCAGGTTGGGGTAATTTCTTGCCCTATGTATAGCGCCTCCGTCGCTTTCCTACGAGTAAGAATGATAAATATAGAGATAAAATAAAAAATAATAACACTTATAAACTTATATTAACTCATATTTGTCTATTTCCCTTTAAGAAGGATGCTTAAAATTTTTTGAATTTCTTCAATTAAGCTTCCAAAAAATATTTCACAAACTAAGTTTCTTATAAAAATTTTTATTTGTATAAATTCACAAACTCAGTTTTTATACGTTTGGAGAATATTGGATTAACACTAAAGCAGCTGGAATTTTGAACTACTTTGAACAAAAGCGTACAGCGTACGCCTAGTGGTATACCTTTATGTGGCCCTTTGTAAAATCAGAAATTTTGAGCTTGGACTGTAAGTCTGAAAGAAAATCAATGACTGCATATTACGATATACTGCTATTTCATGACTGATGTACAACATGAAATACATGATTTCATTATTGGTGAACATTGGTAAATCAACTTTGATTTGCCACATTTTCGGTTAAACCCAACATTGACAAGACATGTCAATAAAGAAGATTTCATAAATCTCACTAATAACTTAATGTTGTGTATAAATTGGTTGTAAAGCTTTTGTACTTGTAAAGTATTTGAATATTATTAAAATGCTTGGCCCTAAGCATTATTAAAATTGTATGCTATGGCTCATTGCAACAAATAGTTGGATGCTCTGACCTGGAACAACCAAGTGGCGTTTTTGACCCATTGAATAATTGTTTTGCTCAACTAATTTAACAAAACACCTGTATAATAGACAGCAAAAGAAAGAAGTTTTGTAGTTTTTAAAAAAGAGCTTCGGGAAACAAGAGGCTGCTTTTTCATACCATAAAATTGCAACAAAAAGCAGCTATATTAGATTAAGCATTTTCAATATATGTAATTTATTCCTATTGTTAAATCCAACTGTAAAAAATTGCCAACGCACGTGTTTGTTTTATTTTTTTTGCTTTCCCAATCATTATTTGCCCGTGCACTCGCTGCCAGAGCGTTTCCGCTTTACACTTTAGTTAATTCCCGTTTCCACTACGGGCGTGGAAAAGAGCATTCTTTGTCTCTTTTATTGATCTTCGATTGAAGCGAGCGGTTAAAATTGAAGCAAGCCCAAAAAAAAAGCAATAAAACAAACCAAGAATGCTTTTTTCCACGCTCGTAGTGGAAACGGGCCTTTATTTGTTAATTTCGTTCTCGAGCATAGTTCACGTTCTTATAGTGCTCGTTTAAACATCCTTGGTTATTTCAACTTTTCCTTCAATCGAAGCCAGAAGCGCGTTATTCGACTATTCACTTTGTGGCAATCGGCCAACTTCAGCGCCGTTTACTGTTACATCAATCTTCAAACCTAAAAAACAAACAAACAAAAAATCATTTTAGCATAGTGTTAGTGCCAAAATGGCCCTGCCTAGTTGCGAGCTCAATTTAATTTAAAACACGGACTAATTTCTTTTCTCGTATTACGTCATTTTTAAAATCGGCGCTTTTTTTGTTAGTTTCTGCGAGACAATTTTCTTTTAATAGTAGCAACTAGGTCTTTTTCTTTCTTTTCTTTCGCTGCTTTTCAATTAATGTAACGTTCTTGTTTGGAAAACTCAGAAGTGGATTTAGTTAGTAAGTCATTTTTTGCGTAATTGTTTTATTTGTTGTATTAATTAATTTTTATGTTTAATAGAAAACCGTATCCATACAAGGAACGCGTGGTTAACTTCTACTATATTACGCTAAGAATCTAGCCGTAATACATAGTTTAACTCGTTAAAGGTTGTTGCAGCTTTCATAGACCCAAAAATTTTATATTGATTTTATTGCAAAAGTCTTTAACTTTAAAAAAATTTTGGTCCTTACGTATTATCGGGAGGACCTTTGATTTTTGAAGATCTTTGATTTACCGCGCACTGAGGATTAGGGTTAGGGTTAGGGTTAGGGTTAGGGTTAGGGTTAGGGTTAGGGTTAGGGTTAGTAACCCTAATTTACTTTAATAATAAGTAACCCTATTTACTTTAATTTTTGAGTCGTTTTTTTAAAGGTCCTCCCGATAATACGTAAGCACCAAAATTTTTATCAACTAAGGTTATTTTGAGTAATTAATTGTGAAACAAAAAAAAAAACATTAAGAATGCACCAATGAGTTTTTAATGTTTTTTTAAAGGCTTATCGCAATTAGTAAGATATGTAAACGTTAAAAAAAAACAAAGTCAGCGAAGTAGTTTTTAAAGCAGTTAAAACTTAAAAAAAATCATTTCACGATCTAACTTCATTTTATGTTTGAGTTCGGTCAAATATATTAGAATGCAGCAACTCTACATATATCCGAGAGGGCGTAATTAAGACAAGATGAGTAGAATTATTACTATTGTAGTCAAAAGGGGCTTCAAAAATAACAAAACTCCCCAAATTTTTATTTAACATAAAGACTGTCTTTTACTCAAAATTTTTTTTGAATGTAATTTATTTTGACAAAAAGATATTTTTTTTACAAAATAGATAAATGTTTATAATATGCATTCTTGATTAATTTTCATCAAAAGCTTTTTAAATTTCATCTTTGTATTTATTCTCATTTTTTGCAGAAAAGCATTAAAGGCGCAATTTGTTGGGCAACAATCAAGCAATTTATCCGGCTTACTCTAAAAACGCCAAGCAGTTTTGTCCAGTTAAAATTTTTATTTGTCTTTTTAGTTTTTATTCAGTAATATATGACAAAAGTGTAAAGCTGCGTGCAACGACCGCCAAGCAGAAAAAAAAGCCGTAAATTGTTTTTCTAATGACACCACTGAATGACGTCGTTGGGACAATTGCATCTCCTGAAGCAGGTCGGTTAATTGCTTGACAGTTACTCTATGATGCATTTCTGGGAGTCAGGAGGATAAGTGGTAATAAAAAATTGTAAAAAAATTAAAAGCGTAACCAAACGTGCCTACTTATGTACTACACAGGATTGCAAAAGGAATTTGCAAAAGGATCTTCCTTTTTAAGTACTAAAGAGATTAATAAAAGAATTAGAACAGTAATATTATATTTACGAGTATTTAAATATTTTGGAAAAAAAAAGTGATAATTTGTTTCATACTATTAAATTGTCCGAAATTTCCTAAAAAAACAATAAGGAGTTAAGAGTTATACTGTATTACACTCAATTTATCGGCAAATAATATAGTTTCTGTATCGAAAAGAAAAAAATCATGTTGTAAATGCAAGTACAAAGAATATGTATTTATATTAAGGTGAAAAAGGGCAAGTTTGGCGTGTGTTAAACAATTTAATTTAAGCAAATTTAAAATTGAGAGTTATTTTTATCACTACTGTGGAACGCCGATTATCTGAACATTACTAAGATGTTACAACGCCATAGTATGATGTAAACAACAGAGTAAGTGTCCTTTAACACAGCTCTGCCTCAAAAAAAGATGAGAGACTTGGCAGCAACAAAGAATAACAAACTTAAAACCAAAAAATTAGTGATCACTTTACAACTCATAATGTAGTATAAATGGCCATATTCGTATATGATGCTTTTTATTGCAAGATTGTACTTTGTTCGATTATCCAAAAAAAAAAGTTATCCGAACTACCCCTGGTCTTAATTAGTTTGGATAATCGGCAGTCTACTGTATTTATTATTATCTCTATTCATCCTCATGGGTCGCACGATAAACGTCTGTAGCGTTATACCAAAAACAACCGTGAAGTAATTACCCAACAGGCTGCCAAAAATGACAAAAAATTGTTGTATGTTTGAAATTTTTTATTTAATGAGATAACTAAAACCGTTAAGCAGAGAAAATAGCGTAAAATAATTTTTTAAAGAACACAGCAGAATGATGCCATTAGGTTTTGAACGGAGACAGTATTCATCACATTTACAACCAAAACATTTTCCAATACATTCAAACAGGCAGACAATTGCTTCGATAATCTTTTAGAAACTATGTGACGATTAATTAGGATGAAACAGACTGTCTTGCTTTTTTAAAATGATCTAAAAAAATATTGCATATACAAGTAATATATATTATGAAGATTTGAAACTCTAAAAAATTAATTTTTAGAATTATCAAGAACCATGGTCATTTGATTCAACTTATCGCCACCGGGTGAAATTAAAATTATTAAGAAGAAAATCATAGATAAATTGTCATAATTCTAACATGAAATATACGACCACCCTTGGTGTAAGGTTATGCGTGATCAATTATGTTTGAAGTATAGTGATCGATTTGTGATTGCTTCTGGTTATAACTTGTCAATGGGAAATTTTGTAGCGTTGTTTTGAATAAATTGGTAGATAATTTTTGAATTTCCATAAAAATATTGTTCTAATTTTTAACTTTTTGGTACTTTTGCATTGTTGCAGTCTATTTGACGCTTGTATATAACCGCAAAAGTTTCTGCTTATTCTATTTTTTGACACTTGCTATTCAAAAACGTCCTGTGTTTTGATGATTTTGGCATAGCCTAAATTTAATTATACTCATGTATATATATATTTTTTGTGTGTTTTTTATTTGGTTCATGGCCACGACCAAAATACAATCTTATATCTATTAGTATTTAGCGTCTTTGTAGAACTAACCTAATTAAGGACTAATTTACAGTATAAAAAACTAATGAAGGTTTAAGCTAGCCAAAATTGCTTGTGTTTCATTACTTTTTTTCGTAAATAATTTGATAATTAAAAAAATGTGATAAAGATTATATATGTCAAGTACGTTTGAAACATTTGCCGTAGACTTGTAAATCTTTTACGGAACATAGTTTAAAAAATGCTTTCTTGAAGCATAAATTATTTGTATGCATTGTCAATGAAAAAGTACAGTACTGTAGCTATAGAAACCGATAAGCTAATACGTTTGCACTATTTGATCATTAAATCAATTTTAAATAAACTGTTTTTCTGTAAAAGTCAATCCTTTTACCAGCGGGTAATTTTTGTAAGTTTTGATATGCAACAAAATGTATCGTTTAAATAAAATTACTTAATTCCTTTCTGTTTTTTATTTTAAAACCTAAAAAACGAACACGTAGTAAATATACTTAGCGTGATATGCATTATTTGATTTTAATCATAGGATTATCAATAAAAAGTTGAATAACATTAAAAATATTTTACAGTAAAAAAAAAACAAGTAAAAATAATAAGAAACAGCATTGCTGGAAACATTGTAGTGTTTTTGGCATTTATCCTGCTTTATAGCTGATTGCCCTATGTTTGTTTAAAAAGTGTTCAAACATTCCAATAAATCGTGCTCTAAACTTTAAAGATATGCTTTAAAATTTTATATAAAAAATTTAATTTCTTAAAGATATTACGAGGGGCGTTCAGAAAGTAGTGCAACCAGGTTTTTTTTCAAGACATTGAGTTTTAAAGGTACAAAAATTGTGTATCACAAAGAAGTATATAGCATGAGCATTTCATAGTTACTTCTCGATGTAATCTCCTGCTTTCCGAACCGCCTTTTCCCACCTCTTAACGAGTACACATATTCCTTCATTGTAAAAATCTACAGGCTGCATTTTTAACCATTTCCTAATAGCAATTTTGACCACTTCATCACTGGAGAAATGTTGCTTTCTCAAACTTTTTTTGAGGGGCCCAAACAAATGGAAGTCAGACGGTGCCAGGTGGGGCGAATATGGGGGATGTGAAATTGTTGTCCAGCCAAAGAAGCTGATGACCTCACGGGTTTTGCTTTGGAGAAATCACGCTAGTTTTACCTTCTAACAAAGAAGGCATAGAGGGATTGCTTAAAATTTGAATTGCAGATTGCAGTAATTCTAACCCTTATTTTTTTTATAAAATCCGTAAACCTTAGTTATCAACCTATAATCTGTAAAAGAATCAGATGTTAGTTAAATGAATGCCGCAAGAAATTAAATTATTTGCATTACTTTCTGAACGCCTTTCGTATTTGAGCATTTGATTAAATTTATTTTTCAACTTAATCTTTTTATTTTCAGAAATACCAATCCTTTCACAAAAATAATAAAATTTTGTTACGTAAAAGAGAGAGATTTTATTTGGGATGATTGTAAAAGTAATGGATGGAATTTGAATTTTGTTTTATACGGAGGAACGAATTCAACAAACCAAACAATTATATTATATTCTCGATACAATTCATATAATCATTCAACCAATTTATTTCTGAATAATTCAGTTAATATTCCAAATGTTATTGTACCTAATTTTCCAAATATACCACATGAGATCTTTATACCAGGTAAAATTTATTCTTCTACTAATATCATAAATTAAAATTTTTCCACTTTTTATTTTTCAACAAATGAGATTCAGCCACAATATTGTTAATGAAATTATTTTATCTAGCTTGCTTACAGCACAAATGTGTAGATGATTGTTCTACAAATAATCAAACACTTACTTTGCTTGTTTTTTCTTATTCAACGGAAATGTAAAAGAACGTATAACAACAGCCAAAATAATACAATACCCTTTGTTACTTCCACAAATTTTAGTTTTCTAAATTTTGGAAAGTTTTTTGAAATTTTGTAGAATTTAGTAGATAGTTTTTGAAATTTTGTTACTTCCACAAATTTTAGTTTTCTAAATTTTGGAAAGTTTTTGAAATTTTGTTCCGATGTTAAAAAGTTTTTTGAAATTTTTTAGCAAATTTATTTGGTAACTTATTACGTTTTTTAATCGTCTACCTTTTTTGGCGCCTGTAAAGAAGGCCTCGCCAATAACACAATCTCGGTGTCTACTAAACGATAATTCTTAATCTTCTTGCTGGATCTGACCTTCGAACCAGCGACAGCAAAAATATAGTCTAGCTAAATCACAGCTCAGACTACCACAATATCTTTTTTATTAAGAAATATGCTCCAATCCACTTAGGAGCCCGAATAGTATAACAGCAAATAAATTCAATAGCTTAATTCTTCAAAATCACGTAGACCACCAAAGACTTGCGTTCAAAAACTATGACTTCACACAGTTAACAATTTTCCAATTTTAAGTTACCACAACAAAACATCGAATTAATCATACTGCTTTTCAGCGAATCGTATTTATACCATTGGTAAGGTTACTCGAATGTTCTGACATTATCCAAATCACAAACACTATTACGTCATAATTAAAACAGGTCAATCGGATAGTTCTGGAAATTACTTTAAAGTTCGTGAAATTAAGCAGTGTTGCCATTTTCTTATAAATAAATGTAAAATATTTAAATTACTTATAAAACTGTTATTTCTTCGGCTATTTGAGCCGGACCAAAGCGAAATCAAAGATATTTTTTATGAGATTGTGAATCTACATAATTTGGGCGATTTTTAGGAACGGAACACCCTTATTTACAGTTATTTAATAATTTTCTTCTTAACAACTTATTTCTTTCCTCGTTGTTTTTTTTTCGTCTAGTGTTGCCATTCCATTAATAGTTATTTATATAGGAACTTGTAGTGATCTATACAGGATCACTACAGACTTCCCTCCTGACAAAATTTTGCAATTTTAAAAAATAGACGTGTAACATGGGAGTGTTATAACAATATTTACAAAATATCGTACAGCAATTAGCATTGATGCAATATAATGAACTTATTCTATGTTAACAACACAGTCCCGCAGCCTTTGGGGAAAAACAGTTTTTCTGCGAGGACGTGGCTGTGGTGGCGACAAGATGGAGCTTTGAGTAGTGTCTGGAATAGGTTCAGTTTCAGGTGTTAGGTTAGAAATATTATGAATAAAGCCGGGTTTTACATGGTTAATGCCAACTGAGATTAATTTGCCACGCTTAATAACTTTGAAAACGTCATTATTGCGGTCTATAACCAGGTATGGGCCGGAGTAGGCGGGGCATAAATTTGGGTGAATTGGATCGTCTTTAACCCATTAATGGCCGTCGGCAACTTTAGTTGCCAGTAAGGTGTCCTTAGGAAATGTTTCATTACTTAGCTTATACACGCAATTTTTTTGTATAATGGTATCAACCGAAAGTTCATTTCCTGTTGTAAACTCTAAAAAAATTAAATGTATAAAAAATTTATTCGGAAGCACTGAATGGTTTGACTGAAAAGTGATTACAGTAAAAAATGGCAAAAACTGTCTTTTTGTCTTAAGTAGGTTATAAAAAAGCTGTGAAAAATAGAAAAAGCTTTGTATAAAGTTAGAAAACTAAATGTATAGTAAATCATAAATACCTTCTTGTCTAGTTTAACTTATTTGTTGATGCTAGTTAAGACTTTACTTAGAATAATGAGGGGAAATAAAGTGATGGCAACTTAAGTTGCCAGTGGCCAAATATGGAGTCAAAAATCAAACGTTTTTTTATTATGTTTTCAAAAGTTAGGCTACATATATTGCCCTGATTCACTTAATTAAAATTCTCTATTTAGACTTGTAGAACTAAAGGTTATACGTTTGGTTGCAGCTATCAGCTTATTGCATTTCTATTCTAATCTGCAGACTTAGGTTAATAAAATGACTGAAAAACCTTGTTGTTCGAAAAGTGTCCCTGCATCTGCTGAAAATTCCAATGAAAGGTGAGTGCTAATACAATAGTTAACGTCGTATAAAATAATAGTTTTTAACAAATTAGCTTACTAGCACCAGAACCTAACAATTGTAGGCTTCCTTGTAATTTATAGACTATCAAGTATATTCTGTCAGGGGCTCATAAAATGAAAGCCGTGTGCTGACCTATTATTCGCTGACAACAAATTCAAACGTTAATTAGTAAACTTTATAATTTTATTGAAGTAAAGGTAAGGGCAGACATTACGAAATTAGAGTTAGGGTAAGGGTTAGGAGCCAAGGAATAATAAAAAAACACTAATATGATCTTCTTGCGGCTTTCTCTTTACAAACCCCAACATTGTTTGCTGGAACAAAAAGGCTCTTTTTATTTATCTTTTCAAATGGTAGGTAGTCTTACTTTAGATCATTCTATTGTTTAGATACTCATTGAATGATGTTCTGGACATATTGATGGATCCTGATTGTGACCTATGGTCAAAGACAGACTCAGATGATGACGAAATGACTTTTGCCATATTCCCCCCTCTCGAAAAAGCATGCGTCGACTCTGACCGAGACAGTGATGCGTCAGATGATTTGAATGAGGGTCTTACTCATCATTTGCCAAGGAGGTTGTTGAACTCAATTTGCTCTACAAACATTTTAAGTTACAATTCAAAGTTATCACATCAAAGTGAGCAAGAAAGCCAACACGAAGCTCCC
Source organism: Diplosoma virens (assembly GCA_963680785.1). Taxonomy (NCBI): domain Eukaryota; kingdom Metazoa; phylum Chordata; class Ascidiacea; order Aplousobranchia; family Didemnidae; genus Diplosoma; species Diplosoma virens. The sequence goes on from OY796884.1 coordinate 2,248,249, forward strand.
CCAACAAAAAAATTAAAAAAAAGAAAAAAATAATTAGAAGATGGAAGAAAAATTTTCCTTTAAATAATCCTAATGTTGTACTTTCTAATTCTGTTCCTGCTATATCGGAGCAAACTAAAGAGAATTTGAAAAACCCGCTAGACACTTTCAATGCAATGATTTCTTGTGATATAATAACTCACATTACTCATCAAACTAACCTCTATGCTTCCCAGAAAGGAAAAAATTTAAATTGCGATGAGAGTGAAATTATCACTGTCATAGCAATCATTTTACTCTCTGGGTATTGCAAAGTGCCTTGTCGCGACCTATATTGGTCTGGTTCCCCTGACACCCACAATGAAGCAGTTTCCAATGCAATGAGCCGAAATCGCTTTAGAGAAATATTTTCGTGTTTGCATTTGGCGAACAATGCTGAAATAAACGAGGATAGATATTACAAGGTGCGTCCTATATTTGACATGCTAAATAATAATTTAAAAAAATATCTTTCAGCAAATGACCACAGTGTGGACGAAAGTATGATTCCTTACTATGGGAAGCATGGAACCAAACAATTCGTCCGAGGCAAACCAATTCGATTTGGTTTCAAGTTATGGTGCCTTACCTCGACTGAGGGTTACTTGTTTCATGCAGAACCCTATTGTGGATCTGACACTAAGCTGAAAGACACTGGTCTTGGTCAGGGTGCTGATGTAGTGCTAGGTCTAATTGAAAAATGTAATTTATCAAGTGGTTGCACCCTAACTAACTATCTTTTCACTTCCCTTCCCCTACTTGATGAGCTGTCGAAACGTGGCATAGGTGGCCTCGGAACTTTACGACAAAACCGTTTGGAAAATACACCAGTTCCAACAAAGCAGTAAATGAAAAAAACAATACGAGGCTCATACCAGGGTGCTACAGACAACCACGGAAACACAGTGGTTGTTTGGCATGATACAGCTGTTGTAACTTGTGCTTCCAACTATGCTGAAGCTCTACCAGAGAGCTTTGTCAAACGATGGTCGAAAACAAAAAAAAGAAAGCTGATATTGCAATTCCAAACACTCATTTGTTGTACAATGAGCAAATGGGAGGAGTAAATTTATTCGATCAATTTTTTGCAACATACAGAGCTCGAATCCGCTCAAAAAGGTGGTGGTGGCCTTTTTTTGCATGGAGTTTGAATGCAGCCGCAGTCAATGCATGGCTACTGCATAAAAAATTGAAGGCAAAAATGTTCCTATGCTGGCTTTTATGAGAGAAATTGTTCTCACAATGCTTTCTTCATCTGGACGAAAGAAAATTTCCAGGTTGCAATACCCCCAAAACGTTTTGGAAAATATACGTGTCGACAGCATTAACCACGTTATCATCAAAGGAAAATCAAAATATACACGTTGCAAAGTCTGCAAGCGTCGATCAGTATTTGAATGCCATAAGTGCCATGTCACACTCCACCATGCTTCTTGCTTTAAACGCTACCACGGAAGTAGTTTTTCTACTAAATGATTTAGTCAATCAACCAAGATAGTTCTAGTTCAACAAACTTTTTTTGTTTTTGAATGGACGTATGTTTTATAAGTTTATGCGTTATTAAATTTGATTGAGTCTTTTCGCTTTTTTTCAATGTTTATAAAACTAAAAAATTGACTAAATTGTTGTCATTCGGTGTACACCTTTTTTCTGGGGAATGTTGAACCCCTAAATTACAGCTAAAGCAAAGCCTTACATAGGTAATTAAACAGATTTGTATTAAGAAATTAAAATCTTAATATTTCCTGAGTTAAACGTCGAAACAAATTGCTACAATTTAAAAAATCAATAAAATTCATAAATTTTGACTCTGTTGACAGCCACTGGCAACTTAAGTTGCCATTAAATAACTAAAAAACTACAAGAGAAAAAAATTTTTTTTTTCTTTTTATGTCTTACATAACATATTTTAGCAACATATTAAAAGGATTCAGAAAAAAAAAAAAATTTTGGCCTCGGCGTTTAATGGGTTAATGAACATGTGGGTACAATCGTTTAATGCTTTTGGAAGAAAAATTGATTTTTTCTGTTCCACTCTCGTTGAGGTGGGATGTAATGATTCTGTGAAAGCGCGCATGCTGTTGATTATAGCTGAAGAGGAAGCATTCTGGTTTTCATGTGTGGGATAAATAAGGTCACCGGGGAGTCGTAAACATTGTCCGAATAATATTTCTTCAGAATTGCCTTGTAAATCTTCTTTAAACATGGTATTAAGCAAAAGAATATTGGAAGATAAATAAAAAGCCCAATTAGCTGAATCTAGTTTTGCAGTTATTGCCGTTTTAATAGTTCTGATAACTCTTTCAACATATCCATTTGATTCTGGATAACGTACACTGCTGATTCTGTGGGTTGCTCCAAGAAATTTACAATAATCTTTAAAGGTATGTGATGTAAATTGGCTTCCTGCATCAGAGTGAATTTCTACAGGTGCACCAAATGTTTGAACATGAAGATTTAAATTTTGAATGACAGAGGCAGTAGACATGTCTGGCATTGGAAAGGCTTTAGTCCATCTTGTGAATGGATCAATACAAACCAAAACATGTGTATAGCCATTAGAGCTGGGAAATGGTCCAGCTATGTCAATGTTAATGCGTTCAAAACGAGCGTTAGGCATAGGTATTGATATGATTTGTTTAACAATGTGTCGGTTTGTTTTCGTTCGTTGGCAATTGATGCAAGCATGAACAAAATCACGAATTTTCGATTTCATATTCTTAAAAAGAAATCTGGCACATATGAAACGTTTAGTGGCCTAAATGATTTATGTTATGGTAATAAGATATTACCGTCTGTTCCAAACTAGGGGAAATTAGTATGCGGTCATGTGGTAAACTGGTATCAATTAAAATGCAGAAATTAGTTTTAGGTACTGGCACAGATTTGATATTGATGGATGAGTCAGTAGGAAATGAAAAGGCATCTGATTGAAACTCATGTTGCTGAGCGTCAGCAATTGATTGCAGAGAAATAGGCATAGTTTCTTCAAGAATATTGGCTACAATAACTCGGGATAGGCAATCAGCCACAATATTGCTTCTGCCTGGCAAATGTTGAATATTACAATCAAATTGACTGAGATAAGACAATTGACGCACTTGCCTAGGAGAGTGATTTTCAGAAGGTTTTGCAAAACTGTTAACTAAAGGTTTATTATCTGTGAAGATTACAAAAGGTTTATCAAGTAGCATACATTCAAAATATTTAACATTAGAGTAAACACTAAGAAGTTCGAGGTCATAGGTTGAGTAATGTTTTTGAGCATCTGTTAGTGATTTGGAATAGTAACCTAAAACTTCAATTTTGTCGTCAAAAATTTGTTCAAGTACACCACCAAGAGAGGTAGCAGATGCATCTGTTTTTAATTGCAATTTAGCATAAGCTTTAGGATGAGTCAAATAAGCAAGATTGGCAATAATTTCTTTTACTTTCTTAAAGGCTTGCAGTGCATTGCATTTCAATGATATTTTTGTTTCGTTTTTTACTTTACCTTTGAGATAATCTTGTAATGGAGAAAGTAATTCAGCTGCATTTTCAATGAAACGACGTTGATAATTAACTAGACCAAGAAATTGACGTAATTCTTTGATGGTTACCGGTTCAGGAAAGTTTTTGACAGCTGCAATTTTTTCATCAGATGCAGTTATGCCACTGGCATTTAATTTGTATCCAAGTACATTAAGTTGAGAAGCACCAAGTACACATTTGTTCATGTTTAATGTTAATCCATAAGAATTGAGTCTATTAGCAATTTCTAAAAGATGTTTTTTGTGTTCAAGCTCATTTTTGGAAAATATAATAATGTCATCAATATAAGCAAAACAAAAAGTATCAGTATTTTGTAGCACATGATTGATAAAACGTTGGAAGCTGCTGCTCGCATAAGTTAAACCTTGTGGAAGTTTATTGTACATGAAGTTATACCACGATGAATGCAAAAAGCCGTAAATTGTCTATCAGTGGGGCGGACATCCAGCTGCCAAAAAGCACTTTTTAAATCTAAAGAAGAAAAAATGGTTGCGCCATGAATGTGTTGAGTAAAATCTGTTAACCTTGGTAATGGATAATTTTGTTTTTTGCAACGTTTATTGATAAGTCTGCAATCATGTACCAACCTAAAGGAACCATTCTTCTTTTTAACTAAATGTACTGGTGAGGCCCAAGGGCTGGTAGTTGAACTAATAATATTTTTTTCGAGCATGTCATCTAATATTTTATTGAGAGCATTTGTTTTTTCTAAATTGAGTCTTCTCGGTCGAAAGCAAAGGTATATTTCCTTTCGTGTTTTCTTAACAATAACGTAACATCATTATGTTGCACAAAAATTAACTATTTTGTAGACCTATTTTGTACCAAAAAAGCCTTTAAAAACTTGCGCACTATACTAAATGAAAATTATCTGATTAAGGAATTCTTTAACCATAATAAATAAAAAAAACAGAACTTATGTTTCAGCACTAGTTTGTGTATCACGAACAGTTTGACGAACAGTCCAGCTGAAGTTTTTATCGTAACTCAATTTTTTATTTATTTTTATCTCTATATTTATCCTCCTGACTCGCAGGAAAGCGACGGAGGACAAGGAAGGCACTTTACAACATATTCTTAAAAGGAATAATGCTTCCAAGATATAGCGATGCAAAGTCAAAAAGCAATAATCAGTTTAATATCTAGTCGGTATAAATAAAATAATTGAAAGGTATGTATGGCAAATTAACAACACAAATTATCAACTCTCAAATTTAAACACAATACATAAATGTAACACTAAAATCTCGAAGAACTCCATTTTACTATGTTCACTCAATTCAGACAAATTTAGGAAAATCTTCAATCATGTTTGCAAAGCCGCAAGTGCGGCAAAAAGTTTCAAATACAATTAAGAACTATTCAAAACATACATCTAAAAAAGCTTATACAAAATTTTTACTTCAATCTTATAAATAAAAAAAAAGAATGAGAAAAAAATAATACAAACATGTTTGGATTCAGTTGATACTTAACTATTGCTTTGTAAAAATAAAAATAAAAAAATTCCAACTGTTAGTTGTTAACTATGTGTTATTGACTGTACATATTTGCTGTCTCTGTTGTTTTTTCTTGTGTATTTTTTTTCTGCTGTTATTTTTCTTTCTGTTTTTGTTTTTGTTTTGCATGTTCATTGTTAATTTTTTTTTTACTTATTATTATTATTTTTTTATCTGCAAATTCTTGTTCATCTGTACTTAATAATCTTTCAGTGAAATCTTAAATCATTTCTAGCAATAATTTTTTTCTTTTTAACTTTTTTGTGGGGTGGCAGCTGACTTAAATGACCTGATGGTCTTTCGCTGTCTCCTTGTGAAGTGACTGATTGCTCAATTACTAAGCTATTTCTTAAAAAAGTGCTCTGCAAATTATCTTGTCATTCATATAGATTTATTTGTATTTCATTTTTAATTTTGAGTGATTTACCAATATTACTTGACAAATAATAAACTGAACTGAACAGGATAAATCATAGAAATTAAAAAAAAATTTCTAGACATCTTGAATTTACTTTTTAATTCTTCTGTAAGTTCCTAACTAGTAGCGTGTCCTCCAATTCCAAAGAAATTTCGGTTATGATTTTGTCTTTTGCAAACATCTCTGTTTCTAATGGGTTTGTTTTTAACTTACCGATTTAAATTGTGCTACACCGCCTGGCATCGTGGACTTACTCTTATACTCCCAAAAACAATACCAAACAGGAATACAGTTAAAAGGATTGCAGAAATGGTAAGTCAAAGGTTTTTCGTATTACACTTTGGCAATAAAAAAATCAAGAAAAAGATGCCTAGTTGATGGCGTCCCACAAGGCTTAGTCCTGGCGTCAATGAATGCTGTTTAACATCAATATGGCAGATATCCCACTGACCAACTCAAAAATATATATATATGCTGATGACATAACAATCACAACTAATGGCAGCAACTTCAAAACTACTGAAAACACATTATCAACTGATCTAGCAAAATTGGCTGACTGTTCCATAAGTGGCAACTCAAACTTAATCCACTTAAAACTGTCTCAAGCTGTTTTCATCTGGCTAATTGTTTAGCAAAGTATCAACTGAATGACTCTCCCAACCATCAGGCAATACCTTTCACTACTTCACCCAAATACCTTGGAGTAACTTTGGATTGTTCACTTAATTATAGACTTCACAGGGAAAATATGAGTGCCAAAACGAATGCGCTCTGCAACATGCTGGAAATTATCGCGGGCAGGTCTTGGGGCTCAGAGTTTCATGTACTGCAAATATCTGGTCTGGCCTTTTGCTTTTCTATACGCATAATTTAAAATCAATAAACCAAATTCACAAGTATAATACTAAACTTTTAAAAAACAATTATTTTTTATAAAGAAAAAACTGAAACTTGTAAGAAATCATTGGAATATATTGGATCAAAAATTTGGCTTGATTTAATAAGTGATATATAAATTGTGCTCTTTTCCAAAATTCAAACAACATTTAAAGTTTTATTTATTATCAAAATATATATTAAACTGATTTGTTTTTTGCAATGATTTGATTAAATGTATATTCTGTTACATAATCTAATTAGCTTCAGTAAGCCTACTTGAAGTGCTATTTATAAACCCTTTAAAGAATTGTACTCATGTTGTAAAAGCTTATCTTCAATATAATTTTGTTTGATCAATTTATATACACAACTTTGCCGCTTGTTTCTTGCTAGTAACTGATTGACCTCTGTTTAAAGTCCAATTTTTCACATGTCTTTGTTTAATATTGTGTTTTTGTTTCATAATGTGTCTTTGTTAAATACTGTACTTCTCAGCTTAGCAGGAGGATTTTTGAGCAAGGAGATTGCATTTGGCGAAATTCTCATAAGCAGCAACATCCAAGTGACAAACATAAGATAATTTTTGATCTGGGATGGCGACAATGTTGTTGATTTTTTTTTAGTTTTTAACTCATAGTTTTTATTCTTGCAAAAGCTTCAGATTGATCGGTTTTCGGAAGCGAGACGAAAACGTCGAACAGTTGCAAAGTAATAATGTGATTTCTTTTTTCGCCTTGCTTATGTTTTTATTGTTAATATTTTCAATATATTATTATTTTGCTTATATTTTTAATCTTAATATTTTCATTATAGTGCATATTATTCTTTTGGCTTTGTTTTGTTTTTGTTATTTTAAAAAGTAAAGTAATAGCGTAATTTCTTTTTTGGCCTTGTTTCTGTTGTTGCTGTTAATATTTTCTTTTTATTTTGTTACTTTTATTTTGGTCATCATCATCATAATTTTCAGAGAAAACGTTAAATTAGTTCAATGTATTTTCCTTTGTCCGCTTGTCCTTTTTGGGGGGTTGCGGGAGCAGCAGCTTGAGTTGGGATCTACGAGCATCGCTATCTCCTGCAGCTAGCTGTGGAATTCCAAGACATGACCAGGCCAGGTCTTTGACATAATACGGCCAGCGAGTTCTGGGTCGCCTTTTAGGTCTTTTGCCACTCGGTAGAGGATCCATTAGTTGCTTTGCTGTTTTCTCGTGGGACATTTGTGTCTCATGGGCATACCAGCAAAGTTGCGATCGTTCTATAAAGAGTAATAGCGGTCGATATAAATAGATTGACGAATGTCAGTGCTTTTATCCTTGTCAAGTAAAAATAAACCTCTGAATTTTTGAAAGAAACTCATTTTGGCCGCTTGTACTCGGGATCTCAGTCTTTTGGTCATTACCCAACACTTATGACCATAGGTGAGGATAGGAACGAAAACTGATCTGAAAACAGAAAGCTTTGCTTTGATCGGTAAAGCTGGCGCATTACTGCACTTGCTTTTCGAATACGTGTGAGTAACGGTAGACTTCCTGTCTACCATTACTCGAGAATGTGACTCCAAGATATTTAAACGTCTCCGTCTGCCGGAGAGTTACTCTACTTGTTTGGAAAGAACACTGAAAACTTGATATCAACATAATCTCAGTTTTATCTGTACTAATTTTCATCCCAGCATCCAAAAATGCGTCGGAAAACCAATCAAGTACATATTGGGGATAACTTTTATTCGAGCTTAACAATGCAAGGCCATCTGCGAACAGCAGGCGCCGAACATTAACCTCCTCAAATGTGACACCAATACTGGAAGAAGTGTCTTTGTCTATCTTGTCTATGTTTATAATGAACAGAAGAGAAAGAACACAGCCCTGTCCTAGTCTAACATTAATGCTGAAAGGTTTTGTTTTCATGCCGTTGACACAAACACAGACTTCTGACTGTTTGTTCAACAATTTGATAGCAGCTAATAACCGACATCTCAAGTCATATTCCAGCAGTACTGCCCATAGCTTGTCTCTTGGGACACGGTCAAAGGTCTACAAAGCATGTATACAACTCTTTGGCATGTTTCCACGATTTCTCAAAAACTTGCTGGTCCATGGTGGATCTGCCGAGACGGATTCTGCATTGTGCATCCTGAAGTTGAGGTTCGACTATTTCACGGCATTTTTTTTCCAGGCACTTTGCATAGACCTTTCCAGGAAGACTTAATAAAAAAATGCCCCTGTAGTTAGTGTATTTCTTCTTGTCTCCTTTTTTGTGAATAGGTATCAACACACTGGTCTGCTATTGTTTCGGTACCTCACCAGTTTTTCAAGCTACTTGGCAACTAATGAAACCGAAAGTTATTGATGACCTTTAACATTTTGGGTCAAATATGATCTTCAACAGGAGCCTTGCCAGTTTTCAATGATTTGATTGCTGTGCTTACCTCTGCTTCGGTTAGATGAGTTTCTTCGACAATTGGTTACTCGGATGTTTCCAAATGTTGGACTGTTACTTGATTTAAGAGCTCACAAAACTATTCCCTTCAACAATTTAGAATACCCTTTTGATGCTTCAAAAGCACACCATTCGTATCTTCGATGAAGATGGCAATTGGTGTTTGTTTGCCGCGCAAACGACGCATGGTTTGCCAAAATACTTTGTTTGCCGATCTGTAGTCTGTATCCAACTTTTTTCCAAATTCTTTTCATGACTTTTCTTTAGATTGATTGACAATAGTGGCGGCAGTCTTACGTGCTGCGGAGCACCGCGTCGAAGCTGCTTGATGACTTCTTTGTCAACCAAATTCTAAACGCAGTTTTCTTTGCACGAATAGCTTTTTCAACTTTTTGGTTCTACCAAGCAGTTTTTTTCTCACTACCATTTGACCTACCACACGTTTGCAAACACAAATAACAGGAGCAGATGAAATGATTAGTGATTTAAATAAGTCTCAGTCTTAATGTTTTCAATATTGTTGCTTGCTAAACTTTGCTTGCAAAAGTGTGTCTCACTTTTTTGTCGGCTAGTAACTCCCACTTTATTCTGTATGATCTTCTTGAACCGAATCGTTGCCATGTTCTTAGATGGTTCAGACCTCTCAGAATGCAGACGACTATACGATTGTCGGTAGATAGTTCAGCTCCTCTTTTAACACGAACATCGACAACAAAAGAAAACAAGTCTGCTTAGACAATACAGAAATCAATGATAGAACGATGCCCATCCGAATCTCTGTACCAGGTGTACTTGTGAATCTTCTGGTGCCGAAGAAAGGTATTTATTATGCACAATCTATTGGTGGCAAAGAACTTTAGCAAAGATCTTCCGTTTCTGTTAATATTGGAGTCTTCTTGTTTTCCGATAACACTCTTCCATGTCTTATATTGTTTTGATATTTCAAAAATTAAGGTGGCTTTGGACATAGACCGTATAGTCATTTCCACTGTCTCCTTGTGCATCATTATTTGATATGTGTTTCTTTTCATTGTTACATATTTATTGCACTAAATGAATAAATTGATTGGTTATCAATACCGGTCTCTGAATGCCATTTATTCGATGCAATAATTTTTTTATACAAATAATTTTGTTTAAAAGTATCTATCTCTAACCTTAGCTTTTACTCCACGTATTAGATTTGTAGAAACTGGCTAAAACTACTACCAATTCATCACGTTGTAATAAAATCTTGTAGGAACACAAAGCTATTGTGGTTTTCCTAAAACCAAAACAAAAGTAGAAAACTTTACGGTAAACATAATTTTTATCATGAACAAATAAAAATTAAACCAGTCAAAATACATTTTTCGAAAAATTTTTTTAATGTCTTCAGGTCAGGCTATATTAAGTGCACTAATTTCAAAAATAAAGTCCATTTTATTAGATTGAATCTAATGTTTTTAGATATACTTGCATTATTTTGATGTATCCGATAACCAGCATTTTAAGTACAGCAATGCTTATATTTCGCGCCTATCCTGTACTGCACACATATAACCCATTAAAATCTAATGTTGTATTTTTAGGTCGCTCAATAAAACAGCCATAAAATATTTTGCCTAATCAATAATATGTCAGACGTTTTATCTTTCCCAGCAAATAACATACGGATGCACTCGTATGATGAGTCACATTTGTTTGTTTACAAAAATTTCTTTGATCCAAATTGCTAATCACGCCGTTTTTTCTTCACATTTTGACAGCAGTAGCTTGCTTCTTTGGTAAATACACGTATATTTTCCTGTGAGATCTGATATGACTGTGATCCTCTTCATTATAAAGTTCTAAATCATTCAAAAGGACAGCGGAATAAATAGTTAGCTAAAATATATATATTATTTATAAACGTATGCAACGGTTCATTTTCTGGACATTGGCTAGTTAGATATGCTTTTATAACAAAGTCTTATTCATATATTTGTGTAGTGTCAGAATCCCAAGTTGAAATACACTTCGGAACAGTTTCAGTGGTTTTCTATTAAAAGCGAAAATTATTAACTAAAATAAACACTCAAGCAAATAATAATAAATAAAACAAAGGAGAAACACTCACCATCAGTTTTCCGAATCACCCAAAAACGGCAACACAAATATTATTTCTAAACAGTTAAATTTCGAGACGCAGTAGCTCACAGTATACGTCAAACTTTTTAACTTCAAATTTTAAACTGGCGTGCATTGTTGGTTGCAATAATGTTGCGCTTGCACTAATTGCCACAAAAGGCGCCGAAACTTTAAACTTTTGTACGCGTTATTTAACAGTTGCAATGCAAGAGAATTTACGATGCGTGTTCGACTCTCAAACTTGCTGTAACAGATATATTGAATTTGCAAGAAAGCATGCTGACAGCTAATTACATTTAATGAAAATTAGAATCTTTAATATGAATTTGGAGAAATAGATAAGCTTTCTCAAAATTACTACTACACTCAAGAATAATGCTTCCGTCAAAAAAATTATTTTCTGCTTTAAAGGGAATGCAATTGGTTTCAAGAAGGTCTTAGCATGTACAAAGGGGCTAAATTCGAGAAAAACAGTATTGAGAAATCGAAAAAAAATGTTTTTTTATGGAGTCTTGTTGTTGCTGTTGTTGTTGTTGTGCTGACTCAACTCACACCCAGGGATTAGAGCCTCTTAATTGCATTCCTCAGAAGAATACAAGAGAATCATAGTTGGTACATGAGCACAAAAAAAGGCCTCGCTGTAACACCTACGCATAGATGGAACCAACAAACTCCATATCATTGACACACGTAGAATGATCCGGCAAGTTGATGTCCATTCCAATCTTTGTAAAAATACAGGGCACACCCAGCACCGCCGGTCGCGATCCAACGTTAGTGGGACTTATATTGATATGCTGTCAGATGCATAAGCCGGTGATAAAACAAAAGTAACATTGCTTTTCTCAACAGCAAACATTAATAACCAAGAGCCAGCGCAACATTAATTTAATATACGAGTCTGATGAGACATCTTCAAGTAAATGTCATACCAGAAAAAAATATGGCGTCTTCGTTGTTAACGTCGTCGCATGATTGTATTGACATATATGCTGCTCTCTGTTATAAAGAGAATCGTCATTGCAGGTAAAGAACGTGGCTCGATAAAGGAATTCATCATTAAATGTCTTTTTTAACTCTTGGGACAATGGTACATATGTGTACCATGATTGTGATTGTGACGTAATAAATGCTTTTTTGTGAAAGCATTATAATTCTGATTTTTAGGTATTTGTGAGATCATAATTAAATCATTGTCATTTTATTTTACAATCAAATTCTTGTATCCCTCAAAGGGTTAAGAACACAACAGAAATCAATTAGAAATATTGAGCATCGAAATCATCGCTTTTCAACTAGTGGTACACGATGCACTTTTAGGTTGGCCGTGCACCTTTTACTGAGTTATTTATTTTAGTTTAATAGGTGCAAATACGCTGCAGTCTTTTATTTCTTTGATTATTTTTTTAACATCAATAAAACAGATTTTAACTGTAGAAAGCCACCTGTTTTTTTAAATGCATGCATAATATACGTAAATGTACAGTGAAGAACTTTTTATGGTCTTGACGAAAATTTGCATGTTTTATTTCTCAAATGAAGGGCTGGGCCGCAATAGTAGTTTCTTAACTTTTCCATTCGTGATATTGAAAAGGTTTAAAAGCATTGAATGTAACCGATGCAACGCTTAAATGTCTTGCTACCTTATTGTTTTAAGGGTTATTTTTAATTGTTTTTTAACCTCTGCAAGGTCACAGTGTGTAAAATGTGTAAAATTTTTAATACTTTAATTTTCTACTCATATTGATATTTGTTATTCGACCGTAAAATTTTTGTCATATTTACTTTGATGTATGCAGCATTCTCTTTATATGGCTCGGATGTGTATATTTTATTGTGATAAAGTATCTTTACTACTTTTTGCGTTTTGATATACACTTTTATTTTTTTATTTTTTTAAAAAACATTTAAGTTAATTGTTTTCTTTTTTTCTTTCTTTTAAAAAAAAATTAACGTACAGTAGCTACTTCGTTTCAAAGGTACGGTGACCACGCACAATTGACGTTGTGCGTGTAATAACGTATATCGTTTAGCCGCTGTTTCCTATTTCGCATTCACTTTTTCAATAAGATCTTCGAAACGTAATACCTTGATTGCAAATAAAATTGAATTGAATTGAATTGAAAATTTTGATTTCATAAGTTTAGGTTTCCATATGTTCTTAGTGATGCAATATTGCCCCTGCAACAAAAATAAATCATATTTTTGGTTTTGATTTTAATTAATCTACTCTACCACAATATTATAATTAAATTTTAAGCCCAAAAATTAAAAAAAGGTCACTGTCCACCACTGATTAATAATTTTTCGCTTTAACAAGGGAAAGCATTAGAAATTCTCATGTTAAAATAAAAACTTTTTGCATATGTTTTTCAGACATCAGCATCTTCGTTGGAGCTCGATCAGCTCTTGGTTCTTCTCACTGGTTCTGGAATAATGGAACAATGGTTAATAATTCAAACTTTCCACCGGCAGACAAAGCTGTTTGTCAACAAATGACTTGGCCTTTAACATACACAGATGGTATAAATCTTCGTCCCAAACAATGTGAATCTGAAAAATCGTATTTTGTTTGTTCATTTGAATGTAAGTTTTCTATGTTGCTTACGTTGACTTAATTCTATTTTTTCTCACTTTGTCAACCTAACGCTAAACTATTGGATTTACAAATTTAAGAAATTAAAATGTATAAGTTTTAAAATCAAAAATTGTACCAAGTCTTTTAAAAAATTTAGCCAGAGCAAATCTATTTATCTTTACTTTTGTTAGAGCAACAAATTGTCTGTTTAACTATTGATTATTCGAGATTTCCATGGTTCGAGACCAAGACAGAGACCAGCAAATTTTGAGACCTAAAGTTGAAACCGAGACCAGAAAATGTCCATTTTATTGAAAATAAATTACGTTCTAATAATTATAATAGCAAAAATTTTTTATTTTAAAAATGCCAAGTTAAAATATTGTTGTTATAAGAGAACATTGCTTTGTCGACTCAATTGGTCGTATAATAAAACCATGCCAGAAATTTCTTTAAGTTAACCAAAAAATAGCATAATTAAAAAACTTTGGAAAGTAAGTGATTTTCAAGATATTTTTTCTAACAATAATAAAAAATGTTTGAAAAAAAGTCAGGTTAGAAACTTTATCTAAAACTTTTATTAAGATGAGCTCTTTAAGTATTACATTTGTTTAATTTGTTGTGTGAATATTTTGCTTTTTATTTATTTTGTTGTAAACAACAGTTATCGTTTATTCTCTTCGCATTTCATTGAACAATTTGCCGTTGTCCCGCTGACGTCACGGCACTTCCTCGCATTTATTTATTTTTCTGTGAAGTCAGTTGTAAACGGAAGCTTGTTGAATAGTGATTACTTTTGTGTAAAATTAAAGGTTAAAAGCTAAGATTTATATTGATCACTTTAAATAATTCTAAACTTGTTCAGATGGCGTTCGAAAAGTAAGACGTTTGAGGATATAAAAATTGTTAGTAGTTGGATAATTCTGAAGATATAAAAAATTCTTGGCACAAATCATTAACTGTTTTTTCGTAAAGCGAGAAGAGCTGCTGTTTGATTGACTTTGCTGGTGACGTGATTCCACAGCATTTTGCGATAGGTGTTTGTTGATTTATAAAACCAAAACTGTAAAAAAAGCAACTGCATTCCCGACAGTTAATTGAAAAATTTTTCAGTGAAACAAAATTTTATTCAAATCGAAATTGATAGCCTATGACACCAAAGTGACCAATAAATCCACCCACCATTGCTTTGAGTTAAGAAAAAGACAAGGGTTAGATTCCACGCCGATAAAATTGAGAATTGGCACAGAGTTTAGGCTTTTTCTTGATATTTCAATGTTTCCATCAATTTTTTTATCTTCTTTCATTTTCCTATTTTAGGTTAAAATTATCATCATCATTTTTAGGGAAAACATTGAATTAATTTGGTGTATTTTTTTTGCCCGCTTGTTTTTTGAGGTTGCGGAGGTTAAAATTATGAAACTGAAATTAAAATAGGCAACTTTATCATTGTTCCAGATGTTTTACTGGTGAAAACGTGTTCGGCAGAGATTTGTTGTAAAATTTGATAGAACTTTAAAGTCGATTTGCTGATCAATTGATGATTGAATTTAAAGTTGTTGAGTAAAGTTTGCAAAATAAAGCCTGTGACCATTTTGTCCCAGGCATACTGAAACTGTATCAGATGAAAGTTAACACAGTTTCTCAAACAGAAAACATCTTCTTCAAAATAGCTCTTAAACCAACTGCTTCATTTGAAATTCTTTGTTAGATGAGTACCTTAAAAAAGACTGCTTTAAAAAACTGAAACGTTTTTGTCCAGCTCTCTTTAGGAGATTTCGCTAGAATGAATTGAAGAACAAAACGTAGTACTTAAAAGTTTTGAAACTGATTCTGATTGGCTAAAAATTAAAGTTGCTAACAGTTATCACAATAATTAAAAATATTTAGTTAAGTAAACCATGTTTAGTTGGCGTAAAAAAAATTTTACTTTATTTAAAAAAATTTGTTAACTGTTAAAAAAATAAACGTTAAAAAAAAGATAACTATTAAAAAAATCTGTTAAAAACAACTTTTTTTAAGGCTAATCATTTAAATGAAACACTTGGTTTTAAGAGCTATTTTAAAGTTTTGTACCGGTTAAAAAACTTCTTTATTTGGGGAAATGGGCGGGAGCTGAATATTTCACTAAATGGCCGGACATGTTTCCCATAGCCAGGTCACTAGGTTCTTATTGCCATATGAGGGAGTACGGGCTCCATTTGGATGGTAATAGATGGAACAAGATGTTATTACGTGATCAGCTGTTTGCTTCTTTGTGCCCCACTCACAGACCACCGTAGAAGCCATACCCTATTTGTGCGTTTTTGAGCGGAATAAGCCAACGCTGGTTCGGAGGCCATTAGGCTTGACCCATGCAGGTCTGGAAAAGTTAAATGTCAATGGCGTTGGGCTAACATCTATAAAGGCACAACGTGAGCTTAACATCTTTGTCAACGGACAGGCCCTGTCGTTTCGTGCTAAACCCATTTATTTCGGCAAAAAGCTGAATAGGCATTCACGTATTGCCGACACTTACAGTCACTGAGCAAAAAGTTAACATCTTGTGTTGGGCGTCTGAAGCGATTAGCAGAATCAACCTATGGTGTGGATGCCAGAGTATTCTGCACAGCCAACTTTGCCTTGGTTCATTCTACAGTTGAGTATTTCGCGCTGTTTGGTGTTGCAGTGCCCATACTCGCCTTATTGACAAACTCTTTAACAATGTCTTGTGCATAGTGACCGGATGCATGCGTTTTACACCAACGGACAATCTTTTTATCTCATCCGGCATCCAACCAACTAAGCTTCGCCGCTAAAAGGCCGTACCGTCTCTAGCTTACCGCGCTCAGGAGCCAGAACTTCAAGGTTCCTGTCTCCACTTGGTAGACAGCTGCGGCAACTTAAATCAAAACACCTATTTTTTCCTCTTGCATTGGAACTGTTGAACGACCCCGCCCAGTCAGGCACTAGTGCAGCACGATGGGCAAAATATAGATGGAGCATAAAGTGGCAAGAAAACGCCTCCAGACTCCATGCATTCATTAATTGTAAAGATTGAGGACTGCCGACACAATCTTTGTTGTACTTAGCTTGAGCTTCCATTTGTAAAAGTAGAAAATAAGCTTGCCATGTCCTGAGTGCTCTCTAATGCCTTCCCGTCGCTTGCAGAGTTCAAGATGACCAATAATTTTTTAGTTTATTTGTTCGTCTAATGAAGAAAACTGATAATTGGTTAATCTAATTTGAACTTTGATTAGTTTTTTTGTATTATAGTTGTACTGCTATTAACAAAAAAGCCTACATCATATTGTAGCTTTTTTGGACCTATATAATTAGGCTGCGGATTAAGTTGATGCAATTTAAAAAACTCATCAGGGAGTAAGCAAATTATAAGCTATAAAGCTTGTTTATTTTTTTTACCCAGCATATTATATGAAAATATATGGCTAATTATATTACTTAACTTCCTCTGACAAACATTTTGAATTTTAATCGATCATGGTTCGTAATGATGTTCAGAAATTTACTAGATCATCTTGGAGTGAACAAAAATTTTAACTTAAGCAAAATTTAAAAGTTCGATTTATTTTGGTAAACGTGGCTTTTTTTTGTCAGTGATCGCATGAATAAACTATTTTTTTGCTTCGCCGCTTCATAATAGTTTATTGTTGATTTCGGTTAATAATGCTGCTATTAATTTTGTGATAATACCAATGCTTTTGTGTTACATAAAACTATTATTCTTGATCTTTTCTTCATTTGCTATTAATATTAATATTGCCGTAACAAATACGTAGTAGTCAAAAAAGTTTATCAAATTTAGGTAAAATTCTTAGAACTTAGTTTCTCTTTTTTGCATACTGATAAAAATATATTAATTAGACTACAAACAGAATTTCCGGTAGGAGACTTTAATTTGAATATTAGTTAAACCTGCATCACTCAAGTGGAATTTTTAACATGATTACTCATGTGGAGTGTTTGCACATACCAAACACTCCACGTTCTTAAACGTTCATAAAGCTTTTATTCTTTAAGGTAGAGTCATATTGCTGATCAGAATATATTTACAATTTCTGTTGAAGAGTTTTAATCACATTTCAGGGAAAATTAGTAATCTAAAGCAAGACATTGAAATAAATATGAAAAAACTAAGAAGAATTGATAGAAAAATTAGACTAAAATTACATTTATTCCCAATACCGATAAAAATAAAGAGAACTTTTATGAATGCTATATCAGTTTTACATTGGTAGCGTAGTCAAGTGGTTAAATCATGGGGCTGATGATCAACATGGTTTCGGTTCAAAACCCACTTGCGCCATTCTGTTGTGTCCTTGGGAAAGACACTTTACGACACCTTCCCCTGCTTGGTGGTCTTGGCAAGCAGTTCTAAATTACAGTAATATTTCTACTGCAAGCAGTTCTAAATTACAGTAATATTTCTACTAAATTACTAGCGGACAGCAATATCTTGGCATCTCCGGAAGCAGGTCGGGGAAATTGCTTACTCTATGTATTAGCGCCTCTGTCACTTTCCTGCGAGTCAGGAGGATAAATATAGAGATAAAAATAAAATAAAAAATTAGTTCCAACGCACCAAATTTGTGATCGGAAATCAATACATCAATTCATATTTATACAGTAGTAGAAATACTAGCTCACAAGAAATATTAGTGTTACTTCAATGGACTGAGTGGACACCTTGAGAAAAAAGGCTATATCAAACTTTTAGTAAAGTAGCGTT
Source organism: Diplosoma virens (assembly GCA_963680785.1). Lineage (NCBI taxonomy): Eukaryota > Metazoa > Chordata > Ascidiacea > Aplousobranchia > Didemnidae > Diplosoma > Diplosoma virens. The sequence goes on from OY796884.1 coordinate 2,266,449, forward strand.
TCCCCAATTTTTATCTTTTCTTGAAAAAAGCTTGCACTAGCATTAACCTTATTATCCTCAGCCGCCGGGTTTTAAAGATTGCCTTTGCAAAAAGGTTTGTAATTACTTACATTTTTTAGATAAATTCTGGACTTTTTTGACTTTTCCTAATTTAAATTGCTGAATAAGATGGTACTGTTTCTAAGTTGCCCCGGACAAGGCTTGTAACCGGCGGACTATTTCGGGCCACAGCTAAATACATTTGTTGTTGCAGTGCACATACTTGCTTTTAGTGTCTTAAATGACCCTTTCCACATAGTCATTGGATGCTTCTTCAGTCTCTCTCCTACGGTCAACTTATCAGTTTTTTTAAAAATTCATCTGAGCTTCGTCAACTAGAAGCGTTACTCTTTTTAGCTCAGACCAGTGCCTGCTTCGTTTTTGTGCCTGCGGCACTATTTTAAACATTTCAAAAATTTGCAGCACATTTTGAATAATTTCAATTTAAACCTTAAAAATAAAATAATGATTTTTTTCATGTGATAATTCAATTTTGCACATGTCATGTACAAATCGAGCATAAGACACAATTAATAGAAAAACTCTTTAGTTTATATATGGAGATTTAGATTGAAATTCGTAGACTTTTATGTTCACTAAATAAAGCCTCAGGTGAAAAAAAGCGCTCCAAACTTAGTAAAAACGAAAAAGGTTTTGACATTACGCAATGGGATGTACAATAAATTTTTAAGCTATTGATAATTGATTGCTACTTCAAAGAAACATAACTTTTTTTCTATTTCAAAGAGTATGTTTGTTCCTTTTCCTCGGAACACTGATTGCAGAGCACTGGTCTAAATCCTGACTATAGCTTATTTAACGGGTATAAAATGCCTTACAAAAAGGATTTAAACGCTTGTTTGTGCCAACTGCGCAAAAACCTTTAAACAATCTTGCCAAATTAGACATACGTGCTGCCCAGTAAACGAATCATAGATTGAACACGGAGTTATGTGAGAGCACACACCAGCTGCGTGTTTTTATTAGCAAGACCTTTCCTGTACGCGGATCGTTCAAAGCAGCGTGTTTAGAACACCTCGGGTTATGCTTAAACGCCTGCGGGCTGCAGTTGCGCGTTTCCATTCGTGCATGGACAAATGGAGTGCTGTATTTCCTCTTATTCCTGATACAGCGGCTAACACAATTTCAAAATTACATTGTATTGAAGTGTCACATGCATTAGGCATGAAACGAAAGGTCGGACGGACTAGGATGAAAGCCGTTACAATGCATCAATTCATTACAATCGTATTTTACACTTTTTAAAAGAGTGTCTAAACGTAAAATTAAAGGGACTTTGCTGAACTCTAATTTTACATACTTTTTCAAATAAATTTTAAAAACTGTTTCGCCCTGACAAAAGTTAAATAAGTGATTTTTACTGTTCTTGAATTTCGAAACAACAGCTTAAGTAGTTTTTGAGTTATGAATCGTTAAACTTTGGTGGGCTTCCGAAGCCCACGTTGAGGAGTCAATATCTCAAAAAGGCTGAGAATAATAGGGTTAATAAATAATGCACCGCAAGGTGCAAACATTTTATTTTAGATTCTGAATGGACAGATGGAAAAATGTTTACGAGTGGTTGGTTTACTTTCAAAACTATACAAGACATCTTTACAAATTTTTTAACAATCATAGCAGTCATATGTATTAACTTGCTCTTAATTGCGCTCATCGACTTCGCATTGAGTTTCTCGCCATTTTGCCTCATACTTCACATTTATTACAGTCAATTGATTGCACTTTTTTTGAGCATTATAAAATTTTTATTTTTGAAGAGGCAGACAAATAAATGGTAAATTATCTAAAAAAGCGAGTAAATAGTATTGAGGTTACTAAACTTTTTTGTTGTGTTTATGAACAGGCTGCTACAATTCCAAATTCTGTCACTGGGTTTCTATCAACTAGAATTGTTCTTTTAATGTTTGTCGGCAGCGTGGTCAAATGGTTAAAGCGAAGTGCTCATTATCAATATGGTCTTGGTTCAAAACACACTCGCGCTATTCTGTTGTGTCCTTGGGAAAGACACTTTAAGGTACTTTCCCCTGCTTGGTGGTTTTGGCAAGAAGTTCTAAATTTCAATCACATCTCTATTAAATTACAAGCGGACAGCAATATCTTGGCATCTTTGGAAGCAGGTCGGGGTAATTGCCTACCTTACGTCTTAGCGCCTCCATCTCTTTCCTGCGAGTAAGGAGGATAAATATAGAGATAAAAATAAAAAAATAAATTGTTTCATTTTATCTAAGTATCTTTGATGGCAATGATTGTGCTTCAGCGTCTGTCACAGAGTAGACGTGGAAATTAATAAATCTCCAAAAGTTTTAAAAACTAATTTATATACGTAAACTTACCAAATTTCGGAGGAGCTTGCTGACTTATTTCCTTAAATATGTTTAAATATAGCTACTGTGCAACAAGCACTTCAAAAAGAAAATTAAATTCTATGGTGGAGGAGTGCAATAAGCCGGCACGTTTTAATGTTTCTAAGCGAAGTGATAAAGATTAAAAAGTTTTTCATTCTTTTTTTGACATACTCCTCTTCCTACAGTAAAGTTAACACATAGAAAATGTAAAGAAAAACAGGCCACCTAGATTAATTCTCCGTTTAAAAAATTCATCACTGCTAAAGTGGGTAAAACTGCATTAGAAAAACTAAAATACGTCAAAAAACCTGAAGCAATGTTTACGCAAATAAAAATGATGAAGCAAAATATATCTGTTGGCTTTGCACACAAGAGCTACGATTGAACCACCAAAAAACAAAAGAGCCATTATTTGAAAATTGATTCAATGCGCCAAATTTTTGCAATGGTGACATGATAGTTGTTTGGATTATGCTGGCCAAGAATTTTTTGTGTGCAATTTTTGTCGAGTATAATTGTCGACCCTTCACTGCTTGAATTTTGTTTTAGCAAAAAAATCTTTTTTTTTGTTTTAAGATTTTAAATGCTTTTTAAATCGTATAAGTAAAATTTATTTCAAAATCTAAAAAAAATTAACAAAAACGAACAATTTATCATACATAATATTACGTGCGTATCAGCAACTTTTTGTTTTTTTCAGTTCGTATCATTTATGATAAACTGTAAATACGCCACAAGCAACCCTCATATTATTTGAAACTGTTTGAAACAATTTTGATCTTTATTAAAACACAGAGCATCTTCAAATGTAAAAATTTCAGAAATTTGCATTGAGGGAACTTGCGAAGCTGATAACTTGCCATCCATTCTGGCCAATCATCCATGGAATCTAAACAAAAGTTTTTGACAGTGTTTTACGTTGTCTTCTTGTGCGTTACGTTGCCTTTTTTTAGTTGATATTATTGCTTATTGGGGTGATTTTCCCTCTTTTACGTGTCACTTTATTAGTTGCCTTTTTTTCTTTCATTTCTTGTGCAGTGTTGGTGACGTCATAGGTTTTGCCTTACATGTTTCTTTTTCGTTATTTCAGTTAGTTAGCAATCATCATGGTATCTGTTGTATTTCTGTTTGCCTTAAATTTAGTCTTTTAAAGCCTAATAAAAAGTAATAAAGTGTGAGACATATTACAATTTAAAAGACTAAAATGGCTAATGCTGAATGGAGGTACTTGCAGCCAGAAAAGCTTACTATAGATCCCAATTCACATTTAGCTGAAGAGGAATGGAAATTCTGGGTTAAAACGTTTACTAACTTTGTCGAAGCTTTGCCTAGAGGAGAAAATACTGTAGATAAACTAAAGGTACTGATAGCTCATTTATCATCTCCTATTTACAAACTTATAAGTGAAGAAACTACGTACGAGAGCACTATAGCTGCATTACAAAATTTATTTGTAAAGCCAAAGAACGAAATCTACGCGCGGCACATGCTTGCAACAGCCAAACAAGACGCTGGTGAATCAGTTGATGAGTTTATTTTGCGTATTAACAAACTTAGTCAAAATTGTGACTTTACCGTTGTAAGTGCTCAAGAGTATAAAGATGACATGAAAAGAGATTCTTTTATAAACGGACTTTCTTCAAACTTTATTAGACAACGGCTACTTGAAAACAGGACTTTAACATTTACAGAAGCCCATGAAAAAGCTCGTTCAATTGAACTGGCAAAGTTAAATTGCGAAACGTATACCTGCCAAGATACATCCTCTCGACAGATGTGCGCTCTCCAAAAAGACGAAACCAAATCGAATGAAAACAATGTTAGCGTAATAGCTTCAAATAAACAATCTCGAAACTTTACATGTTATTTTTGTGGAGAGTCTAAATGGCATCCCCGCAGTCGCTGTCCTGCTAAAAACGAAATTTGTGATTTTTGCGGAAAGGTAGGCCATTATGCGAAATGCTGTTTAAAACGCAAAAATTCTTTGAACTGCGTAGATCAACCTTGTTTAGCTCCGACTACGGCTATGCGATCCACATTCTCACAACATGTCTTAGCTGAAATTACTGTGAATAACATATCCGGCCAAGCTTTGGTAGACACCGGAAGTACCAACAGTTATCTAAATAAAGAATTTATGAAGAGAAATAAACTTCCGTATAAAACTATAAAATACTTTGCTAATATGGCCGATGTATCTCTTAAAACTGAAATTTGCGGCGTTTCTTACATGGATCTAACTTTTCTTGAGCACCACTATAAAAATTTTAAATTTTACGTTATGTCAAACCTAATTGCCGATTCAATCATAGGAGATGACTTATTACAACAACATAAGAGTGTAACTTTTGAATTCCGTGGAAAGAAAAAAGAACTTTACATTTCATCAATTATGCCGACTGCTCACGTACCATATCCTGATTTATTTCGCAACCTTAACCGAAACTGTAAACCCATTGCAATAAAGACTGAAATTCTCTTTATCCGACCAAGCCCTCATAAAAGCGGAAACAGATAGACTGCTGAACGAAAATCGAATTGAAAGAAGTAATTCACCTTGGCGAGCGCAACCACTTGACGTCGATAATGGGAAAGGTAAGAGAAGGATGTGCATTGACTACAGCCTTACAATTAATTTGTTTACAGAATTAGACGCCTACCCTCTACCAAGTATCGAATCAATTGTTAACGAAGTTGCCAAATGGAAACGTATGAGCACTCTAGATTTAAAATCGGCTTACCACCAAATTAAAATTCATCCAAAAGATCGTCCTTACACCGCATTCCAATCCGGATTAGAATTATGCCAGTGGAAAGTTATGCCATTTGGCTTAACGAATGCTGTGCCTGCTTTCCAGCGCGTGATGAACGAATTTATCGACCGTTACAAACTAAAAGGAGTAAATGTATATTTGGTTAATATTACAGTTGGCAGCATGGATCAAGCTTCCCATGATGAAAATTTATGTCCATTAAGGGAAGCTTCAAAAAAAGAAAATTTTACTTTTAATGAAAACAAGTGCCAATACAATCGTTCACAAATTCAACTTTTAGGCCATTTAGTGGGAAATGGCGAGATCAAGCCCGATCCAGAGCGCATTGCACCGCTGAAAGATCTAGAAGTGCCAAAATCAAAAAAAGAACTCCAAAGGATTCTTGGTTTATTCAGTTACTATTCAAAGTGGGTTCCTAATTTTTCAGAAATTATAAGGCCTTTAGTTCAAAACGAAGCCTTCCCACTATCAAACGATGCCATTTCTGCCTTTCATCTAATGAAAAACAAGCTTGCCGACGCCACTTTACAGCTGATAGATGAAGCTGTTCCGTTTACCATTGAAACCGACGCGTCCGATTTTACCATTGCTGCAACCTTAAATCAAAATGGAAAACCGGTAGCCTTTCACGCTAGGACCCTTTCGACATCGGAACAACGACATTCAGCCGTGGAGAAAGAGGCGTCGCTGTTGTTGACATCGGAACAACGACATTCAGCCGTGGAGAAAGAGGCATACGCTGTTGTCGAAGCGCTTCGAAAATGGAAGCATTTGCTTTTAGGAAAACATTTTACACTGATCACAGATCAGCGTAGCGTATCGTTTATGCTTGATATGAGGCATACATCAAAAATCAAAAACGATAAAATATTACGATGGCGATTAGAGCTTGCCGCTTTTGATTTTACGATAATCTATCGACCGGGTAAACTTAATTTTGCTCCAGATACGCTTTCTCGCGCTATTTCCGCATCCGTATCATTTCCATCATTGAAGTCGTTAATCAATTTACATAAATCATTGTGTCACCCCGGAATTACTCGATTGGCTCACTATGTCAAAGTTAAAAACTTGCCGTTTTCGTTAAGCGATGTCAAAAATGTTATACAAGCTTGCAAAGATTGCAGGGAAGTAAAAGCTTCTTTCCTGAAACCAGAAGACAAAATGAACTTAATAAAGGCAACCCAGCCTTTTGAACGAATTAGTATCGACTTTAAAGGACCACTTTTATCCGTTTCAAAAAATAAGTATCTGCTTGTTATTGTTGATGAATTTTCACGTTTTCCTTTTGCGTATGCGTGCCCCGATATAAAATCAGTGACCGTTATTGAAAAACTTACTCATTTGTTTAGCGTATTTGGTTTTCCTGGTTATGTGCATAGCGATCAAGGGTCTAGTTTTATGTCGTTTAAACTAAAATCGTGGCTTCATAATTTTGGGGTGCCGACAAGTAGAACAAATAGATACAATCCCGCAGGAAACGGACAAGTTGAGCGTTGTAACCGCACTATTTGGCAAACTGTGTTATTAGCTTTGTGTTCAAAAAAACTTCCTCTGACTCACTGAGAATATGTTCTAACTGATGTGCTTCATTCTATGCGATCTCTGCTGTGTACCGCTATCAATTGCACACCACATGAACGTATGTTTTCGCACTCTCGAAAGTCATTTAACGGTGTATCATTGCCTTCCTGGGTGAAGCCTGGGCCAGTTTATGTGAAATGTCATGTTCGCAACAAAAATGACCCGCTAGTTGAAGAAGCTGAGCTCATTGAGGCTAACCCGCATTACGCCCATGTAAAATTAAATGATGGAAGAGAAATCAATGTTTATCTACGAGATCTAGCTCGAAACCCTGTTGCTGATGCTGCGAACGATACAAATCTTTTATCGCATTCTGACAATACCGAAAACACAATTTTACCGCAAAGTGATAATGAGTCTAATTTGTTTTCGCAACCTGACATAACCTAGCAACGGTCGAGCAGCGCCGGACGATACTGAAAGCATATCATCTGATGCACCTTGCGAAACTCCTAATTTACGTCGTTCTTCACGTATTCGCCGACCTATAGACAGATATGTTAATAACATTTATTTTTAACGGGGGGAGATTGTGGTGATTTTCCCTCTTTACGTGTCACTTTATTAGTTGCCTTTTTTTCTTTCATTTCTTGTGCAGTGTTGGTGACGTCATAGGTTTTGCCTTGCATGTTTTTTTTTTGTTATTTCAGTTAGTTAGCAATCATCATGGTATCTGTTGTATTTCTGTTTGCCTTAAATTTAGTCTTTTAAAGCCTAATAAAAAGTAATAAAGTGTGAGACATATTACACTCATTATGATTTGAAGATTTCCTCTTTTGAATTACTTTTTCGGATGGACTGACTTTACAGAGTTCTTCATCTACTTCAACTTTAAAAGTTGCTTGTTTTATAAAGATGTCATGTGCTTTATGAAACAGCAACCATGAATTTGCACACATATGAATTACTGTAGATGGTAAAAAATCCAAAAATATCATTTCTTTTTTTATCTTAATTGCATTTTATGCTTGCCAAGCAAGCTGTCTCGCAAATCAACACTCCCATATGTGTTGGGTCACTGAACAGAAACAAAACCTTACTGTTTCTGTCAAATCTTTGAATGTCTGTGACTGAATTTCATCTGGTTATTGTATTTTTATTTATTTATATATTTATTTTATTTTATCTCTATATTTATCCTCCTGACTCGCAGGAAAGCGACTGAGGCGCTAATACATAAAGTAAGCAATTACCCCGACCTGCTTCCGGAGATACCAAAATATTGCTACCCACTTGTAATTTGTAGACAACAGAGAAACTGATTTATTGTCCATCCACGAGACACAGGCAATATCAATGTTCTCCACATTTTCTACCATTTTTTCTGAAACACCTCTGCCTTTTTTTCATTTCGGATTTTTTTGGCATCTTGTTTTGGGGGATTTCGTTTGACCAAACCGCACAAAGTGAGTGTATGTCTCTTTTTGAAAGTACTCAAAAAGCTCACTTTTATTTTCATTTTGTTTATCAAACAGCATAAACAATCTGACCATCTCATCATTATCTAGTAGTGCTCAAGATGTATTTCTTAATTGTATATTCTGATAAATTGTATACCTTTCTGAAGAAATTAATTGACTTCTGAAACAACCGATAGACTTTGCCAAAGCCTACTGCTAAAAAGTAAAACTAATGTTACAACTGCTACTTGAATTGACAATAATGTTTGTTTAATTTAGGATCTTTTTTTAATAGATCAATAAATAATATCCTGAATCATTAAAATTTATGTTTTATGGACTATAAAAAAGTTATGCATCAAAAACGTCTCTTAATTATTTTAGGTAGCTTTGCTTATACTTTTTATGTCTTGTAGACTGACAACAAAATTATTACTAAAGTTTGCTTTAGGAAAAAATAATTCTTGTAAAAATCTTAGCCAAAAAGCTCAAGTTTTGGATAAAAACAAGCGGTTAAAAATTCAAACGCGTCAAAAAGCCAATTGGTTATTCTAATGTCAATAGATTATTGGTTATTTCTAAAATGATAAAAAAAAAACAGAAAAAAATGATTACATTTATTTTAGGAATTCCCTGATGAAGAAAAAAGTGTGCGATTCACACACCATATAATATATGATAAAAACATATATAATGTAACAAACAAGTGCTTTTAATTAAAAAAACAACATCAACAAAAAGCCACCTTGTGCATGTTAGAATGTAGTTAGAAACTTTTACTTACATTGATACCATTTTCAGATCGGTTCAAATAAATTTAAAAATTTAATTTCTGGACACGTGCTAAATTTAGTAATAAACTAAAATTGAAATGTATTTATAATATCAAAAAGTAACATGATGGATAAAACAAAAACATAGCTTTCATCAATAACTATCAGAAAGGATATTTCATACAGTTAAGAAATGAAAATATTTAAAACAGAAAAATTAAAGCTTAAACTTTGGCTCCTATCATGAATGATAAACCATGCAGTGAAAAGATAATTTTTTGACATTAAATTGTCTGTATAAAAATACCTCTATTTCATTTTTTTTACTCGCTACAAAGCAAAAGTATTTCGGCCTATATTATTACTTGAAATTTAAAACGTACATAAAAAGCTACTTCTAATTCTACATGGGGGGAAAACGGACATGCAATTAAAATAGATATTTTCCAAATTAAAATTTATAAAGTTCTTGCCAGGTGTTTTAAATCATTTTTATGAAATAGAATATTGTTAGAGTAATAATCATAAAATCTTCTTTTGTTAAATTAAGTATAGCACCAAATAACACCAAAAATTTTAAATTAGCGTATATAAAATAAATATGAATGTTTTGCTCCATCTTTCCCTAATCATCTTACATAAAATTTATTGCTTATTGATGGCAAACATTTATTACACTGGTCAATAAAAAAAAAATTTTTTTCTTGCATGGACTTTGAGAATGGAGTTAGGGTAACTTTGAGGTGCTGAATCCGAATCTGAGCTCAGATTTTCTCTATCACATCACGTTTTTGTGCAATTTGCATGTATTGTAGTGCTGCATTGTGTGAAAGTTGCTCATTCGCTCAGATGTTTGATGCCATTAATCAAGCACAAAAGCAACTTCAAAAGCATAGTTTTTGAACCAGTTTTGCGAAATGGGAAGAAAAGGCCATAATATTGTTTATGGCGTCGGAAAGTCGTGAGAAACTCAACTTCTTATTTTGATGTTGGATACGAGAACTAGCCATGAAGTTACAAAAATTGCACTTTGCAGACAAGGTAATAAGGTTAAAAAAGGTTGTGCTTCTGAAACATATGTTTGTTTGTAACAGCAATAGTTTCTAAACTGGAGTGTTTGTTAATATGTTACAGGTTCAGTAATATTTACAGTTTAGTGTTTTTAAAGCTTTTGTTCTATTTCATCTTACGTTAAGGTCTTAACATGTTTGTAACTTCCAAGCGAAAAAAATGCTGCAATGACCCAGATATTTTCTCTTATATCTGTGGTTGTTTTACTTTACCACCTCAAAGACGTAGTATCAATAGTTTTATCAAAAAAATTTATCTTGCTTATTTTGGAGTACCGCTTGGTGACCAGGACAAAATTTGGGCGCCTCACCAAGTTTGGACAACGTGAGTCGAAACATTGAGATCCTGGTCTTAAGGAAAAAATGCGAAGCTCAAGTTTGGTGTGCCAATGATATGGAGAGAACCAAAAAATCACGTGGATGACTGCTGCTTCTGCCTCGTATATGTCAAAGGATTCAATAAGAAAAACAAAGCAACACTTGCAATACCCAAACGTACATTCCGCTATGCGACCGATTCCCCATAGTGATAAAGTACCTGTACCCATTTTCACCAAGCTTCCGGACATTGATGAGGACCAGCTTAGGTCTTCCACGTCTTCAACCAATTCTGATGATGATGATAAAGAACAGGATATAGCGCACGAGGCATGGAATGCTGGCCGGGTTTCTTTGAATAGTCAGTCTAAATTGAATGATTTGATACGAGATTTAAATTTGCCAAAGCAATCCGCTGAATTGCTGGCTTCCAGACTGCAGGAAAAACATCTTCTCAAAGCTGGTAAAAGTGTTTCATTTTATCCTAACCGGGAAGAGAAATTAAGAAAGTACTTTCAGTCTGATGGCCAGCTTGTTTACTGTGCAGATGTTGAGGGGCTTCTTCTTGCTATGGGTTTGTCTGCATATTGTTCAAATGACTGAATACTTTTTATTAATAGCTCAAAAAGAAGCCTTAAGTGTGTCCTGCTTCATAATGGTAACCAGTATGGATCCATCCCTATAGGACACTCTGTCACTCTGAAGGAAAACTATGAAAACATCAAGGTTGTGCTTGAAAGACTGAAGTACTGCATTTACCAGTGGTTGATATGTGTGCATTTAAAAATAGTGAATTTCCTATTAGGGCAACAAGGAGGTCATACCAAATATCCTTGCTTTTTATGCTACTGGGATAGTAGAGCCAACGAAGAGCATTGGGTAAGAAAAGAATGGCCACCAAAGAATACAATAAAACCTGGAGAAAAAAATATCGTCAATAACCCCATGGTTGATCGGAAAAACATCACTTTGCCGCCACTACACATCAAACTTGGACTCATGAAGAAATTTGTCAAAGCACTTCATCGTTCTGCAGACTGTTTTGAATATATTTGCTCAACCTTTCCTGGCCTTAGCTATGAGAAGAAAAAAGCAGGGATATTTGATGGGCCTCAGATCAGAACGTTGCTCAGGAACCAGTATTTCATGACTACAATGACTGTCGTTAAGGCTCGATCTTGGAAAGCATTTTCTAAAGTGGTCCTTAACTTCCTTGGTAATAAGAGAGCTGACAATTATATAGAGTTGGTGGAGGAGCTTCTTCTCAGCCTACAAGACCTTGGGTGCCAAATGAGCATTAAAGCGCACTACTTGCACAGCCACCTCAGCGAATTTCCCGCGAATATTGGCAACGTTAGTGAGGAGCAAGGAGAGCGTTTCCATCAAGATGTCAAAGTGATGAAGAACGTTATCAAGGTTGATGGAACTGCAACATGATGGCAGATTACTGCTGGAGTTTGATGAGAGATGCCCCTTACGCAGCTCATAAAAGATTAGCAACAAAAATAAAATTTTTGATGCCATAATGTGATTTCGTTTGTGCTAAACTATGCGTTGGATTTGTGTACAGTTGTACTGATTGTTGCGATGTGACAGTGTTACTTTTTCGTATATTTTTTGCTTGATTTTGCTTAAACCTGCTAATATAATTTTGTGAGAATGACATAAAACGAAAAAACTTAGATTTTTATTGATGTCGTACCTGTGCTGCTACGAGCCTGAAGCTTTTATAGAATTGGTTTGAACGAAAGCTCGGATTGGTTCGTTGAAGACTCTTTTTCACAGACAAACAGAGACCACTGTCTCTAATAAGAACGAATGTATTACAAAAATCACGATCGACGAAATTTCTATTCCCCGCTTTGCCAAACTGCAAAGCGAAATTAACACTATAACTTGATTCAATCAACACAAATAATTCTACCTCTGTAAAACACAACTGCCAACCACTGGTGCAAAATAAATTCAACAATTGCCAACCGATACAAAATCTAACGGGCCACGTCCTGCGCCCGAACCAAATTACTATTACTCAAGCCGTCTAACGAGTCGTCTCAAATTACGTGTCGTCTCGCTACGCATCGCTTTTATATAGAAAAAAGATCACGTGACGCAAATTTACTTGTAAACGCTAGACCATTCTCCAACTTTCTAGGGAAGGCGCCTTTTCTCGGGCCAAGTAGTATATACGCGAAGGTTCTACAAGTAGCGTGCTATAGTGGCGCTTGAACAAAAACATATTACATTATTACCGTCTACGAAAAGAGAAAAAGGATACATGAAATAAATCAAGCGAATCGAGGCATTATATTATGCAATAAACCATCAGCGATTCACGGCGACGCGATTATTAATTCATAATGAAACTTCGAATTACTTTTAACGGGAATAAACATCGTCATGATTAAAATTATTAGGAATTAAGTGTGACAAGGAGAATAGTGTTAAATTGGGTGTCAGTGTTGTTAAATACGTTCAAGTCGTAGTCTAGTTTTGGACTTCATCATTTTAATCAAAATAAAAAAAGAAGTTTATGTTCAAACTGTGGCCGAGATTTTATTTTTCGATTACCTTTACTTTTTAAATTTTTTTAAAATGATTTTGAAATTTATATCAAATATTTTTTTTAGTTGACGTAGAAGTGAAGCCTGACTTTTGCAACGGATCAGTGTCGGAAGTTTCCTGGAATTTTTATAATTTTACTAAAATAACTAAAACTATGAAGAACTTATATGTTCAGGTAAATTGCTTTGAAGTTTTTAAACTTTTATTTTTTCTAAAAAAAGCTATCATTTATTATTTTGTGATATTTTCAAATATCAGAGGCAAATTTAAATTTCTTACTACTGTTATTTATTGTTCTCTGTTTTACGTAAGCATTAAAACAAGCGCAATTTCGCTAAACCAAGAATTTTCATACTACAGTAGACAAATCACTAAGTGATTAAAATTTTTCATTGGTTTAAACAGTTTTTATGAAAACGTTTATTGTCATATGAAACATTTTTACGAAAAATGACTTGCTTTTTGTTCTATAAAAAGATGAGTATAGGGAATCACTCCTAACTCTGCCACTGCTTTAATGAATATAACCAAAATCACTTTTGGCCTGCAATATATTCAATTGATCGAGAAAATGCACACACAGGGGTAATTTGACCTCTTACCATCGAGGCAAATGACACATTACTGTGCAAAAGTACAAAGACTCATTCGATTTCGACCAATATCACATTGGTACTTCGCTGTTTACGACCGCATTGCGCTAATTTTCAACAGCCAGGACAATTACTGGTGAAAATTGACTTGGTAAAGTGCAAACAATAATCAAGCTAGCTAATTTGGGAAAAAAAAAAAAAAAAAAAAAAATTTTATCTAGACACAAATATTAGAAGATTGAAAGCATAGTTTGGGGGCCTCAATTTGTAAAAGAGAAAAGGTAATCTTGTCATAAAGCTTAGTGCATATAGCCTAATTAAGAACAGAAAATACTATAGGGTAGCAAAATCCTCCGCCAGACAGCTGTTTCGACTATTGAAGTCTCGTCAGTGACGGTTTGATTTTTGCAAATGTTAAAAAAAAAAACCTGAAAGGCAAAATGACTGAAGTGACAATTTGATTTTTACAGAATGTCAAAATTCAAAAAAGATTAAAACCAAAGAGCTTTTTGTTCTGTTTTTTATTTTCAACTTTATATGTTTTTTCCTGACTTACAGGATAACGTCAAAGACATTTCCTTTTTTTGTCAGATAAAATTGTTAACAATGACAAACTGCCGATTTTTGTCAGATAAAATTGTTAACAATGACAAACTGCAAAAAAAAACGTCGTTTTTAGAAAGATTAAAAACGTCAAAAAATATGGCGTCTCTAGATAAAGAGAGCACCCAATTGGTTGGTAGCGAACTCACTTGCATCGTAAGCGAGGAAGCGTCGGTCCATAAACAAACTATTTCGTCGACGAAGAGAGAGTTCAAATGATTTTGTAAAGGTGGTTTCAAGCCTAAAATATCTGGAAACGTTTTTTCTTCTAAGAAGATTTTGCTTATTAAAAGATTTTAGATTAACTGGAATAATTTTATCTGCTAAAGCGATTTTGTATTCTACATATTTAAAAGTTTGTTTTACGTGCTCATCAAGAAAGGAATGCTGTAGATAAGTATTCTACCCTTGCAACACTGTGTACGTAAGTCGAACTTCCCAACACTAAAAAAACGAATTGGACAATATGCTCCAAAATCAATTAGAAATCAAGTTAAATCTTGTAAATATCTCTAAACGCTATTGTACACTTCTGCAAACACACTTGTCATTGATTAGGCTATTGTTTAACATTAATTAGACAACAGGATTTATGTTGTTGAATTCAATATTAATTGGATCTTAATTTTAGCTACACGACAATCATCTTTTCATCTGGCATTGCTTGAAGCCACTTTTATAGAATCACTTGAACTCTCTCTTTGTCGCCAGAAAGAGTTTGTTCATGGACTAAAGCTTTTTCGCTTGCGACGCGAGCGCCCAACCAATTGCCTGCCCTCTTTCTTCAACCAATTAAAAACTTCATATTTTCCGACGTTTCCAAGATTTACATAATACATCTTTTCTTACAGTTTGTCATTGTTAACAGTTTTCTTCTAACAAAACTTGGCCGAAAAAATTCTAAAAAACAGGTCTTTTAAAGACTAACAAAAATGGAAAGAATTGAAGATTCCGTCAGTACCGTCGGTCATTTCAAAGTTTTGTGCAACAAAAATTTTATTTAAAAGTTTCTGCTACAAAAAAATTGTGTTATAATTCTATAATTAACACGTTGACTGCCAACCGGTTTTTTCCCAAACTGCTCAAAAATGCCAAACCTAGTACTGTTGATATAAGACTGCTAAGAAACTATAAAGTCGATTTTTGGTAACAGTGGTGCTTATTTGTCAAGTTTCACGCAAAATTAATACCCACGAACATTCTCGTAGTTGGCACCTGAATCAATAAATTTGTCAAAAAATGTCACACTACGAGATAACTCGTAGTTGAAAATAACCGTTGTATTTTAGACTGCTAGTATAGAACTTACCGTAATAATATACCTTCTCTTTATTTATTAAAAAAATAATTGTCCGATTACCACATAATTTTTCCCGCTGGTTATAGCGTGGTCAGTTGGTCTCTCATTTCTTTGTAGTTGAGTTGAAGAGTTCATAAAGTTGTCAAGTCAAAAATAGATTTGAGTTTATTTTTACACCAACTTGCCGCCATATGGCTAGAAAAAGATTTATATCTCAGGATGATTTGGATGATTTATTAGATTTGAATGACTCTTATTCAGAAGAGTTTTCTGACTTATCTGACTCTGAAGATGATGTACATGCACTATATGTTCCATCAGATTCAGATGAATCAAGTTCAGATGAAGAAGAGGCAACAGTGCGACCACATGTACCAGTATCTAGCCTATCTGCTGATCCGACAACAGTGGCTTCAGCAAGTGCTACTAGTAGTTCTACTTCCAGTAATCCTGCTACTAGTACCGGTAGTAGCTGTGATGGCTGGGTTGAAATTGCACGTGACCCACCAAACTTTCCATTCAATGAAAATGTGGGTTTGAAAACCAATTTGAGCAATCTTGCAGATTTTGTTGACCTTTTCTTTTCAAAAGAATTGCTTGAAATGCTAGTGAAGCAAACTAACCTCTATGCTTCCCAGACAATTGCTAAAATGGGTCCACTTCGCAGAAGCTCTAGGATGAAGCACTGGAAGGAAATTGATGTGGCAGAAATGAAAGTATTTTTAGGTCTTATGCTGCAGATGGGACCATGTTCTTTACCTTCCTTGGATGCTTACTGGAGTACAAGTGTGCTATATGACTTCAGTTTATGGTCATCACTAATGAGCAGAAACAGATTTCAAATATTATTGAGATTTTTTCATTTTGTGGATACCTCTATACAGAGTGAAGATAGGCTGTACAAAGTTCGACCAATTATGGATTATTTTAACAATATTATGAAGAAAAATTATGTTCCAGACAAAAGCCTTTGCATTGATGAGTCAATGATGTTGTGGAGAGGTAGGCTAATATTCAGACAGTACATCAAAAACAAAAAACACAAATATGGCGTTAAGCTATACGAATTGTGTGAATCGAATGGATTAATCATCAAAATTAAAATATACTGTGGAAAAGAAGAAGGTGCACAAAGTGAGATGGGACATGCGTCAGATGTAGTACTACATTTGGCGGAAGATTTTCTTGACAAAGGATATGTACTGTTTATGGATAACTTTTACAACTCAGTATCTCTTACTAAGGCCCTAACTTCCAAGAGCACGTACGTTTGTGGCACTTTGCGAAGCAATAGAAAAGGAAATCCTAAAGATGTGATAGCAGAGAAACTAAAAAAGGGAGAGATGGTTTGGAGAAGAAATATGGATGTCACTGTGTGCAAGTGGAAGGATAAACGGGATGTTCTTACTATTTCGAACATGCATCGAGTGGAGATGGTAGAAGTGAGGAACCGCAACGGAAAAGTCATGATGAAGCCCAATATTGTGAGAGATTATAATGCTGGCATGTCTGGAGTGGACCGATCTGACCAGATGCTTTCTTATTATTCTGCGTTACGCAAAACTATCCGTTGGCCAAAAAAGGTTGGCTTCCATATTTTTGAAATGATGATACATAATGCACACTCGCTTTATTGCCAACAAAGTGGTTCCAAAATGAAGAGACTGTCTTTTAGGGACCAGTTGGTATTGCATCTTTTGCATGATAAACTTCCTAATGCAAAACGCCGAAGAAGAGATGGTGGATGTGTAACCCAGCATTACTTGGAATATCTTCCACCAACAGAGAAAAAGCAACGACCAACCAAGCCGTGCCGGGTATGCACCAGAAACAAAAAACGAAAGGAAACACGATATTTTTGTGCTGCCTGCGAAGACCATCCACCTCTTTGTGTGGTAGGGTGCTTCAAAACCTACCATTCGAACGCCTAATCTTGGGTTAATAATCTTTAGACTATACAAAGCTCTAAGTTGGCAAGACATTTGTTGCATACACTTGATAACAATTTGTGCTTATTCATTCGTTCATTTATTACACTGCCCTTATTCCAGCTACTCGACACTTTATTTATACCGTATTAAATTTTATATGTGAAAAATTCCAAATTAGCATACTGGTAATGCAATAGAAACAATTGGTAAAATTCGCAACTTTTTTGTTATATATAAAAAAAAGTACATCCCAAATGTATCCTACTTCAAAAGTCTATAGTGAGACTAAAAAACTGTTACGGGTGAACTGCTCAGCAATTTTACATATTTTACTCAAGGAGACAACAATTAGTGCTTCATAAGCGTCATAAGTATAGAATGTATTGCAAATAAAACGTTTGTTTGGTCAAATTTCGTTTTGCATCCCTTTACAAGTTTTGCGATTTTTGGCAGCTGTTGTTGGCGTTTAAAGTGCCGAAGTAATTTTTGTGTGTTGCTACAGATGCCGAAGGGTTGATTTTATGCATTAAAATCACGAATATACTCGTAGTTATTCTTGTAGTGGCTTTTAGAAAAAAACGAGTATACTCGTAGTTGGCACCAGGGAACAAACGCTACACTACGAGTTATCTCGTAGTTGGCAGTCAACGTGTTAAAATTTAGAACTGCCCGTTAAGTTCATGAAGAAAAAAAATTGACAAAAATTTTGATTTTATTGATTGGAAAAAGTTTTTTTGTGAATATCTTAAAAAGCAATTTAGTCAATAAAACTTTTTGTAGGTATGAAATTAGCATCTCGATAATTTTCTTATTAAATATAATAATAGATTGTAGTAAATGGAACTACACAAACAAATGTGTCATATGAAAAAACATCAGCAAGACTTTTTGGTTTGACAAGTGGAACTATCTACCATATAGAGGTACTTAACACATAAATTGTTCAAATTTTAAAACAGTTTAACAAGTCTGCCATAACTTAGTTGTTTTATATTTTTTAATCAATTGGAATATTTTTGAAGCAGCACTGCCTTTGATAATTAATATTAATAAAAGTATTTTCAATTTTTGATAAATGAATTTTTTTACAAAATAAACAGAATTTATCGCAGTTATTTTCTCTATTTGCATTCCTGACCAACAGAAAAACTTGAAGGCGCTATACATGGAGCAACTGTCAGGCACTTACAACGACTTAATTTTGGAGATCCCATAATATTGCTACATTGCCATATTACATTACATATATTACATTGCCAAAATATTTATTTTGCATTTTAAATTACCTGTAGAGATAAAATTAAAATTTAAAGCTGCTTGCTAAAATGGCCAAATTAAGAAAAGCGTTGTAAATATTTTTTCCAAAGGCACAGTAGAATAAAACTATTGGGTTTAAATCCAGGCCACGTTCCCCATCAACAGAGCGCTTTTAACAGCTATGCCAGTCACCTGATATTCAAAGCTGTTTAAAAAAATCCCAAAGAATTAAACGTAGAACCCAAAGTTATTTGCAGCACTTAATATTTAAGCAAATAAAGTAATAAACATTTACTTATTTATTTTATTGAAACAAAAATAATATTTGAGTTCAAAACTAGAAAGAAAAATATTGACAAAATAAAATTGAAATTATTTGTTATTTAACTTTAAAAATATATTCTACTTATTTATGTTTAATTGAATTAAATTTACATACTATTGTATTAAATTTAGGCAAAAATTATTTGCACAAGCTGTTTATATCCTTTGGTCGCTTCCTCTGTTAAAACAGTCAAGACATCATTCGACATAATTCCCGACCCAATACAAAATGCGCGAGTCTCAAATAGCAGCGATGGTTCGAGTGATTGCGTTATTGAGTGGCCTTTTATCCAGAAACAATTTGATAACACCAACTCATACACGGTACATTGTTTATATTATATCTTATTTAATAAAGTTGATGCAATAAATATTTAATTGAGTCAATTCTATTATTGTAATATTCATTAACAATTGCAACAAAATAAATAAAAAAATCTTTAGAAAAATATCAAAAACATATTTAAAAGTTTTGGAGCATCATGGCTGAATGTTTAGACATAAAATTTAGGAAAAGGAACTGTAGAAAGGCTAAACAATAATTTTTCCATAGTTTGAAATAAATATTTTGTGACAATTTTTTTAGAAATAACCGACGTAGAAACAGCATTTAAAAGATATTATAGACAATAAAAAAAGTTATTGTAAATTTTTATACACAAATTAATGCTAAAAAGTTCATGGATGAAAAGCTGAAAATCACATTTCTATGTGCAAGAAAAAAACAAAAAATTTATTCATCGTGCACTGATCCATGCTGTTTAAGAAATTGTTAAACTTACATGCTAGGTGCTCCTTATGTTTTTATTTTTTATGTTTTCTGGTTTAAAGTGCTTTTTGTGTGGAAAAACATTCTTTGTAAAATTTTGACAGGCCAATAATTACTCAGCTAGTCTAACGGATTTAATTTTTTTTATACAAAATACACTATCGCTGCTGCACAATATAAACATTCCGGTTTCAACTCAATGAAAAAAATATACAATTAAAAAAAATCTAGCTACTTTAAACTTTTTTGTGTAGACAACATAATCTGATCAATATAGGTAAATTTACATTTTATCGATATAAATAAATTTTAAATTACAGCCTAAAAATCTATTGCTTAATCAATTACACTGCAACTGTGGTGAACTGTAAACTTTGACTATAACGTTCTTCATTTACCACTTGATTAGTTGTCATTTCTATCTCTGCATTTTTGTGATAGCATTAATTTTTTCTGCGTGCTTTTTTCTTTTTGTTTTGTTACTTTACGGTAGACGATTAGCTTGGTGTGTGTTATACTTGTTTTAAACTCAAGTGAAAACTTTTTTGTGTTTTTAATTGCTAAATTACTGTTATTTGTTGTTTAGGTCTTTTTAGAAAAAGTTTAGCAACAAATTGTTCTTAAATTAGTTTTACGGATCTTTGCGTAAAATATTTTACGAACAAAAAAATTTCCAATTTACTTGATTTTTCCAAAACATGTTATGGATTTTTCATAAAATATTCTACGGTCAAGGTTTGCATAATTTTTTCAATAAAATTTACGGATTTTTTAAAACGATCTATATAGCTAAGTTTCAAAAGAAACGTTTCAAACTCAAACAATATTTTTGAAGGTTTGGCGTCTTAAGTATAGGCCATTAGGCACAAAAAGTAACAAAATAACATGAAAAAGCGTTTGTTTAGTTATTATGAGAGTGGGTTAAATCTTTATCTAATTAATAATAACGCCCAACATGTTAACTTTGAAAGCAGAATAAAAGGGTGCGACATTGAAGTTGAATTTTGGTTTCTGCTTGATGCAAGTCAGATTTTACAGATTTGCAGGTTTGCAATAAGCACGAATTAGTAAGGTTTCCAATTTCCCAATTCTGAAAAAATGTTTTAACGCTGAGGGTGAGCAAAAATTTAACTTCACGGCTCAATTCAAAAGTTGATTTTGATAGAGACCGCACTAGTAAGTGCAACTTCAATTCGAGCCTAAAACTTACTTGAAGACAAAAATTTGCCTTTACTCTTGAAGGTGTGTCCAAAGTTTACTTTTAAACTGCTTGTTGGCCCAGCGTAACAAGCATTCTTCTAAAATTTTAGTTACATACTGTTGAGAGTTCAGTTTGACTCCAAAGGGACAAAAATGATGTGTAAGAAGATTTTGCTCCTACATACGGCTCAAAATTTTTTATTATTTTTATCGCTGTATTTATCCTCCTGACTCGAAAGAAAGCAACGGAGGAGCTAATACATAGGGCAAGCAATTACCCCGACCTGCTTCCGGAGATGCCAAGGTATAGATTCAAGCAATTCGATCAAATATAGATTTACTCAATTTTTGATTCAACTCAAAATTCCCACTTCCATTGCCAAAGAGGATTGGCCTGCAAGAAGTCCAGATCTCATTTCTCTAGATTTTTTTATCTGGTAATTTTTTAGGCTAAAGTTTCTGCTACTCCCCACTCATCTCTGGACTCACTACTTGAGAAACGTTGAAAAGAATAGGAAGCCATTCCTCAAAAACACATTCGTGCTGCATGCAATAGATTTGTTGGAGACTGAAAACAGTACTTCGTAAGAAAGGAAGTTATAATCAAATAAACGATACATGGTTTTACAGACTAATGTTCAACATCGCTTGACGGTTTCCCATTCGACGTTTTCCTGCGAGTCAAATAGATAAATATTGAGATAAGAATAAAAAACTCAAAAAATTATAATTGACTCACACCTACGTTTTGCCCTATTCATATTATTGCATTTATATTCAGGTTGAGCAAGTCTACGCTTTATGTCTTTGTAAAAACGTTTTTCTTTATCAATATTTTTATATCTTTAATAAATCTTATAAATTTTAGGAGGAGCTATTGCGCAACTCAACTTCCTCTATTTAGGCATTGCCACATAGTTTTGGTCAGAACGAAATTGAAATGCGCTATCGTACGTAAAAAAGCTAAAAACACGTTATAAAGTAAAGCACAATTATGAATTAAATTAGCTTAAGGCCTATTAATGTTGATAATCATATCTCGAACAACCTGTAAATTAAGTTTATTCAATCTAAACCCTGTATATATTTGAATAAAAACAGATTGAAATTCTGTCAGCAGCATGATTAAACTGACCTGCCAACTAGAATCAGGACATGTATTGCAAAGCTGATTATTAACAGAACAAATTGATCTTAAATTAGCTAGAAGAAGAATGTTCTTACATTTTATTTCATCTCTATATTTATCCTCATGACTTGCAGGAAACCGACTGAGGTGATAATAGATAGGGCTAACAATTAACCTGAACTGCTTCTAGAGATGCCAAGATATAGCTGTCCGGTTAAAATTTTTTATTCTGTTTTTGAGTTTAAAAAGATATTACTGAAATTATTACTGAAATTACCATCATATCTCTATTAAATTTCTAGCGGACAGCAATATCTTGGTATCTCCGGAAGCAGGTTGGGGTAATTGCCTACCCTATGTATTAGCGCCTCTGTCGCTTTCCTGCGTGTCAGGAGGATAAATATAGAAATATAAAAAATATAAAAAATTTAGAACTTTTTGTCAAGATCGCCAAGCAGGCAGAAGCACCGTAAAGTGTCTTTCCCAAGAACACAACACAATGGCGCGACTAGGAATCGAACCTACACCATGTCCAACACAATCCCGGCGTCTCAATCACTCAACCACATTGCAGATTTTTGTGTTCAACTTCATGTAATTTTATTTGGGCCGCTAATTATTTGTTAAGACTTATCTCTTTTTGTTGTAACATGGTCAACCTGACTAAAATCTTTTTGCATAAAAATTCTCAATTCTGAAAAAGAAACACTTTCCAAGAACGAGTTGTACAGACTCTTCAAGTTACCAGTCAAGTTAGTGTATTTGGCTGGTAACCTGGAATAGTTATTGTATTCTCAACAGGCAACTCTGCTTTGCTGAAAATATGTCTTCAATATTTTTAATAATCAGCTCTGGAATTTCTATTGGCATTGTTTTCCATGGCTCAATTTGACAAGATGCTAATATGCTAATATTAGGAAAACTTTGGATTTTTTTCCAGAATATGTGAATGCCTGGACATTGGATAATATTGGAGGACTCAAAAAAATAATCTAAAGCTTTTAAATACTGCAACTTCGCCGTACCCTTAACACCAACAAAACTAAAGCTACGGGAAAGAAAACGGCAAGTCATTGGTATTTTGCCAGTGCTATTTGTCAGAAAAAAGGATTTTTCTGCCATTTTTTGATGATGATTTGGGCAATGGCAATGGCACCAAGGACAAGACGGTTACAGCTATGAAAAAAGGAAAAAATAGCTACAACTTTACACATATTGACTTAAAAATTGTTCAAAAGAAAATGTGAAACTCAGCACTTTTTTTTCAAAAACTCAAATCTATCAAAAGATTTGCTTAAAGGCCTGGCAGTTTAATGGAAACAACAGCCTTGCTGTATTGGGCAAAGTCTTTACCACATTGGCTCCAACTAATGACCTTTTTGAACTTGATACTAAGTACAAAAAATTATCAGGTTGTTTTACAAAAGCTAAAAATTAACTGCAGTTTACAATTGTTTAAATATTGTTTTATGAAACACTCGGTAACAACAACTATTCTGCCTGGGTTACAATCGATTTTATAAAGGTATCCCATTTTTATTTTACGTTTATTACAATATAATATTAATATGCACTTAAGCAAACTTTAGAAATTGGTGCAATAATTAGCATGTCAGCTTTACAGTTTTTTTGTGGGCCGCGTTATCAAATGGTTAAGGACGCAGTGATTGATGGCAAACGTGAATGAAATGCTTGCGGTTCAAAATCTAATGCATCCTTTTTTTGTGTTTTTAGAAAGAGATTTTATGGCACAAAAACTATTGAATCTTATTTTATGTTAAATTATCTCTCTTTTTCCAGATATTTTTTATTTCGAATCCAAAAAAATATGAGTTTTTATTCAACACAACTTCACTCAAGCACAACGATTCTTTGCGATATCATGTAGATACTTCTGGATATGCTTCCAATACCGTAGCACGCTTTAAAGTAAGTTATTTACTTTATGGAGGGGCGCATTTAAAATTTTTTTCAACAAGCAGAATCAAGAGGTTATTTTACTTTATACTTAATTTTTCCAGGTTTCTTTAAACTTTTTGTGATGCAAAGTCTGTAATTACAACAAATCAGTAATAAATAAGAACTGTTCGTGTGAGGTCATTTTGTCAAGCAATTTTGCAATATTTTTGTGCGTTTCGATGTGTCCACGGAAATCACCATCACAATTGTAAACTTAATATATATCGATAATTAATCCTCACCTGGTACCATAGGGCCAATATGACCTCGGTTGTAGCCTATATAAAGATTATAACTTTAATTTTGGCCAACCATGTATTTGTTGTATAGTGATGTATCATATTGTCCTTGATGTTTGACACACTTATTGATAACAGTTTGTAAAACTATGGCAAGGTTTATATTGCTTGAATTAAATATACCCCATGATGCTACTCAAATGATTTTTCATTATTTTGTTTTTTTTCTGATTTTATTATTTATTTACATATACGTATTTCAATAATTTTTTATGGAGATATCTTGTAAAAGAAAATTATCTAAAATGGAAAATTTAGGAAAGCTATAAAAAATATCATTTTAGGGAGTGCTTTGGAAGGTTCTAAGACTGAAGATGAGATAGGCAGCAATTATGATGAGGAAGAGGATCACGCTAGTGAACAAAGTGCAGAAGAATTAGAATCTAGTGAAGTTGAAGGTAGTAGAATAATAGATTGTGCGTTAGTGAATGTGTTCGTTTTTACGAGAAAAACACTCAGATTTTGAAGAAAATAGAAATAATGAAAAATTGCTTATTCTAAAGTCAGTAGGCAAGTCATTGATTGTTTCTCATTGTCACAAACTTTAATTTGGAATCCAAAAGGACCAATTAAACTAGGTAACCCGAATATCTACGATGAAGTAAAGCTGAATCCATTTTCATATTTATTCCGGCTCAAGAATTACAGTAATTTGCCACGAGACTGAAATTTTTTTAATACAGTTAATTTCAGCTAAGTTCGAACTGATTCCTTAGAAATCTTCTCTTCGCAGGTAGCACGAAACTAATCTTTCCAATTATAAATAATATATTAACGAAATTCACAAAACTTGATCGATTTACAAAAAAACGTAGCTCCTAAATTTTACCCAACTTTAAAACAATTTCAGTGGCACATCAACTTTATACTGAAAGCTATAAAAATGAATTAGCACACCAATGGCTAATATAAATCTTTATGGTTTTTCCTCCACAAAGCCTTAACAATTTTATCTCTCTTTAGAATAACTGCAATCACACAGTCCTAAAAACACGAACGACTCAACTGCAATAAAACAACTCAAATCGGCCTGGAATGATTAACTGGAATAAAAGGAAAAAAATGCACGCTTATACAAGATCACGTTACGTGACGCTAGATTATAAGTGAATTTTCCGGAATACGGTGGATTTCTCTGAATAGCGATTAAATTAATGTTACAGTTTACGAGAACCAATAAGAAGCAAGAAAATAACCAATTACTTAACGTAAAATTATCTGGACAATTCTAAAAGAATTATTGAGCACTCAAAAGAAAAAAATAAAAAAAATAAAATTGTGTTGACGATGAAAAACACTAAAGCCCCAACCACCTCGTTGGAATTAGAGCAATAGAAAAAATATTTATAATACTTAAAAAATAACTAGTAAATAAATGAAATTGATTAAATTAAGTGGGGTTTACCAAATATACAATTACTACTTGGCCATAAAAAGATTACGTCATAACAAAAACTAAGACTACTAAAAAACAGAAAATTAACTATATTTTTATGAAGTTAAGTTTGCAATGTGAATAAAATGTGACACTTATACTGACAGTCGATTTGAAATAAATCAAACCCTTAAAATTATTAAATTCTTTATCCCAATATGTGGCATCAAAAATGAGCCAAAAGCAATTGAAAGACATAATACTTAAACAAAAGTTAGATTTCATTTATGCCCAAGGGCTAGAGACAAAAAAGTAAAAATTGCTCTGGAAATGCCAAAATTTTGCTTGCAAAGATCGTAGAGCACACTCTGCATCTATTGCAGTTTTGAATAAATTATAGTTTAAACGCGATATTGTAAAATAATTAGTATAAATTTAATCAATTCTTTAAAACTGCATTTATTTCAAAGCATTTTATATTTTTCACTTTTTTGAATACTTCAATATGTGAATGATTATTTTGAATTACATTGTATTCATACAAAAAGCAATTGTATCACTTAATTCACATTAAAAATAACAAAATAAAGATTTTTTCTTTCTTTGCATTTATTTTGAAAAATCCTGTATGAACTTTATAAGTTTAGAAATTTTTTAATTTTTGTACGTGTTAGTTCTGTACAAGAAATGAATTAAACTTGATAGAGATAATACTAATTTATTCCAGTCTTTAAGCTTATTCAATTAGAATACACCAAATTTAGTTTTATAACGAATTTGTTCCGTCCGAACTTCCGCCAATAGGCTATACAAATTTCCAAAAGGATATATAGTAACCTTCTCCTACGAAGACAAAACCAAAAAAAGAAAAAACTACCTCGTGCTAACTGCTGCAATAAGAGAGATTGCCAAAGGGCAGGCAACAGCAGCGCGCACAATTACCAGGCGCCATGTGCGAACTTTAATTAGCGCGCGATCACGGACCTGGTTCGCGTCTTGGCGACGCTACAGTATAAATTACGTTAATATATAATTCCAAACAAACAAATATTTTTTAGCTAATCTATTATAGTAATTATTGAAATAGAAGACTAGTGCATACCTAGCAAAATTTTATGTAACTTTTTAGGTAATTTTTAAATTTAAAATATTTTACCTTACCAAACAAATAGGTTTTTTCATGGTATTAGATATTGATGTGATATTTTATGCATTTTAGCCTGCCAGAACTGAATTTACGCTAAAATGTTGAAATCTACTCTGGCTATAATTTGATGGCTTAAATAAAAAAAAAAAAAAAATTACTTTTTGACTATAAAGATTATTGTTATATCATATTGTTTGTAAAATTAAAGAAAAAATTTTCTGTATTTTACAGATTCAAGCAAGCAATGCCAAAGGTGGAAGTGAAATTAGAAATGTTTCGGGTTTCTGCGTCGTTCCTCCGGCTCCTTCCTCATACGCTGTGATTGTTGTTGTTTCAGTTATTGGGCTTTTCTTTATATTTTTTGCAATAGTCATTCTCAAATATGCAAAGTACGTTTAATGTTCCTTTTATTTATTTTATAAAATCTTTTCACCAAATAAAAAACAAAAATAAAATGCTTTCAACTGTTGTATTTTATCTAGATCTTTATGTAACAAAAGATTAAAATTTTTGATATAAACAAGAAACCCCAAAAAGGATATTTTTTGTAAACTTATGTCAGTGCTCTGCAACTGGTGTTACCAATTTGTCCAATAGAAAAGTTCGTGTACCACGAAATCTAATCAGATTATTATTTATAAAAATTCTTTTTCACGTGGCAAATAGAAAAGCTTAGAAGCTTTAATAAATTTTTTTTATAAGGTGAAGATCTTTTTTAATTTTTAATTAAGTTCTAGATTCGTTTTCTACTTGATATGTATGTGCATTTTGGACCCTTCTTATTGTTTGAAATATAGCAAAGACAAAAAGACCTTTTTTTAATCTTTTTAACGTATAAAGATCAGAATTAAAAATTTTAAACTTATATTCGAGAACACACCTGTGTTTAAATGAATTAAAGTCAGAGATTTTATTTTAAATCATGCATTGATAGAAGTAAACTAATAATTAATGTAATTTATTGTAATTTAGATACGATTTGTCAATATCTTCGGTTCAAACCTTTATTTTAAATTACCTTGCATGTATACAATATCTAATCTTTTTTTCTTTTATCAACCGTCATTTCGATCAAATATCGTTTCAATCAAATGTCATTTCGATGAAGTATCGTTTTGATTCACTGTCGTTTCGATTAAGTGTTGTTTCGATCAAGTGTCGTTTGATCAACTGTCGTAGTACCCCTTTAAACTGCCACCCTACAAAGACTTTGGCGTAGTATATTAGAAATTTCTTTAAATAAATGCAAGAAATCAAAATTAAAAAATATACAAGTAATAATCAAAAATTCAATCGAAGCATACAGCTGAAGTTAATTAACGCGGTATTGAAGCATAAAATAATATAAGGCAACAAAAAATATTTAATCAATAAATAAACTAGCGTTATGTATATAACGCAAAGTGAGATTTTTGGAAACCTTTTTGCTTTTCGAAGCGCTTAAATCGCATAAATCGAACTGACGATGTAGCAACTCTCAACGACATGATAAAATTTTTGTCAGCTCAATCTGTAACAAATTTTTATGATTTTAAATTGAGAAAAGAATTGTTTGCGTACCTTCTTCTAAAAACTGATGAGCATTTGAAAATGTAAGCTCTCAAGTTCGGAAAACTTTTCTTTGAGATATAAACACGGTATAATTCAAGCAAAGGCTTGTACAGATACATCGCTTTCAGCGTATCATCACTTTGTAGTTTTAATAAGTTCGAGTTGGACCTCAGAGGGCGCAGAAGTAAATGTAATATTAAATGGCATAGAAAAGACTTCAAGCTACGGCTGATTACTGTTGAGATCCAGGAATATAGGGGCTTGATTTTATCAAACCGATTCGTAGGCCGCACAAAATTCTCTCGCGGACCACATTCTGCCTGTTGCATGTTACTCACCTCTGCCCTAAAGTAATATCATAGACGTCCCAATTTTTCTGTGGACCCCGATTAAGAACCCATGATTCGGAGAAACAAACAATTAATTTTATAAAATATTATTTAAAAATAAAAATCAAGCAAAACTTGATGAATCATTCTATTTTTAAGATACTATCTTTAAAAAAATATAAACAAAACGTTTTTACACTTTTGGCCTGAGTCAGCATTTTTAAGCAAATCGAAGTCGTTTATAATTAAAAAAAAAGCTATTTTCTGTGAGTGAATGAACCGGAGGCAATCGCGATAAAAATTCTTTTTCAAAAAATGTTTGAGTTCGTAAACTAGGTTTTTATCTAAAAATTATGTCAATGCCAAATAATATTTTCCAATCTCTAAACAAGATGTTCCTCTAGACTGTAGAGTCCACAGAAACAACTGTTCAAAATACAATATGTCAAAAATTCTGCGTTAAGCTGTTTCGTGTTTAAATTTATTTTTATCTTTTTTTTATGAATTTATTTTTTATTTCTCTAGATCATGCAATCGTAAAAATCCTTTGTAATAGCCTAGCTAATCTAATTTATTAAACTTGCATGTTTTAATTTTATGTTCATTTTGTTGCATGCCCCTTTTTTCGCAGTGTAAATATGTTGACATAAAATATTTTGTTTGTCAAATGGCGGAAATAAAAAACGACTGAACTGAATTAATGGGTACATGAAGCTTTAGATGAAGAAAAGCATTGGAAAAAAAGCAAAATCAAAAAAAGATCTTAACTTTGATCCAAATGTACCACAAAACTTCAAATAGTTTCAAATGCAACCTGAGCGCGAAAAGGTTGCGAAACACTGCTTTGGACAAAGTTGTTGTTCAAAACTCGAGTTTAAAAAGAATTACACTAATTATCAATTTTTAAGGAATTACACGTATAACAAAATCCCAACATAATTCTGAAAGTAAAAATATTGATTTTTGACTTCTCGCAGCTTTGATATGTGAATAAAACTCAATATTATCTTTACTACAGTTCATAAATGGCAAAATTTTTTCTCTATAAGTTTATGAGCAAAATAATTATTAGTAGTAAAGTTGCGAAAAGTTTTTTTGAGATTTATGTTGCCAGATCCAGTACAAACCATTTAAGTTAGTTTCTGTCAGGTAAAGAATAGCAGTAAGACTATGTTTTTTTTTAAATGTTTTACTTGTCCGTGTAGTCACAAATTTTATTGTGAAAAAAAGCTTTTCCGTAATTTTATGCAGTCACAAATTTCAATATGAATGAAGCATTTTTTGTCAAGACATAGTTTTCAAATAAGTGTTTCGACAAATTGTAGCAGTTAATAAAGACTTCCGTCATTTAACAAAAAAATATCACAGAAAAATATGTTTGTGGAGCAAAAAAATATCTTATAAGCTATTTTAAAATTTTAAAACTATTACCAGTAAAATATGACCTAATGTTAATTTAGCAATTTTATTTTACTATACATACCATTAATTTGTTTGTTTTTTGTACAGGAAAAATACAGCAATTGCAACAGCTGCAATAACTAAAAGTCTAATTTATAGTCAATCTCAACTCAATTACATCAAAAATAAAAATGACAAGTAAAAAAAACAAAGGAAAATGTAAATAAACTTCTAATTGATTCATCACAAGTTTATGAAAACTATCACAAAAACGCTGCCATTGGATAGAAGAATAACTAAGAAGGCAAAATAATGCCCAGTTGTTTGAACAGAAAAGTTTGTGTGAGAATACTGGACAAATGCATTCAAACTATGAATAAATTCATTGAAAAAAAATAAAGAAAAATATCTTGTAAAATAAAAAATTAATCAGAAAAAAACCTAAAAAAAGTTGTCTTTAATATTCGTTTAACTATTTATGATAATAGTCACACTTCATTCGTAACTTAATCTTAATTTTGGAAATCTGCAGTTACTTTTCTGTCTTTTTCAGTAGTTTTGATTTTAATATGACGTAACCTTTTTCTTGATCAAGTAATTATTGTATCAGTTAATTTATTTAAATTATTTGCAAACTATTTTATAATTGTTTAATAGTTCGTTTCATCAATTGTAATCTTACTCACGTATCAAACAAATTAGAGCATGTGACTTTTAGATTCTTTGACTTTCCTTCTGTCTTTTGATTAATCTTGTATCACTAATGGAATTTTTTGTACTTCACGCGCGTTTTCTAATTGCTTAATCCGTTCGCGCGGCAATTCTCTTTTTTCAGTAAATGCAAATGATGGCCGATTGTAAACTCTATTTAGTATTTTATTTTAACTTTCATTTATTTTATACCGTACTTTGGCGTCACGTGATGTAATCTTACAGAACCATGCATTTGTTTTCATTTCTTCTCACGTAAGATTTCACTCATAATTCCAATTAGTGAATTCAGTGGTTGTAGTGCAGTTGGGTCGTTCATACTTTTGTGCCTGCGGGACCGCATTTAATTCCATAGAAAGATAAAATTGTTAAGTTTATGTAGTGGCAAAATGTTAAGGTTAATATTTGCCATTGAAGCGCTAATTTAGTTTGATAGCTCGCTACACAAAGTTGTTGAAAGGATTGTTTGTAGTTGTGCTCTGCAATTGTTTTAAATTTTAATGAAGTTTAAAAATATGTTTTTGCAAATTAATCAAAGTTTGTAAATTTTGTAATTACATTTCTTATATTTAAAAACAATGGTTTCTTTCTGCAGAGATAATTTTTTCTAAGGAATCAATTTGAACTTAGCCGGAACTAAGTAAGAACTTCAGTCTGACAGCTAGCTATTTTTTGAACCTAAAAACAGGTTGAGTTAATTGCTTGTCTTCTCTGCAACGCTTCCGCGCTTTCCTGCAAGTCGGAACGATAGCATAGAGATGAAATGAAATCTTTTTTTGAAAATTGTTGGCTCAAATAATTGACACAGATTATAATTGATGAAGTGCTAATGGCAACCTGTCATTTTTGTTTTTTATTTTTTAGCTCAAAAAACTTTGTCTTAAATGTATATGTCTTTTGCCAACATTTAAGTAATATTTCACAGATGTTAAAAAGAAACCTTTGTCATTAGGTCTCTTGTTTATTTTACTTACAAAACTAAGTTAAGCAATCAACTTCACATTACGTCGATAGATATCAGGCTTCAACTTAAAAGAATAAAGGCAATCAATGAAAAATTTAACAAAAATTATTCAAACAGTAAATGTATTTATAACGAAGTGAATAAATGCATGGGTGCGTAAAACAGAAAAAAAATGGTGTAAGTGCGATTGGACATTGCACTCAAAGCACACTTTAGTGGGTTATTGGTTTTTTTTACCAAGTACAGCTGTCTTATTTTTTCAAACACTAGTCTACAATTAGCCGAACATTTTTGTCTACTGATTGCTTTCTCTTTTGAATTGCGCATGAGCAATCAGCGAAACTGTGCACTGCTTTTTGAAGAAGGTTTATAACAACACACTTCATCAAATGTAATAAATCGTTTGGAGGAATGCATTAGTGTTTACACTTAGCGCATTAAGCCAAATTATTGAATTCTATGGCATTAAAAAAGCATATTTATATTTTTTTATGTTATATTACTTTAGCCAAAATTTTTGTTAAAAAAGAATTTCAAAGTTGTTTTCTTTATTATGCTTTGCACTATTTTATTATTCGCTTGTTTAATAATTTTTTAATTCAAAAAACTTTCCATTGCAGGAAAACAAAAAGTAGGTAAAAAGCATTTTCTCAAACAATGTTTAAAAAGTGTTACCCGAGCTTTCTCAAAGTGTTCGTCCAAGCATCAAACATGACGTATAGGAAGTGGGTTTCAATAGGACTTTTTGATTTAGTGTTCTTTGAACTGAAATGCTAAGATTTTGTGTTCAAAAAAATAAATGTTTGAAAACCTTGATAAAGAGTTGAATGCTTAGGGCACAGAGGTAACTGGATGACATATTGATAAGCTGTTCAGTATAGCGACCGGTTAAAAAATTACTAAGACAAGTGCAAGGAATAATACAGGATGTCCATAAATTATTGTTACAATTTCAAAAATTCACCATAATCATATTTTTAAAGATATTTTCAATCGGTTTGTTTTATAGTAAAGGGAAATGCTTCAAGTTTACGTTAGATGCTTAAGTACACCTCTACGTGTACACCATCAGTCGTACATACAGTGCCGGCAAAAAAACCTTGAGACCTTTTGAAAAACAAGTTACATTTTAGGAACTTTTCAACACTTTAATAAATAGATTTTTTTATGATTGAAATTTAGTTTAATTTGCTTCTATTTAACATAAATGAATTATGGTAACATTTGGCAAATAATTGTTCCAAAAATGTGAATTATTAACTCATGTTCAGTAGAGTATAGCTGTGATAATGGAAGGGTGTCAGTTTAACAATTTTAATAGTTTTTTTAATTTTAATTTTTTATCTATACCTTTTACCCATGGTTGGAAAGTACATGTCAAAAGAAGAAAAAGCACGTGCTTTGGCATTGAGAGAAGAAAAAGTACCAATTAAGGAAATTTGTTTTCGGATAAAACGTTCTAAAGCCACCATTATGAGGTTTTTTTCTCAAGCTAAAGGACATCCTGCAGGATACATTTCATGTCATAAACCAATAAAGGGAAGGCCTAGAGAAACCTCTAGGAAGTCTGATAAACTTTTAAAAAGAGAAGTTGAAAAAGATCCAATGATATTATCAACTCAATTAAGGAGAATCCATTCAAATTTATTTAAAAATGTATCACTAAGAACTATTCGTCATCGGCTACAAAAGGACTTGAACATGCCATCAAGAAGAGCAGCAAAGAAACCTCTTCTCACAGACAAGATGAAGCAAAAAAGACTTGAATTTGCTTATAAGTATAAAGACTGGACTAAAGAAATGTGAAATTTAGTGATGTTTTCTGACAAATCCACGTTTAAATGCATAAGATCAGCATGTAATAGAGTAAGACGCCCTCCAGTGTCAAATAGATTTGCTTCTAAATACACTATCAAAACAGTAAAACACCTGATTCTGTAATGTTGTTGGGAGCCTACAGTGGCAAGATGGGTAGAGCAGCTGTATACTTTCTTCCTAAAAAGTGTACAATGAATTCTGAGCGCTATATTGAATTATTAGAAACCCATTTTCTCCAAATGTTCTCTCTATATGAATGCCAAATTTTTATGCAAGATGGGGCACCCTGTCACAAGTCAAAAAAAGTTATGAAATGGTTCAAGAACCATAACATAACCTTATTGGAATGGCCTGGAAACTCACCTGATTTAAATCCAATAGAAAACTGCTGGAATTATATAAAAAAACAAGTTGTCGACAGTGAATACAAACTCTATCCAAAAACTCATCATGGAACTGAAATTGCTATGGATCTCAATAAAACCCGAATACTTTAGATCCTTATCAGAAAGTATGCCTGAAAGACTCAGACAAGTCATTAAAAACAAAGGTGAAATGACTAAATATTAATGTATCATTATCTAATAAATAAAATATTACGTATTGTTGTGTATCTTTGCACGAATACACAGGTTTATTAAAAAAACAATAATTAAAATTCACAAAAATCACTTAGCCAAAAAACAACCGTATTGAAATACCTCGTAGAATGCTTTTAGTTCGTTTGCTGTAGTAGCTTGATAACTTTGAACTGACTGATGAACCAAAATAAAGGCGCATATTTAACTTGTAACAATTATGCTTGGAGATGCGCGTGTCCAATAATTGTTCGAGCAGAAGGCGCTGATTAAGATTAAAAGCGTTTAAGAAAACACTACGTCATCTATTGCACAATATCACAACACCTCCCCAAATAAACTACGACAAAAAAATATATACATATTAGCAACAATATTTTTTTGGAAGTCTTTTGGTCCTTGCTGATCGTCGTGGATTGTGTCGCCCGTACTCGTCTCCGGTTGGTAATCTCGGATTGTTGCGTTGGTTCATCGAAGAAGAACTAGATGCGTGGTCAGTCCCGGCTGGAAGTGTTTCTGTAGACAAAACGCTCGTTGGGATTTCACAGGGATCATCATCTTGATCCGAACCGTATCGAGGTCGAAGTTGATCAAGATGTCTTCTCCAAGTTGGTCCTCGAGGAATGACTCGTACATTGACGCTTCGTGTACCATGGACTTTCGTAACTATCGCAGGCACCCATCGTGGGTCACGATCTCTTCTAGGGCCGAAGTACAGTGCGTAACAAGGGTCTCCTAGTGAGTAATGATGTTCGACTTTCGAAACCACTTCCGAGTTTTCAGCATTTGAATTCTTGCTCGCTTGTCTTGACTGTCTTCCCTGCAGGAGATGCGGAATGGATGGAACCAAAGTGTCAATTTTGGTGCGTATTCTTCTTCCATTCAACAATTCGCTTGGTGACAGTCCCGATGCAAAAGGAATTCTTCTATATTGCATTAGAAATTCTTGCAAAGCTTCTTTTGGAGGTAACGAGGATTTTCTCAATGCCTGTTTGAACGATTGTATCAAACGCTCGGCAGCACCGTTTGTTGCTGGATGATAAGGTGCTCCGGTGAGATGTACAATGCCTCGTTGTTTGCACCAAGCTTGGAACTCTTGAGACATGAATGTTGTGGCATTATCGGTCACCAACGTGTGGGGATATCCGAAATGAGCAAATTCTTGTTCAAGTATAGCAGTAGTACTTTTCGAAGACGTTGAGGTTGTTGGATGAATGCAAGGATATTTTGAATAAGCGTCTACAAGGACTAACCAGTTTCTTCCGAGAAAGTTGATCGCATGGTCCAAGTGGAGTCTTGACCATGGTTTTTCTGGCATCATCCACGGATGGATTGAAGGTTTATCCGGCTTATTTTGAAATTGGCCACAGGAAGTGCATTTGCGACATAAATCCTCAATGTCAAAGTCAATTATAGGCCAATAGACAGTTGACCTGGCAAGTTGTTTCATCCGTTGCATGCCGAAATGTCCAAGGTGTAATAATTTAAGAATATGATTACGTAGGGTTGAAGGAATTATTACCCGTAAGCCGTAAAAAACGCAACCATTCTCTGTTGACAACGAATTTTCCAACTTTTTGAAGTCTTTAAGCTCTTCCGAAAATGCATGCGGCCATCCCTCCTTCACAAATCGCATTACTTGGGCAAGAATTGGATCCTTGGAAGTCTCTCTGACCACAAGCAATGGATTGTCAGGATTGATTTGACGACTGATTGTTCGAACTAAACAAACGCTATCGACATCATCTTCCATCTCCTCCCCATCAAAACTTGTGTCATTTGAAAATGGCAAGTGACTAAGAGCATCGGCATTGCCATGGTCCTTGCTTCTACGGTATTCCACCGTGTAGTCATATTGATGGACTAGTAATGCCCATCGTGCAAGTTGATTCGCGGCCATTGCAGGAGTACCTTTATCAGGGGCAAACAAGGTCACTAAAGGTTTGTGATCGGTAACCACAATGAACTTACGACCGTACAGAAACTGATGAAATTTCTTCAAAGCGTACACTAAGGATAGTGCTTCTTTCTGTATTTGGCTGTAGCGTCTTTGTGTCGCCGATAAGACTTTAGAAATATTGAGAATCGGACGGCGATGAAATAATACCGCTCCAATTCCGCATTCTGAGGCGTCACAAGATAAACCCAACGGAAGAGATGGGTCATAGTGCGCAAGTACAGTCTCTGTGCATAGTAACCGTTTGATCTTTTTGAAAGATGTCGCTTCTTCTTCACCCCACTTCCACTGTTGTCCTTTGCGTGTAAGCTTGTACAACGGCTCGGTGATTTCCGAAAAATATGGAGGTAAGAATTTAGAATAAAACTGCACAGATGCTAAAAAATATTTTAACGTAGAAATGTTCTTGGGTGTAGGCATTTCTAGTATGGCCCAGGTAATCAATTGATACTTGGGCGAAAACACATTTTTCACGGTTGCAGCGAAGACCTTTTTCTTCTAGTCTTTTGAACAAAGCTCGCAGGTTCATCAAATGATCTTTTGCGTTGTCACCACTTACCAAAATATCATCGAAATACACGGCAACTCCTCGCAAATTTTGTGTTAACTGTTCCATGATTTCTTGGAAATACCCTGGTGCGGATTTAATTCCGAAAGGAAGTCTTTTCTGAAGTAAAACTCCTTTGTGAGTGCTGAGAGCCAGCTTCTTCTGGCTGTCAGGAGAAAGACAGATTTGATTATATGCATTAACTAGATCAATCTTACTAAAGCAGTAACCACGTCCTAGCTTGCGCATTAGATCTTCTGGGAGAGGGATTGGTTGACGATGGTCTTCCAGTTGCGAGTTTACAGTGACCGAATAATCTCCACAAACTCGGATGCTTGCTTTTGCTTGACCTGGCAAAGGAGACTTTCGAATAGGAACCACGGGGGTGCCGTACGAGTTAAAATCTGTAAGCTCCCATACACCTCTCTTAATTCCTGCTTCGTATGCTTCGTTTAAATCTTGTAGGATTGAGAACGGAACAGGTCTTGGCTTCTTGAAAATAGGTTTAGCTTGAGGTTTAAACCGTATGTCCGTGAAAAATCTTTTAGACAACCCAATGTAGATTCAAATAAAGTAGGAAACTCTCCACATAATTGAATACATGCCACATCTAAAGAGTTTTCTGGACCAGTTGTAGTGACGTGCTCTATCGTTGCAGTAGATTCGGCACAACTTAGGTTTTCTCTGAAGTGATCAGTTAAGTTGGTGAGTTTCAACTTCATCATCGCCAGACGACCTAGTAAATTTAGATTGGGCACCTTAGTGACAATTACAGGAAAGGTCACGTCAGGTGATTTTCCATCAATACTTGCAGTTGATTGGAATTGTCCCACGACGGGTAGCGGGCTACCTTCAGCAACTTGATATTGAACTGATACAGGTTGTAGAATGGGTTTACCCAGCGTTTGCCACGTCGCTTCACAGCAAAATGTGTCACTGGCTCCGCTATCAATTTCAAACTTAATTCTGCGGTCATTAAGTCTAATAGTTTGATAGATGGGTGAAACAGAACATTGGACTTTGTGCACCAATTGTTTCACAAGCTTATTATCTCTTAGAAGCTGCAAATAGCTTTAATGTGGGGACAAGCTTTGCTAAAATGTCCAGAATTTCCACACCTGAAGCAGGCAGTTTTCTTTTCTTGCGTTTTGGAAGTTTTGGACTTTGCGTGATAAACTTTCTGCACCGACGTAGAAGGTTGACCGTGTACGGTTTCCTTTGCTACCTTGGCTGCTTCTTCCACTTCTTGAGCCACTCTGATGGCGTTGCTAAACTTCAGTTCATCGTCCTTGAGCTTGAAGAGTGAGAGAGAGAGAGAGATCTGTTTATTTGCATCAAATCTTTTCAATAAATTACTGCTTAAAACACAAAAA
The DNA here is from genome assembly GCA_963680785.1 of Diplosoma virens. Lineage (NCBI taxonomy): Eukaryota > Metazoa > Chordata > Ascidiacea > Aplousobranchia > Didemnidae > Diplosoma > Diplosoma virens. The sequence goes on from OY796884.1 coordinate 2,304,453, forward strand.
AAGAACAATAATTTTACATTTTAAAATTAAAACAAACTGATAATAAGCCATATATATCAAATCAAAGAGCACTATTAAAGATGTGATGCAGGGGTAGGAAGGGACAAAAGTCATTTAATCACTACCCCAGCTTATTTAAAAGTTTCATTACAAGCAATTTAATAAATAAAGTTTTTGGTATGTAAAATTGATTATTAACTTAGAAAAACATTAGCATAAGACATTTTACATCATAAATTAAAATAAAATTATAAATCACTTTACAAACATGATGAAAACAAAACAAACAACAAGAAAAACAAAGGCCGCATACATGTAGATAAAATTAAACGACAGAAAATAACTCGGCATAAATTCGATTTGAAATAAAGGCAAATAGTGTAAAAAACGACAGCACGACGATGGAAAGAAAAAAACAAAACAAAAACAAACAATCAAACAATCAAACCGGCAGTAAAAGGACAAAAAAAAAAAAAAACCAAAAAACAAAAGCTTATAAGATTAAATTAAACAACAGAAATAGATCTTACCATAAATTAAATTGAAAATAAAGGTAGTAGCATAAAACAAACAACATAACAGATTTCAGAGTAGATACAAATAGCACAAATCCAACAGCACAATAATGAAAAGGAGCATAAAAAACAAAGAAAAGTACAAAAACAAAACAAAACAAAGGCCAATAAGATTAAATCAAACAACAGAAAAGGTCTCAATATAAAATTTATTGAAATAAGACAGTTAGCATAAAACAAAAAACAATAGATTTCAGCAGGCAATTAAGGATTAAAGAGGTGCACAAAGAGCAATACAAAACATAATATTTCTTAAAGTAAAACCTTAAAGACGTTAAATTAATATGCATTATGCATGTAGTTCATTTTGCATTAATACTATGAATTAATAATTTATATGGGTAAAATTTGGATGTTGATTAAATTTCATAGGTATCTAGCAGGTATTGGTACAATAATCTATTAAATGGTTTAATTCTTTGTTCGGTTCTTATATTAATTGGCAGCTTGTTCCACATTTTCATACAATTTACTATAAGACTATTAGAAGATTTACAAGCCAAAAAATGTGAAATAAAGATGTTGTTATTGCTTGATTGCCGTGTATTATAAGCATGAATTTCATTTACTAAAGGGATTTTATCTTTAAACTCTCTGTCATTGTATAATCGAAACATGAATTTCATTGCAGAATATTGGTACAATTCATTTACCTTTAATAATTTAGAAAATGCATACAATTTATTTAATCTTGTTCTATATGGTTGCATACTAATGTATCGTATAGCTCTATTATGCATTTTATTAAGTGTTTTTAGTGCTGATTGATTTGCATTTCCCCACAAAACTATGCCATATTGCAATCTGCTTTTTATAAGTGCATGGTACACGAGCTTTAGATTATTAAAGGAAAGGTATTTTTTTAAATGATACAGCATTCCCACAGATTGAGATATTTGGGTAGTTAATTTATCTATATGTGGTTTCCATTTTAGATTTTTATCAATTACAATTCCCAGGTATTTAACTTCGTCTTTTTGGCAAATTTGACTGTTATTTATATGAATGTTTATCAAGTTATTTTCAGTTTTCTTTTCTCCAAACATTATAGTGCTTGATTTTTGGGTGTTTAAAGTAAGCTTGTTTTTAAGCAACCAATTTTCAATTTTTTTAAGTTCTTCATTGACAACTTTTTCTACTGAAGATGAGTTATTACCAGAGGCAAAAAGTGCTGTATCATCAGCAAAAAGAAGAGTTTTTAAGCTTGAAACATTTGGAAGATCATTTATGTATAGGAGAAATAAAACAGGGCCAAGGACACTACCTTGTGGGACACCATGATTTATTAAATTTTTATCTGATTTAGTTGAATTTATACATGTAAATTGGTATCTGTTTGCTAGATATGAAGAAATTAAATCAAAAGGTAGCCCCCTAATACCCACTGCAATTAATTTTTGTTTTAAAACAGTGTGGTCTACTGTATCAAAAGCTTTTTTCAAATCAAGAAAAATTCCACAAGTAATTTTATTGTTTGCCTGCTGATAACGCAAGTAATTTTCTAGTTCAATAAGTGCATCACCAGTGCTTTTGTTTTCCTGAAAACCATATTGATTTTCTGATATGATTTTGTACTTATTAATAAAATCAGTTAAATTATGTTTAAGAATTTTTTCAAAAATTTTTGAAAAGTGGGGTAAGATGGAAATTGGCCTATAATTTGAAGCAATGTCTCTATCACCACCTTTATAAATTGGTAATACTTTGGCAATTTTTAATGGACTTGGGAAAACACCTTTATTAATACAATTGTTGATTAAATAACATAATGTAGGTGCTATTACGTTTTTACTTAATTTAAGAATTTTAACAGGTATATCATATGTATCATCACATTTACAGTTGTCTAATAAATTAATTTCTCTTATGATATCTTCATCAATTACTGGTTTAATAAACAATGAAGAGCAAGTGGAAACAGTATTTAATGGTTTTGAAGGACTTGTTTTTGGAAGAGAATTTGCCAATTTTTCTGCTATTGATGTAAAATAGTTGTTTAGACATGAAGATATGTCTTTAGGTGAAAATAAATCTTTATTAGATTCTGGACACTTAATGTTTGTAATTAAACTATCACTGGCAGGTTTTCGTATTATGTTTTTAATCATTTTCCATGTATTTTTACTATTGTTTTTGTTAAGTTCCAACTGGTACTGAAAATAATTTTGTTTTGATTGTTGTTTTACATGTGTTAGTATGTTATTGTATTGTTTGTATTTTTTGTAATGGATATATGTATGTGAATGTTTACAAGAAATTTGATAAAGTCTATTTTTCTCTTTTATACTTTTTTGAATACTTTTTGTCAGCCAAGGTTTAAAATAAAATTTGATTTTCTTTCTAGAAAGTTTTTGTTTTGGAGCATGAGTCTCGAGACATTCTAGAAATATATTCAAAAATTCTGAAAATTCTGCTTCTGGGTCTGAAAAGTTATTACCTAGGTTGCTTTTGTCGAAGCCTTTTGTTAAAGAATCTAAAAAATCAACTTCAGAAAAATTTGAAAAATCTCGTTTCAATATTTCACATGGTAGTCTACTTGCTGGTGAAACTTTATTTTTGGGTATCATCACAAAAACTGGATTATGATCACTTATATCATAAGATATTGAGCCAGAAATAATATTACTTGTGGAATTATTACAGTATATATGATCTAATAATGATGGAGTTTGCATGTTCATGTACCTTGTAGGACAATTTATAAGATTAATAACACCTAATGATTCAAGAGATTCTTTATATTGAATGATTGAGGGAGCATCACTTAATAAATTTATGTTAAAATCACCCAGTATAAAATAGTTTAATCCTTCTAAATTTATTTTTTCTATGACAGATTCTAATTTAAGTTGAAAGTTAGATATTGACGAATGAGGATGGAAGTAAATCCCCCCCACGACATAAGCTTTATTACAATTATTAGATTTAATTTCAACCCAAATATCTTCAACTAAGTCTTCATTCAAGCATAAGTCAGGACGAATTTTATAATTTAATGGTGTTTTTAAATATATGCCAATACCTCCACTGTTTGTTGGAGAATTTGATGAATGAAAATGATAATTTTCAATAGATGTAATATTATAGTTTATATTTTTAAGTTTTGTTTCACTAATTACCATCACTTCTGGAGAGCAGGGTAACAACCCAAGCAGTTCATCAATTTTATTTATGTTTTTATTAAGACTCCTTACATTCATATGAAGAAAAATATTATGTTTTGTGTAACTTGTTTCACAGAGTAATTTACAAAATTCAGAGATACTCAAATTTGGTTTGCATACAGATTCATGTATGTTGAACATTTTAAAAGAAAAAAAACAACTAAACACATGTTTATATTACATTGAGAAATTAGTGACTTACAGAAGTTGATCGATATCAGATTTGCAGGTGATTTTGATTCTTTCACTAGTGGTGTTTTTTCTGATAAATATATCACCATTGTATGTCCAAAGAAATTGATATTTTGAGTTAATTTTTTTTTTATATGCTAAGGAGAACAGCTTTTTTCTTCTTGGAGTTAAATTTTCATTGATGAATAGTTTTGTCATGCCATCAATGCCATAGTCTCGTACTCCAATTAAATTTTTTCTTTTTTGAAATATTAAATTCCTTATGTCTCTGTTTTGTAAATCTGGCAATTATAATTGGAGGATTATTTGACGAAGATTTTGGAAGCCGATGGGAGGTTGAAATATCATTTTCTTTTAAATCGATGTTTAATTTTTTTGCCATGGTTTTGATGATATGGTTAGTATCTTCATTTGGATTTAGGGGGATACCATGAAATTCTAAATTTTCTCTTCTGTTGTACTGGTCCAAATCATCTCTCATTTTTTCCTCTTCAATTAATTGATCTTTGAGACAGAGAGACAGAGAGACAGAGAGACAGAGAGACAGAGAGACAGAGAGACAGAGAGACAGAGAGAGAGTGTCTTCAAAACTGCTTCGTTGTCTACTGAACAGATGAATTTAGTTCGCAAGGCTTCATCTAAAGGATCTTTAATGGATTGAAAATCACACGTAGCTGCATCTTGTCGTATTCTGCTTGACAGTTCAGGAATAGTTTCGCCAGGTTTGCGTTTCATGTCAGACCAAAACTTGAAACGTTCTCTGACAACAAATCGTTTTGGGTCGAACTGCTCTGCCATAAACGTCTGAATATCATTCATGGTTAGCTCATGTATGCTTTTGACAGGTTGTTGTTGAGCCGCTAAGTTGCTAAGCATTTTGTAAACGGAGTTAGATTGGTTGGTAAGAAAAATTTGTGCTTGCTTGTTGTCGGGAATAGAGTTAGCAGTGATGAATGTTCGGAACCTTGCCAAATAATCAGTCCATAACTCAGATGTGGAATCGAATGGTTGAAAACTTGCCATCGGTGTTGGAACATTTTCTCGCGGGTTGTTCAAGCTGCTTTGTAGAATTTTTAGCTGCTCTTGAAGCATTGTCATTTGCTCTTGATGCTCGCCGCGTAAAACTGCCATTTGCTCTTGGTGTTGCTTATTTAACAACAAAATTAGTTCAGAAATTTCACTCATTTTGACAATTCAAGCTGTTAATGCAAATTCAACAAATTTTCTTTTTTCTTGACGCAGATGAGTTACTTGAATCCTCGTCGCCACTTTTGCCTGTTGTATCTTTGCACGAATACACAGGTTTATTAAAAAAACAATAATTAAAATTCACAAAAATCACTTAGCCAAAAAACAACCGTATTGAAATACCTCGTAGAATGCTTTTAGTTCGTTTGCTGTAGTAGCTTGATAACTTTGAACTGACTGATGAACCAAAATAAAGGCGCATATTTAACTTGTAACAATTATGCTTGGAGATGCGCGTGTCCAATAATTGTTCGAGCAGAAGGCGCTGATTAAGATTAGAAGCGTTTAAGAAAACACTACGTCATCTATTGCACAATATCACAACATGTATGTAATTTTTATTTTATTTTTGCTTAAAATTAGATTAGGTCTCAAGGTTTTTTGCCGACACTGTATGATATTCAACCGATATTCAATTTCTTGCCATGTTCTTGCAAACATATCTACAGTAACCATATCAATTGCTTCAATTATTATTCGATGTTGCAAATGATTAATGTCTCTGACTTTGGTTCGGTAAACGATATCTTTTACATAGCCTCAAAGGTCTGACTTTGTTTCTACCTCGTATAAATTAGGAAAACACACTGGCCTTTTCCTGCGCAGTGCTCATTTTCATGAAGTCTACTTTCGATACCAAATTCAAAAATATTTTGCTTAATCACTAAATAAATTGTAATTTTAAATCTAATTATTTTCACGAGTACCTGCTAAGAAAGAAAAAAACTTGAAGCTTTTCCTTTACTATAAAACAAATTAAATGAAAGTATCTCAAAAAATAAAATTTTGACAAACTTTGAAAATTTTAACGATAATTTATGGACACCCTGTAATTAAAAACATTTAATTGCGAAAATTAAAACCATCTTAATTTATTAATTTTTATGTCAAAATATATTTTACAGTCATAAAGTTTTCATGAATTCAAATTTTAACATCAATACTTTTTTAAAGTTGGCTTTGTTTGATTGTTTGAAAAGAGTTATATTGCAACAATAATAAACGTACCATTCAATAAATAAGGTAAATTTTTTTGTATAAGGATTTCTAATACAGATAGAAGCTTATTTTTTATTTTTTTTTTTACTTCCTTTTCACATGAATTTAGTTTGTTTTGCAGATTAAAAAAAATTTTGAGAGTTTTGGCGATTAACAAGATGGCTGATCAAGAAGCATATTCCAAGATTGAACAGTGGTCAGTTATCAAGTTTTTGGTTACTGAAGGGTGCAAACCAGTTGAAATTTATAAGAGAATGTCAACTGTGTATGGTACCAAATCTTTCAGCCAAAAAAAATATCTACAACTGGGATAAATTGTTTAAAGAAGGACGGTGCAGTGTTGAGGATAAAGGCAGACCTGGAAGATTTACAAAAGTGAGGTTTCCTGAGGTGATCAAATCAGTCATAGACCTCATCCAGTCTGACAGAAGGGTGACAGTGGATGATATTGCAAGGAATTTGAGATTATCTGTTGGGACAGCACACAAAATTGTCCATGATGACCTTGGCTACTCAAAGGTCAGCTGCCGGTGGATGTCGAAGATGCTTACTCAAGAGGACAAACAGAAAAGGGTTGGGTTGTCCCAACAATGTCTCAGCCGCTATGAAAAAGATGTTGATGAGTTTCTGAAGAAGGTAGTCACATGTGACGAGACATGGGTTCAGTATTATGAGCCTGAGTCCAAACGGCAGTCCATGAAGTGGAAGCACGTAGGCTCTCCAGTGAAAAAGTTCAAGTCTCAGCGGTCGACGAGGAGGGTGATGCTCACCGTTTTTTGGGATATGCAAAGCCTAATCACCATTTTATTCCTAGAGAAAGAAAGCACTGTGAACAGTTCCAACAACTGCAAACTGCTGAGGCAGGTCAAGAAAGACATAAAGAACAAACGCAGGGGTCATCAGTCAAAAGAATTCATGTTGCATCATGACAAGGCAAGGCCTCACACAGCAGCCCGAACGGTGCAGACCATCAACAGACTGGGATGGGAACTGCTCCCTCATCCCCCTTACAAACCGGACCTTGCCCCTTCAGATTTCACTTTTTTGGTCCCTTGAAAGTGTTCACGAGAGACATAATGTTTAAAAGTGACGATGAAGTTAAAAGTATTGTGAATGACTGGCTGAGAAATCAGTCTAAAGATTTTTACGCTGAAGGAATGAGGAAGCTTGTGCACAGATGGGAAAAGTCTATGACGATACTGAGAGACTACGTTAAAAAAAAAGTAAGCTTCTATCTGTATTAGAAGTCCTTATACCAAAAAATTCACCTTATTTATTGAATGACCCTCGTAATATACTGTTTATGACCAAAGCAGTCGATCTTCTAATTGTTTCTCTTGGCTTTTACTTAGTATCGAAATTGAGCAACATTTGGTGAAAAACCTCCAATGTTTTCATATGGGAACAACATTTATAAACAGTTAGAATAAGTGCACTATACAACTAAATATTTAAGTTAAAAGCATTGCTCTATGTTAAGTAATACTTAAGATTTAAAAAAAAATGCAATTGTATAGGAAATACTTTCTTTGCAAGTGTCTAGCTTAAATTGAATTTAGCCAACTTTACAAAAAATATAAAAAATCAAATTTTCGTCTGTTTTCCCGCGAAAAAAATGGTAGAAAAGTACATTGGTTAACAAATTTTTTTTATCACAAATAAATATTAATATGAGAGAGCATAAAAAAAACAGGAAAATACATTCATCTTTTAAAATATACATAAAGTTATACCATTTTTCAATATGGGAACATCGGTAAGAAACAATACAAAACAAATAAGTTTTATTTTAAATTGATGCTTCCAACGAATGCTTCAACTGTAATGCATTGTTTTCAATATAAGAAAATTTGTTTAAGCACACTAACTTAAACTGTTTAAATAGCTAGCATAATAGTTTTTTGTGTTACGTTATGTTATTTTTAATATCGTTAATATCTGATTATTATTTGATTTATAAATTTGTAATTTTTTTTGTATGTATTCATTATTATTATTTTTTTTGTATCTCACCATATGCATTCAGAAAAGGCTTCCTGACCTGGTGAGGTTTCTTTTTATGGGTGGTTTTTTTTTACTCACCTTGCTCAGTTAAGCTAAATTCCCGTCTTGGCTAGCTGTGCCACCCATCATCATTACGCAGACTAGTCATGCACTGATTCTTCAATCTCTTAATTTTTTTGATAACATTATTATTATACATTCTCTTTTCTTTCTCATTTCTTATATTTTTAATTGATTAAGGTGTTGCGCCCATGCTTTCTACTGTTTTATACTTTTACTTTCTGATTATCTTATGCATGTATTAACGTCTGACGCTGTGCTGCTTCTTCCTTTTCTTGATGTTTTTAATATTTATAAATTTTGTGTTAATCTGTTTAATGATGATTGGGAATAAATTGAATTAATGAATGAATGAAATAGATCAGCGATGACTAGAAAAATTGTTAATATACAAAATCAAGAACGTCGAAACAGAGACAAATTTATTTCAAATTGTTTTATTATAAGTAAAAAGCAAAGTCAATCTTACTTTGAGCAGACTGTTTTACAAATGATTTTAAATAGGGGAGAGAAAAATGAGAGCACGTTAAAAATATCGAAGGAAAAGGTGCAGACTGACAGTTTTAATTATCAAGTAACTCCTTTCATCTATTTTTAAAATTTATAATCTTTCAGTAATGATTGCAAAGTTACTTTAAAAGCGACGTCGTTTTGATTATTTTTATTTTTTCCAAAAACTGATTAAATTTAAAAAGGCAAACTAATCTTTAAGTAATAATCTAATAGAGATATTTTTGGGCGTTGAGAAGACATTAAACATTATTGTGTCTTTGGGTATTGCATCTTGAAATTTATAAAAAAATTAAGATAAGTTTTTTTTTTTTGTAATTTCACTTTCAAATTTTGTCACTGTAAGTAAAATGAAAATAATTTGGAAAAGAAATTAAGAGTTTATAATTTGATATTTCGTAAAAAATTGAATTGCTTGATCTTGGTATTAAGATAAAACTTGTAATTCTTCTAATATAACTCTTAATCTTCTGAAAAAATTTCAAAAAAATTTTTAAAATAAATTACTGCATTTAATTGAATTGAAGCCACAGTTACTATTTTTTTATTATTTTACTATACATTGTACAGCTTCTATTCAAGGGTAGCTAATATATTTTTTTACCAATAAAACTCATCCTTATTAACGTTTAGCAGGATTGCTATAATAATTTAATTATAATTAATGCTATAATAATAATTTAATAATTAAAAAAAACTTATAAACGGTGTGCTTTATGTATCACTGAGTCATCAATACAATCTATCGGGAGATAAATCACTTTTAAGAGATTTTGCATGATTAAAAAAATTAATAAAAACCAACATAAAAAAACATTTTGAAAATTTAGTTTGTCAGACGTAAAAACATTGAAATTTACTTTAAAAAAAACTTTTAAAAAACTTTCATGAACAATATTATGTTTGAAATGAATTGTTGTGATAAAGCACAAACAAAAACAATCTCTAAATTTTGTTTGCCTGCAAAAATCAGGAAAGATGAACACTTCCGTGTAAAAAGCAAGTTAACTCAAAACGTGCAAGCATTTCTCGTACATTAACGTATCACTCGTTTTTCAAAGTTTAGAAAAAAAGTTTTATAATAGTCAAATCACGGACCTCGGTTAGATAATAACGCAACGCCATTAAGCTAAACTGATATCTAAATCGGGAATGGATCATTGCCACTTTCTGTCTGGTTTTTCTTTTTTAAACCGTTTTTTGAAAATATAGTGAAATTTGATTTTAGCTTTCAGTTGACATCGAAAAAGAATAAGTCATTCTGAAAAAAATATTAAAAATGAAAACGTTTTTTTTGTTTAAATGAACTGAAAAAAATTTTTTGCATTGCAAAACCTTGTGTGTTCCTTTTGCGGAGAAAATATATATTTTTTGTCATTTAAAAAGTAACCAGTATTACTATAAATTTTGACGATGCTAATCATAAGTTAGATTCCCTCAACTTTGGTGTTACGACAGTCGATCAAACGACAGTTGATCGAAGAACAGTTGATCAAACGACACTTGATCAAAACGACACTTGATTAAACGACACTTGATCGAAACAAAATTTGATGAAAACGACGTTTGGTCAAAACGGCATTTGATCGAAACAACATTTGATTGCAATGAAAGTTGATAAGAAAAAAGATTTACATTTATATGTTTCTGCAATTAAACAATGTCTTTGTTGCTGTAAATCATATTTATAAAAAACATAGGCCATCAGTAAGAAGACAGTTTGCTTTTAGTATTAATAATTTTTTGCGAATGCCAAGGTTAGGGTTTTCTAACAAGGTTCCTGGGCAAAGCATTTTTAGAGAAGCAACAAGTAGATCTCTTGTCATGGTTATGTTTCGTTACATGCTCATTGCTGCCATTATTTGCTTTCGTTTTACATTTCAGTGAATTATTTAGGGGGGGGCATTGTACCCTTGCAGACCCCTTGCAGAAATCAGAGACAAATTCAAAGGAAAGATCTATTTTTTTAAAAATTATTTTGTTTTTAGGACAAAAAGATCAACAAAACCGGGGCAGATTCAGGAAGACTTTTTTAAAGATCACTATGTTTTGGGCACGGAAAATTGACAAAATTGGGACAGATACAAAGTTGTACATTTTCTTTTTCATTTTTCGATCAAATGTCGTTTCGATCAAATGTCATTTTAATTAAATGCTTCTATCAAGTGTCGTTTCCATCAAGTGTTATTTCCATCAAATGTTGTTTCCATCAAGTGTCGTTCGATCAACTGTCGGGTCACGATTAACTTTATATCGAGTTATGAGCAGATCTGAGACGAGTACTATTGGCGGCACTGTGCATCACGTACTTGAAGTTACCAACATTTTTCAAGTTTAAATCATCATCAAAGACAGTCTCTTGCTCACCATTTTGTGGTTTTTAGTGCTGCTTACCTTTAACTTAAGTATTTTCAAACACGTAGTCATAATTTGTGATAAATATAATTCCTCTTTTTCGGTATAGTAATGCATGGTACACAATATACTGTACATGGCAAGCAATATATGCAATGATACACAAAGCTTTGAAAAACTTCTTTTATAACGCATTGATTAAGATTGTGACCCATTGTATAAAAAGCTTTTAGAATTATCAAAAATATTATAGATTTGTTTAATTCTATCATATATTCATTAATAACAGCAAAATTTACCGATAGCAAGTTAGTGATTGTGACGTAATAATTCTTTTTGTCTTTGTTGTCGTTGTTGTCGTTTGGAAAGGCATTCACTTAAGGTCAGACACAAGCAAGGCTGGAGTCGAAAGTTTATTCTTCTTTCTACCCTAGGCTGCTCTACTGTCCGGATCAGATACTGGTAGTGATGATGTTAAGCCAGCATAGAGTTCTGTCATCCAAAACCGTCAGACTTTGTGCTCCGTGTGGTGCCCGATGTATGGGGCACGATATAAAAACGTGGTTTGCGGTTTGTTCAAAGGTAACGCACTCGAAATTCGATATAAGCGCGAGATCCTGTTTGTGCATGGACAAATGAAATCTCCAATCACTAGTTCGCAGGCGATGGAGTTAACCCAAGCTGTTTAAGGCAAGCTCATTCCAACAGGCCTGGCAGTGGTCCTGGATATAAAAACACTGAGCTTCGATGTATTCTCACCATAATCCGTTTTTCATCTGTAATTTTTTTACCGACAAGCGCGGATGCCAACTCCGGTAGGTTATTTAAAAGACGCCGAGCAGCTGGCACAAAAGCGAATCTAGATCTTAGTCTCTCTTGGGGAGCATCTAAGCATCTGACGCCCCACCGATGGAGGGCAACTTGAGAACCACTAGTCCATACATTTCTCAGTAATGCAAAAGCTTGTCGCTTGTCATAGCTTTGATATCTTTTTTTCTTTGTATTGTTCCAAAAAAATAAATTATCAGTCAGTTAATGAAATAAAGAAGGTTCGCGCTTTTAACTTGTTGCCTTTAACTTAGAAAAATATTGTAAATTTTAATCTGCCTCTGCAGATATGAAGGTATAATTTTTTCATCAAAGAAATCGCATTTTGAGAAAATAAAGCAAATAAGAAAAGAAAAAACAATCAGGCTGTCACAAATTTTTCACATACTGTCTAAGTAGCACACGGATGTCCACTTTTTTCATAATGGGTTAAATTATAAATTTAAATGCATATATTCGCCGAGCCCCAAAAATACATCTATATAAATTCCCTCTTTTTAGTATTGGACGCCATGACCAAATGATAAGTATGAAAAACAAAATTAGAATTGATTGACTAATTAGGAATCTAAGTGAAATGTAAAACTAATAAAATCATTACGTAATTAGTATTAAGAATATCCTGAAGCTGCTTTAAAGTCCTGGTTACGTGACTTTTTTTGCTTCCTGCTTGCACCAACTCAAACTCCCCAAAATCTGGAAAAGAGCGCTTATAGTTGCGGTCCCACAGATGATGAAGCCCGTAGGAGACCCAAAGTGTTATCGACAAATATCTCTGCTCTGTGTCCCTACAAGATCTTAGAGAAGCTCATCTATTCATCTATCGCAACCGCGTCGAAGCGGCTGTTAATCCATTACTTTTTGGGAGCACGCTGGGTTTCGACGCGAAAAGTCAACCGTGGATCAAGTTGCTCTATTGACAGAAAGTCAGTGAATGCTAAAAGTAATAACCAAGAATTCGGTTGAAGACAAAAAATTAAAAAATTTTAAATTATTTATTTGAAGTCTTTGCGGGTCGCAAGGACGGTAGTTGTGGGGCGTAGTTTGCCCACCCCTGCATTGATAGTTTTTGAATTGTTAAGTATTACTGTTAAGTAAGTTAATTAAGCCACCTTCGTTAATTAAATTTAATTTTCAGATAATAGGTTGCAGTAAGCATTAATTGGTTAATGGGTTTTAAATTTTTATGTGCTACTGTTAAGTTAATTTTAAGATTAGTGTTTTAATTAAACCATTGTATTAATTGGGAAACTTATCTTGGAATTTAATATTTACTTGCGTTTGTTTATTGCTGAGTTTTGTAATTTATGCAGTGTTATTTTTTGTCTGTTATTTTATTCCCGATAAAGTTTAGCCTGATGTCGCAAAGAAAACCTGGGATTTTAGTTTTTGGTTGTATAGAATAAAGAAAAAGCTTATCGTTTCCCAATTACTGTAGTTAGAGAAATTTATACAAAAGTTATTTTTGTATAATGTAGTCGTAACTTTGTTTATAATTTGTCAATGTTTGACAATCAACTATAGATTCGCTCAATTTTGCTTAATTTCTTAATATTGGACAAAAGTTTTTCTTTTTTGCTTCTCTCTTGATACAAAATTTGTAGATTTAACCAATTTTTGAAACCAAGAAAAAAGAAACTAAATGTAAGATATTTTATCAAAAAGTGTTCAAAAGTGTTAGTTGAGTTTTTTCAAAATGTTCAGCCAACAATAAACATGACGCATCGCAGATTGATTGTGACGGAAGTTTTTGGCTTAATGTTCTGTGAGCTTAAACATTCGGACTTCGTGTTCTATAAGAATAAGTGTTCAACTTTTAATATAGAGCAAAATGGTTGGTGCTCAAAAAATGTACTTTATGATGCATTGATATGCTATAAAGAAGAAGGCTAGAAAGTAAACTGCGACAAAGCAAGGTGACAATAGTTTTTTGGCTAACAAACCACTCTTCTACTTAAAAGGTTTGTAAGCTTTTAACTTTACCTATTCTTTTCCTTTTTGTTCTGCTTTGCTTTAATGATGCTGCAACTCACGTCTATTTTCTCACTTCATTTCGTTGCATATCATAGTTGCCTCTCCTTTTGTTGTTTTATCCTTTTTCTGTCTCTTTCATCTTGTACCTATACAATTCTTATTTTTCAATTTTATTTTTTTGCAGAGTAAAACATCGCAGAGTAAAGAAAGTGAAATAAATGAAAAAAAATTAGTTGCCTCAATTTACAAATCTAAGTTTATAAGATTTTATCTTATTCTTACAAGATTAAAATATTTTTTACAGTTGTACGTTTTTATGCATTCAGATTTTATTCCCGTTAATTCTTGAAGAATGTTTTTGTATGATTAAAGTTTTAAGCTTCTAAAACACAAAAAATAGTTGTATGCCAAAAAATAGTTTGTTTAAAATGTGTAGCAGCAACGTAGACACATGTGGGAGCGGCTGGAAGTAGCAGAACCACAATATTCCAAAAAAACATAGCCAGTTATCAGTTTATAGCAATTATGTTTGTCAGAGAAAGTGTTAAGGCTTGCTTCCACTACGAGCGTGGAATGGAGCATTCTTTTTTTCTTTTATTAATCTTCCCGCGCTTAAAATATAAGCGAGCGCTAGCGAAGCAAAAAAATTCAATAAAAGAAACAATGAATACTTCATTCTACGTCGTAGTGAAAACGAGCCATTAGGCGTACTAAAACAAAATTTGAACAATAAAAAACCAGAAAAAAATTTATTGTTCACCGAGATCTATTTTGCATAGAGGATTCAGTCAAATACTTTTAGTTTAAACGCAAGGACACATATGTAAGAGTTTGTTGACTACCTCATTAGACACCTGATAAACAAAATTGATTCAGAATTAATATCGCAGAACAAAATAAATTAATCAGAAACGTAAAACTAAGATTGTGATCGAATCAAACAGAAAAAATTAATTTTAAGTTAAGTAAAATTGAATGATGAAATAGTTAATACCTTAATCTATTTTGGCCAGAGTTCAATTCTTTATTTATTTATTAACAGTAAAACGTAACAAACAACCTACTCCAAGTAAATAAATGAAACTGTTGACGTCCAACTGGAAATATTATCGATAAGTAAATTCAGGGTGATATAAATTTTTTACGCCTGGACAATTTATCAAAAATGCAAGAAAGCCAGTTATAAAAATCTGTCCGTAAATCGCACTGTTTAACTACAAAAGCAACTGAAGGCAAAATGCAACAATTTTTAATTTCAATTGATTGATCGAAAACCTGTTAAAACTACAACTATGACGCAAAAACTAACAAAAACTAATTTGATGGGTATAAATTGCTTTTAAAGTGGTGCAATTTTTTTGAAAAAAGAATCTCACTTTAAAGTACTCTTATAAACCAGGGAATCAAACCGTTTAACGCTAGCTTTACCTGTTTTTTGTCTACCTTCTACCGTGGTGTCAATTTCGACACTTTTGTGGTTCTAAATAAAAAAATTGGAAAAAATTTTTTCTAATTACTGTAGCCTACAGTTTAATTTTTCAACTTATGTTGTTACAAGTTGAAAAATTGATTTAGAATAATAAATATTATAATTCTTTAAACTCTGCGTGTAACAACCGGTGGCACTAAGATGCAGATAATAGCCTACTGCGGTTACTTACATTTATACTTCGTTTATTGATCAAGAGATGGAAGTATAATTTGAAGCAATGAAAATAAAAAATTGGAAATGAAATATAAATAACAATGAAAATTTAAAATTTTACAAATCGGTTCCTTGCTTAACTCACTAGCGGCTATTTTTTAAAGCTAACTTTGTAATGCGGCCAGCAACAACAAGAAAGTTCTGCATCCTATATTAAGCTATTTAAGCTATTTAACAAAGTTAAAAATAATCTTCTGTTACAACCTCTCTGTTTTGCGACACAATAAGTTGTGGCAACTTTGATTACAAAATTTTATTTTTTTAGGCCTATATGAATAAATAAAAACTTAAAATCAGAATGTCTTAACCAAAACTGTTTAAATTAAAGTTTAGGTTTAGATTCGGCAAATTTAATTTTTACGGGTTCAGTTCCGGTTCAGTTTCAAAGAATGGTAGATCCGGTTCGGCTTTGGTTTCACGCCTTGTCTCAAATTAAGCCATTAGATAAGCAATCTTTATTTAATTTGAAATAGTCGAGATTTTAAAGAAACAGAGAAACAGAGACAAGTTAGTTGTGTTTGGATTGAAATTGCATGGATATCGGCAGAAAATCAAACTAACCTCATCTTGAACAAACAAATCGTAGCAAGTAATTTAAAGCTTTATGCAGATTGCTTTTCGTGCGAAGAAAAGAGCTGCGAACTTCAATTTTTGCACATTGAAGACTTTTATCTATTAGTCAAATAATTGTACCATCACTACAAAAAAAAGTTATTCTACAACTTCTGGAATATTATTCTACTTTTTTTTTAAAAATATTTCTCTATGACAAATTGATAATCTAGTTTTTAATCGGAGTTACTATTGCAAGTCTGTAGCGTGACCATATTTGGTGATTTATCGCAAAGTACCTTTCCCAAGTCCAAAAAAATTGCTTAGGTTGACTGAGCATCAAACTTTTGCTTTCAAATTATTCTTCCATCACAATGAACTATTCCCTTCAAAAAAATTTTTTAAAAAAATTACCCAAACAAGAAATAGAATAGATTTTTGCAAACGTTTACGAAAGTTTAAAGAGGTTTTAAAGAATTTCTTTAACATTTGCATTCAATATTGTTTGTTTTTTATCGTGCATTAAACAAGAAAAAACGAATTAAAGAGCATTAAAGTAAACAAACTGAGTCAGATTGTTGCATTTGAATTGGTTGCCATCTTGTTCTTTGCCACTTTTTGGCAATTTTTCAAAATTAAGATATTTTAAATTTCAGTCTTTAATTTTCATTAAAATCGTTTTGACCAACAATTTTTTATTACCGTTTTGCCGCAGTTCCAATCATTAGGCAGATTTAATTATATCTATGTATTATCGAGTTAAAGGAATTAGTTTTAAAGCATACTCTCTGCCGCAATGCACATCACGAACAACATTTGTCAGACCCTATTTTAAGTTGTGAACTCTAGTATATAGAAACAGTTTGCCTGTTTTTGGTTTCGTACTTGGCGGTATTTTTAGTCCTAAACTTGTATACATATCCTGACGTCTGGTCATCGATGAATGACGGAATAGGCAATGCTGCTATGTCGACGAGATAGTAACTGTGATAACACTTTAAACTGCAAGCGGAAGAAGGCAATCTCGCTACTCAGTCTAATTTCAAGCTGAGCAATATTGACTTGATGTTCCGCAAATTGACACAAACAAAATAAAGGAAAAAAAAATCTAAATTTTTCGTTTCTAATTACTATTCATTGGTTTACGTTTAATTTATACGCGTCCCAGACACTGTAGCAAACTGACTTTTCAAATCTAATAGTTTTTGTCACAGAAAATTTTTTTGAAAAATGCTACTTTACTGCAAAGGTTGTAACCGACATTTTCAAAATTAATACACGTTAAAAAACATTACATTAATATCATTGTCATATTTTTAGTTTTCTATTCTTGGCTATATTTTTTATTTAAATTTTACTATAAAAGGCTATTGCTCAAAAAAAAAATAAATATAATTATATAATGATTTTATGCAATATTAATTTAAATTTTTTAAAGTCATAGTTTGTTTCGTGCAACATATGGCGCTAAATTTTTTTCTACTTCAATTTTATTGCGCATGTTATCAAGTGCGCTTACTTGATTAAAAAATTTCTCATTCGTACGGCTGATGTCTAAAATATCTATTTGTACATGATTATTGTGGCATTGTGGAGAATCTTCAAAGTAATTGTGTTCAATCAGCGGCAGTACAAAAAAGTTATAATAAAAAGGTTTAATTTAAGATAATAAAAAATTAAAGAAAATAATTAAATAAATATGAAATGATAATTTTAAGTTTGTTGATGTTAAGATGTTGGTACTAACTTTTTTGAAGCCTGTGCTTTTGCTTTTACATCTAATACACTGTGGAAATTGCCAAAGTAAGTGTATAAAAACTTTATTTTTAGTAAAAAATATTTATTTTGCTAAATTTTTTAGTAAAACATGTTCTGAGACTTTAAAAGTTAGATTTAAAATGTAGCAGTTGAATTATGCCCCAACAGTGGTGTATCTCGAAATGCTGTAAGCTAGAAAACTAAAATTATTGTCAAAAGAATCAAAAGAGTTAATTTTCTGTACCCTTCCAAAAATATAAACAGTTAAAACTTGATTCATCGGTAACAATGTAGTGAGTTTTTTATAGACAATTTTTTTATTGTTATAAGTTTTCTTTATTGATCAAAAGTTTTGACACCAGTAGAATCAACAGGTTTTTATGAGACTTACAGAAAAAATTTACCCTAATTTATACATTTAACAACAACAGAGAACAATGCGCTTTCGACTTCACGATCAATTATCAAGTTGTAATTAAAGAGAAACAAGTTTGAGTAAAAAATTATGAATATATCAACAACAGAAACGTTAGATTGGCATCGTGATGTTTATCAATATTTTCCAAAAACAAGGCAAAAGAAAAAAACTGTTGAGTTTTAGAGCCATGTAATCCTTGTGAAAGTTTGAAAGTTAAAAAGCACTGCTATAAATTAAAAAACTATCACTTCACACAATGACGACATTTACTTATAGCAAAAATGTTTATTTATCAAAATAAAAATGGACCATACGTTTTTCTGAGCTAATATATCAACGTCGTTCATCGATTCAAAAGTTTTTAAAAATAACCTAGGTTGAACTAACTTTTTTTTTAATGTATATTTTATTTTGATAAAAAATAAATTTTTTTTTGTTATGATTAATTACTGCTGGTATTTTTGTTGTTTGTTTGTTTAAAAAAATTCAGGTAAACAAAATGCATTTTTTTGTCCAGGTTGTCGTATAACAAAGGAAAACAAGAATTTTTTGGTTCTTTCTGACAAGCAAACAGATGCAAACTCTGCAATTGAAACATGTTTATCAGTAGGAGGAAAACTAGCAGAAGTTACAAGTGAAAATGCATCAAATCAAACAAAAATGTTTTTGAAAAAAAACTTAATTAGCGACGGTGAGGAATATTGTTAAGTAAAAGTCCATTAAAAAATAATGAATTTCAACCACAAATGTTTGCAAATTTCAACTATTAATTTTAAAAATTTGATTCCAAAAATTTAGAAAGTGGCTCGAAGTTTTATTATGAGTTGATCTGTCATCTAGTATTTTGAAAAAGACTCTTAATTTAGTTTTAACAAACAGTTGTGAACAAGTAAGTAGAAGCAACTGTGATTGACACTTTGGGTTTAAATTGTAATACCACTCTTAAAAAAGTCATCTTACATTATTTAAATCTCTTACCAAGTAGCTATAAAAAATATAATAGATATAAATTGAGGTCATAAAATAATCTAGAGTAAAAAAATAAAATAATTATAAAAATTTAAAAAATTCAATCAAACAGCAATGTTTATCACCTTTGATAAAAGATCAGAGTAATTACTCGATGGTTTCTCTAAGATCACACTCGGATGTTGTTATGGTGAGTTCTGAGGGTTCTTTTTTTAGTTTTCACTAGTCAGGTCATTAATGGACACTTTTTGTTTTCAACTTGTAATGCCATTTATCCCTTGTGGATCAATCCTCAGAGAGATCAGCAATTGAATGATTGTGTGTGGACATTAGCAGTTACAAGATTGCTAATGTCTGCAAACCACCAACCTCACAACTCACACTAATGGTCATTCCAATGTTTTCATACCTTTGTCTTTATATAAGTGATTTTAACGGCCAGCACACTGAATGAAGCTATAAATACACCAGCCCAGATGGAGATTGTCTGGGTGACTGGGCATCCAAAGGAAGTCTTTGCTTTTTGTATAAGGCTAAAAATGCCGCTAGCTTCTTCTCTAGTCGCTGGAACACTGAAACCGATTCCGATTTGGTTTTTGCAAGTGAAGATTTAAAGAGCTCTAAACTGGACAGATTTGCATTAGAGAGTTTCCTTGGTCTCAACATTAACCATCGCTAATTACGGCCTTAAAATCTGGCCCCAGTCCCAAGTAAGTTGTACAAGCATTGGAACTTTCGCAAGGCCAACTAGAAACTATGCGGCCTCATTACAAACTAGCTATCTCAAGAATTACCATCCCCAAGTTTTTTGCTCTATTGGTGACGCATACCAGATCTACCATTTTTGCTTTAACAAAATTGTTAATTCCGGGCAGTTGCAGAAACAACGATAGACCGTGTTGAGATGCGGAGTGCAAACACCTTAACCTGGTTTTTCTACAAGATTCTTAGAATGAAGCAACTAGTTCATCTGCTTCAGCCTTGCTGTTCCATCTTGATAAAAAACGAAAGGATCGCTGGTCCGTGACTGTCAATAACTTTTACTTTACGCACTCCAGTCGGCTGGCATGAAATATAATTAACAACTTACCGGCAGAACCAGACACACACGCTGCCTCTGCCCGATTACCGCCAACTTGATTGCCTCGCAGTTAGTTAAAAATAAAATATGCAAAACAACAACCCCGAGGCCCGGACTTGTCGCAAGAGGTAGATGTCCCGACTCAGGAGATTTTTCTCAAAGCAAGTTACGACGAGTTAAAAATGGCGTCTCAGAAGGATCATCCAGAGTACCCTCTTGTTAAATATTTATATGTATGACCTGCCGGTGACAGTTGAAAGCAAATTTGCTTATTCTGATGACCTGGCCGTCTTGCACTATGCAAGCAACTGGAATGTATTAAAGGAGATTCTTACACAAAACATGGCAAACCTGTCCTCCTGCAAATGAAAGCTCAAGCTCAGTAAAACAAAGATTATGTCGGAAGCATTCCATCTTTACAACAAGGAGACACAACGTGAACTTATCATCCTTACCGCTTTGTGCTAAATCCACTTATCTCGGCAATAGGCTGGATATGTCACTCACGTTTTGCCAGCTCTTTAACGGAACATCTAGTTTCCATCCATTTTTTCCAAAAGAAGAAGAAAAATTTCATTCATTATATTCTGCATGTTTCTTGCTTTGTTGTTTCAGCCACGACATGGTAAAATTTTGGTCTGGTGGACAACATTTTGAGCTATAGTTTTTATTTTAAGTTTTTTTTTAGATGCGTTTAGTTTATTCTTTGAAAACATAAAAACCAATAAATTATAAATTATATTACAGCCGTCTAGCGAGCCAGGAAAATAAATCCTTAATATAATATGATATACAAGAATTAATTTGTTTAAATGGTCGATTTCGGTCATCGAAAAAAAAGAAACATTGTTTTTTTTTTGATGCCTTGATTATTGTTTGCTTTTTGAAAATTTTTTCTCTTTTGTCAATTGATATGGCAAATTTTGCGTTTAGTTATCATTATCATCTTTGCATTTCTTGTAGATAAAGATCGGAGACGTTAATTTTGCGTTAATCGTAAAAATAACGTTGAACGCGTTAAATGTGGAAGGAATAACCCAATCCGTATTTAAAGTTGCCCAGTTATTGGTGTTTGATTAAAATTTTTATTTGTTTTCTTAATTCTTTATAAAATTCAAGTCATTTTATAAAGACTGCCTAAAACTCGTTAAGACTGCCAAAAACCAGGTAAATGGTGTTAAGTAATTTTTTCAAATTCAAACTAGAATGCCAAAGACAAAATTTGAACCGAACTTGGTCAATTACAGTTGACTTTAATAGAATGTTTACTTAATTCACTGCGCTGCAGATTATAGCAAGACGTCATATAGTTCTGGACTTTTCAAACTTTTTGTTCTAAGACCCCATTTTAAAAATAATTTTTGTGTGACCCCAATATCTGTAGGCTAATTTTACGTTAGTTTTTTCCCATGGAAATCCACGTATGTGCATGAAAAACCATGTAATAACAACAATAAATGAAAATAGTAACCTAAAGCAAATTAACAAAATTAGAAAAACCTGGTGTTTCCTAAAAAAAAAATTTCACACTGTTTCAGGCTTTATTTTGTTAATTAATTGCCTCAAATGCCGACTAATCTTAAGCAACAATGGTGTAATCAGACTTTATCTTTTCTAGCTTTTGATTGTCAATAAATATTATTGTAAAAAAGATAATTTCAAAAGCACAAAAAGCTAATTTGTTTTGCAACCCCAAAATTTTTTTACGCGGTTCTATTTGGGTCGGGTAAAAAATTCGGGTAAAAAATTTCCGTTTGAGAAGCCCTGTTATAGTTTATAGAAGAATCACTGAATATTAAAAGAAAATAAGTAACAAAATTCTTTTCAAAATAAGTATTTTAAAACTTTTCATTTATAGTATAAAGGATTTGAAATGTAAGATTGTTAAAATGATAAAAATATGAAATGATTCGCACCTTCCTGAAATTGCCAGAAAAAAAGTCACACTGTCGTCTCTTTGTAAAGCTGCTGTTTATTGGCAAACAAATCAACAAAATTAATATTGTTCATGGTTTAACGCATCAAAGTAATGTAGAAACGTTTGCTAAATATATAAAAATATCTTTAAATGTGGCTTAAAGCAATAATGGACATTAAAAAATATAAAATGGGATAATTTACTACAAGAAGAAAATGATAATAGTATGGAAATGCAATTTTGATCAATAGTTAAATTAGGTTTTATTACAGTTAATCATTTTGTTCAGATCAGTAGTTTTGTAGTGCAATTCGTTTTGGCCATCTTTTTTCGCACACTTATCATTCTTTAAAGACATTTATAGGTAATTTGAAACATTCAATAACATGAATTTAACAAAAAAATGACCAAAAATTATCACTTCGTTGAATAAAAAAACTCCTTAATTTAACTGACAATGGTTAGAACAGCATCAGTAAGATGACTTGCATTGCATTTTGGCGACAAACTTGATTGCGCTTGGCGCTGATTTTCAAATAGGTTTGGCTGAATTATTGTGTATTTTTGACCTTTCTTTTTATTATCTGAATTGTCGACACGCAAGTCTCACATAGCCCAGTCGATGCAAAAGTTAAGAAAAAGTAAATAGTTGCGCCTGCATATTTGGTAGAAACCATGGCAGAGCAATATGCAGAAAAATTAGACAGAGCTCTTAAGTAATATCTTTTCCGCTGCGCATGTTAACACGGTTTGCAATTGCTCTCGTGATTGATACGGCGCTTCTACCAACTTGGCCCCGATGATAGGTACTTTCTGGCAGCCTAAGTCGTGAGTACTAGAAGTGGAGTCGATTCACGATGCTTCGAGACCAAGACGAGACGATACTTTGGAGAACTCAGACCGAGACGAGACAAGACGAGACTTTTTTTATAAGTTGTTAAGTTGTGGAGTCAGACTGAAATCGGAATCGTATGTTTTTTGTTGGAATCGGAACCGAAGTCGTTTTTTAAATACACTGAAGCAGGAGTCGCTTTTTTAGATGTGCTAGAGTTGGTATAGGATTCGTATTTTTCTTTGGCTCTCCGACTCCAATTTTTCGTTAAGTGCTGCAAGCTACAGTCATATTCATTATTTGAATGACACAAAAACAAGCCAGTAAAAATACGGCGAGTATTTGAATAGGTCAACTTTAGAACTTTAATTTGAAGTGGAAACTAAGATTGATTTGGGCTTTATATTAACTTTTTATTTGCAAAATTAAACTTAAGTATCGGTTTGAGAGTTGTTTTGAAATATTCAACTAAAGATTAAAAAAAATATTTTTATTGGATAAAATGCCTCAAAATGTGTTTGTTTATTGCTTTTGAAAGTCAAGTGACAAATAAACAGAAAGTCCTTATTGTTGGAATTAATCCTCCTTAACTAAGAATTGTTGGAATTGATCTAAAGCTACTGGTTGTAATCTCTTATCATTACCAATACTTATATTATACATTAAATTAACAGAAAAAAGTGGTTTGGTCAGCGGTTGAATGCAACCAAGTAAGAATAAAACTTTTAAAATTTTTATCTACTCTATTACAGAAAAAAAAAGCACTTTGAAATGTTAACTCTGCATTAGTAATTACGATTGCTAAAAACTATTTTTAATATATTTTTGAAAATTCTAAGGAGGTGTCGCTCTTTATCTACTGGATTCTCCCTGATTGCTAAATGTGACTTATAACCAGGTGTTGTAGCAAATTTGAAACGTTTAAAATGCGCACCAATAAAAGAGGAAAACAGTTTTATTTAAATTTCAATACGATTTCAATTTCAATACGATGTGATCCAAATGATACAATGCGATCCGAATTATACGATGAGATTCAAAACTGTGCTAAACTATGCGTGCGATGCGTGCGATGCGTGCGATGCGTGCGATGCGTGCGATGCGTGCGATGCGTGCGATGCGTGCGATGCGTGTGATGCGATGCGATTTTAAATTGTTTCTTACTACTAAATATCTTCTGCAACTATATCAAATAAATTCAAACAGTCTACTTCGTAACAGTCTTCTACAAATTACTTACAAACCCAATTCTTCTTTCTCGATAACTCACTGTGGGTTACAAAACGATTTACAATAAATAAGAATAAAAACGTGCTTAAAGATAATTGTTGACAAAAAGAATGCGCGCGGAAAAGAAAAGACTTAATTAAAGCAAACAGAAGGTATACTAATAACAAAGAATCATAAATAAAGGAAATCGGTTGGAAGCTCAAGCAAAGCTTTCTGTAATACCAGGGTTGTAACCTAACCGTAATGTGACTTATAACTTTGTTGCCCTATATTTGGTCTACTTGACAGCTGAGTACTTTGCAGCGCACATTTTTGTCTCATGAATAGTGTCTTGAATGACTCTTTAAAGAATTGGATATCAACGTCCCCACCACTTACCAATTTTTTTCGGCATCAAGCCAGCTAAACTTCGCCAACTAAACGTGGAATTCTTCATGTCTAACAGTAAAACTCTGAATTCTATCAACTGCAAGCAATTCACACAACTTGTTTTCGGAGATGCCACAATTTCTCTGTCCAATTAAAATTTATTATTACTTTTTTTTTAACCTTTAAGGGACAGTGGTACATATGTGTACCATGATTGTGATTGTGAGGTGACAAAAGCGATTTTGTAAAGACATGATAATTCTAATTTTTGGATAATTGTGATATCATTATTGAATGATTGTTCTTTTATTTTACAATCAAATTTTTGCATTCTTCAAAGAGTTAAAGACTTTCGGGCTTCTAACACATGCATTGTTGCACTGATAGAAGCGCCAAAACCTAGATAAGCGGACTGTTCCTGATGAGAGTTGAAAAATCAAAACTATGGTTGGGCAGTGGGCTCGGGTTTGGTGTGTGATGCACAATGTGACAGACGATATTCTTTAATGTCATCGGTTCTATAACTCGATATATTTCTGGCATCTGATCATCGGCGTGCGCGATTCACAATACTGCTTCTGCAGTGCAGCAAAAAATCTGCGGAACCCCGCAAGTTTAAGATTTAAGACACTTTATATATAAATGATCAGTTTGACGACAAAACCAGGGTGAGCAGACTGTCCTTGATGAGAGTTCAAAACTCTTCACCTTGGTCAGGCAGTGAGCTCGGGTTCAGAATGCGTGATGCACAATGCCACAGATGGTACTTTTTAGTGCCATCGCTGTCCTATAACCCGATGTTTATTTTTTGATTGTCATTTTTTAACACGACTGAAACCTAAAACAAAAAACAGTGCCGTAAAGTATCTTTTTCCAAACTCATAACTGAATCAAGTGACAAGGCTTTGAACGGCAATCCTGTCAATTTTATAATGCTCACACATGCAAATATTATAATGTCATAGAACAATATTAGCTTTAATTAAAAGCATTGTGATATAGTCGGATTTTCAGATACCAAATTTTGTTAGTAAAAATATAAAATGCAAGACGTATAAATATTGCTAAAAACACATCTATGATATCTCTAGTATCTTATATGTTGTCCAGACTTCTTGATTGCCATGCATAAAGATTGGCATGGTTCAATTATACTGTGACTAAAGGCAAATTTAAAGAAGGCTATGACGCCCGAACGGCTAAAAAACAAAACATTGACCTATTTCTATCTAAAATTTATAACTACAAAACCTGTGATATTTGCCCACTTGCTGCAATATCTCGACCTGGATTCGAGACCCAGTGTTCTGAGACCGAGACGAGACTTTGGGGTTCCGAGAGCAAGACGAGACCGAGACTTCCAAAAACATGTCACGAGACTTCTCGAGGTATTCACCTTTAATGAGTACGCTTGTTACTGCTTGCTTTTAAACATGACAGACCGAAACCAAACCTGTCAAAACTGAAGGTTATCTAACCATCCCAATGTTCAGCGTGGTCTGCAAATCGGCAAACTTTCTTTTCAGAACGGGGCAATGTCTGGAAAAATCTCCTTTTGACGGGACATTGCCAACAAATTCAAATAAGGACTTTAAGCCCACACATGACTACACTTGCAGCCGTCGTCGTTTGAAGGGTATCCACTCCAGGTCAGACACAAACAGGACTGGGGCCAAGGGTTTATCCTTTTACTACCCCAGAATGCTGTACTGCCTGGATCAGATGCTGGCAGTGATGTCATTAAGCCAGCATCGAGTTTCGTCATCCAAAACCGTCAGACCTCGTGCTCCATGTGGTGCCCGATGTATAGGGCACGTTGTTAGTACATGGTCTGCGATTTGCTCAGAGGCACCACACTCGCAATTCGGTGAAGGAGCGAGACCCCATTTGTGCATGGACAAATGGAATCGCCCAACACCAGTCCGCAGGCGGTTGAGCTTAACCCAAGCTACTCGGGGTAAGCTCATCCCAACAGGCCTGGCACTGGTCTCGGGCATAAAAGCACGGAGCCTGGAAGCATTTTCACAGTACTCCGCGTTCCATTTGTGATTTGTCCATTCAGAAGCGCGGATGTCAAGTCTGGCAAGGTTGTCCAAGAGATTCCGCGCAGCTAGCACAAACGGGCGTCTGGATCTTAGTCTCACTTGGCGAGTATCTGAGGACCCACTTAATAGACCATGCAAGATATGATCGGGGTCCAGAGATTCACGGTGAGCCAAGGAGAGTGTCGCTCCCATTCGGCAAAGCTCAGCTGGCTGGATGCCTGAGAGTACAGGTAGGTGGTCCGTTGGAATAGGACGCAGTCATCCAGTAACTATGCGCAAGGCGACATTCAAGACACTGTCAATGAGGCGAGTGTGAGCACTACAACACCAGACTGGCGCACAGTACTCAGATGTTGAGTAGACTAGAAACAAGGTGGCTATGCGTAGTGTTTTAGCACCGGCACCCCATCCCGAGCCCACGAGTCGCCTCAGCAGTGTGACGCGCGAAGATAGTTTTTTGCGCAATGCCACTAAATGGTGACGACACGTGAGCGATCTGTCCAGTTTTACCCCAAGGTAAGTAGGGGTTGGACAGAATGGTAAAAGTCTACCGTTGTTGTAGACCTTTAGCTCACGTTTGGCCTCTCGGTTATTTAAATGAAAGGCTGCCGTCACCGTCTTAGTGTGACTGAGCTTCAACCTCCAAGTCTGGAGATACGCTGACAGTGTGGCCATGTCTTGGCTTAAGGTCCCCTCCAAGTCCTTCCAGTTTCCAGAAGAGTGCAACAATGCTAAATCATCAGCATAAGCAAACTTTCTGGAAATCATGGAAGGAAGATCGTACGTATAGATGTTAAATAGGAGGGGAGCCAAGACCGATCCCTGAGTAACACCGTTTTTAAGATGGCGTAGCCTGCTTTGCTTGCTGTCACCGGTGGTAAGGGTGAAACTTCGATTTCGGACAAGCTCCATAATCATTCTGACCATGTGCTTATCAGGAAGTAGTCTCAGCAGCTTGCCGGTAAGGCCACGGTGCCAGACAGTGTCATAAGCAGCTGTCAGATCGATAAATACGGCACCGGTCTTCTTTTTAGCCTCGAAAGAGTCCTCGATGTTCTGGGTTAACAAAACAACTTGATCTACGGTTGACTTCCCGCGTCGGAACCCAGCCTGCTCTTTAGGGAGTAGTGGATCGATTAATGGTTCAACGCGGGAGTAGATAAGCCTTTCGAAGATCTTGTAGGGGACACAGAGCAGAGATATCGGTCGATAACTCTTTGGATCCCCCACGGGCTTTCCTGGTTTTGGAATCGTGACTACAAGCGCTCTTCTCCAGATCTTGAAAATTTTGAGTCGGCGCAAACAGGAAGAAAGGAAGTCACGTAACCAGGACTTTAAAGCAGCTCCAACATAGAGTATAAGCTCGAGGCAGATGGAATCAGGTCCAGGAGCTTTACCTGGTTTTAAGTGTTGGAGGGCAGCAGCAAATTCTCTCTGTGAAAAATTGTCAGAGATATTTACTGCGTCTGGTGTTGTGGTCCTCCAAAGGTCAGACACTTTTTGAAAGACAAGTCTAGATGACTTGCGATCAACAGCCTCGTATTTTCCATTTCTAACCAGCTGAGATGCAATAGCATTGGCTGAAACGGGACAGTGACGTGGAGAGTGTCGTGACCTACCAGTAAGGTTGTTCAAAATACTCCATGCTTTTCGACTAGAGTGTGAGAAGTCAATGCTTCGAACTGCTTCGGACCATCGATCCCTCCGCTTTCTGTCAAGCTTGGAAAGCAGAGCTGTAGCAGCCAAACTTGAGTCGTCTCCCTGAGGAGACTGCAGAAAGGTTTTATAGAGGGATTCACACTCTGCATCCCAACACGGAATATAGTTATTTCGATACCCGCGTGGGATAGTCTTTTTGGCTGCTTTCTTAATGGTGTTACAGAAGTCCTGGTAAGCTGCATTTACATCAAGTGAATCAGGCGGCAACAAAGTCTTTGCGAATTTATTCGTCCAAGCAATGTAGTGACTCCATTTGGCCTTGCGGATGTTCCATCGCTTAACAGGCATGCTTGGCACCGCCACAGCAAACTTTGGTGGTGTAATAAGCGAAGATCGATATTGTGACCTGGGGAACTTTTCAAGGACACGTCTATCCGGTAAGCGACTGTTTGGATCTACGCTAGCAAAAGCTAGATCTGGATTGGTGCCAGTGTTCCAGCGGCCGGAATAAAAACTGGCAGCGTCCTTGGCATTATATAGAAGGGCAAGACAATTAATACTTGCCCAGCCAGCCAAGCACTCACCATCCGGACTGTTGCCGTCGTAGCCCCAGTCAGCATGACGACAGTTAAAATCGCCAGCGTAAAGACAGGGGTGAGGAAACACTGGGAGATCCAGGGTTCGCAATCGCGTTGGCGGTGGTTTGTAGACGTTGACTATTTTATAACCATCAACGTCCACACACAACCACTCGATCTCCGATGTCGGTGGAGATTGGTACAAAAGCATGTATCTCAGTCGCTCGTGGACAAACGTGGCAAGGCCATGCTTCCTGCTTAAAGAAAACCCAGATAGTTGGTAGTTTGGTAGCACCAACTTTTCTGCATCAGTGCAGTGGGTCTCCTGCAGTAGGATGACGAGTGCCTCAGACTGCATAGCGAAGTGATGAAGAACGTTCATCTTGCTTGCAGTGAGGCCTTCGATGTTCAGCTGAAGAATAGTGGATCTTCGGAACTTGTTGGCAATGTGCCCTGAAAAGGGCAGTTTTATCCTGTCATTGCCCCGTCTTGAAAAGGACGTTTTCCGATTAGCAGACCCACACTGAACATCGGAATGGGTGGATACTTGCAGCCTATTCACACCAATTTAGTGTTGCAGTGCTCACACTCGCTTTATAGACAGCGTCCTGAATGACGCCTTGTGCATAGTTACTAGATGCCTGCATCCCACTCTAACGAACCACTTACAAGTACTTTTAGGCATCTAACCAGCTGAGCCTCGCGAACTAGGAGCAACACTTTCCTCGGCTTGCCGTGGATCCCTAAAGCCTGATCACATCCTGTATGATATTTTAAGTGGGTCCTCAGATGCTTGCCATAAGAAACTGAGATCCAAACGCCTGTTTGTGACAGTTGCACAGATCTTTTAAACAAACTTGCAAGATTTTACATCCGTCCTTCTCAGTGGAGAAATTTGAGATGGAACGCGGAGTACTGTGAGAATTCATCCAGGCTCCGGGTTTTCATACACAGGACCAGTGCCAGGCCTATTGAAATGAGCTTACTTTGAACAGCTTTGTTAAGTTTAATTGTTTGCAAACTGGTGTTGGGCGATGCTATTCGTCCATGCACCAATAAGGTCTCGGTCCTTTACCGAATTGCGATTTCTGTGTCATTGAACAAATTGCAGACCACGTCCTAATAGCGTGCTCCATACATCGAGCATATCACGGGCCAGGAGGTTTGACGGTTTTGAATCACGAATTTGATGCTGGATCAACACTATCACTGCAGCATCTGATCTGGACAGTGCAGCAGCCTGAGGTGGTAAAAAGATGAACCCTTGGCCCCAATTCTATTTGTTTCTGACCTGGAGTGGATGCCCTTCCAAACAACGACGACAACGACAACTAACTCTGACAAGCTGCCGACATTTCCAAGTAGGGTTTTATAACAAAGTTAACAAGTACCTGGGTTAAATTTGTGCAGACAGAAGAGTAGTATTGATTGCGAACTTGATCGAAATGGTCAGTGTTTCACTTTTATTTTCGTCATTCGCTTGTATCCTTGGAAAAGTCACTTTTCAACATCTTATTCTGCTTGACGTCGTAACGAACACCTTTAAATTTTTCTTTTATCATTCTATAAAAAGTATAAAACCAAATAAAAAAATTTAAACTGACACATTATCCTAGCATCTTTAAAACCAGATCATGGTAATTGCTTAATGGTTGCTATTATTTTAACGTCTCTGGCATTTTTCTGTGTGTAGGAAGAATAAATTGAGAATACCTGATGATGAGTTTAATTAAGGGTTAGTTTTATTCTAACTTGTAGAAGAAATAGTTATGGGGTAGAAGGCTAATTCTATTAAATTATATGATGCTATTTTTATCAGTTTTATTATTATTTTTTTTTTATTTTTTTCAAGAAATCTCTTGCTTTCTCTCCTTTTTTGTGACGTCAGATGACAATTTCCTTGTACACCTGTACTTACAGCCTAGAGCTTCACAAACTGAGCTTACTATTTTATCCATCACTAGGCTAGAGTCTGAATGTAAAATAAAAAAAGTCTGAAAGCTAAATATTAACCAGTTTTTTTTAGTTTTTTTAACAGCGATCTGTAAATCTGCGAGACCACACAATCACTTTTGACCTAAAAAGGATTTTTACATCATCCAATCATGCCTTCACAACAAGGTTACCCAAAAAATATCTTAAAATTATTCCATCTATTAACTTTTGATAGCCTTTGTTTTGGATGCTTTAGCAACTTATGCTTAGAAACTGCTTTGTGCTATAATGGTTTTGTTCCTTTTTTTTTTTGTGGACTAATCAATTTTGCTTCCTGTTGCGACGTTTTTTTCTCACACCTTATACTGAAAATTGTGTTGAACCAACTTTCTTCTGTATTATAAAACAAACATTCTTTTATATTAATCTATAATGTTTGTAATTACAAGTTAAAAAAACTTGCTTTCAAAAAATTTTAAAGTAAAACTTTATGAGTGGTCTCACAACTCAATCAATAAATAATTTACAAAACAGCGAATATGATTACTGTTTTGCTTAAATATTCTACTTTTTATGTTCTTCATCAAGACACTAACAACCTACTGGAAAAAATGTCAAACGTCTCAGTCGGAAATTGCGACTCCCAGATTTAAAACTAGTAGCTTAAATGATAAGCAAACAAAAAAATTGTACTACAAAAATAGCAACAAATTATTACATGATTTTCATTTAATTATTTTAAACTTTTATTCCATCCAACTTTAGAAAAAATATCAAAGAATTTTTGCCTCTTCCGAATGAAATTTTTATATGCAAAATTTTGCAGCAAAACTAAATTTTGGACTAACAATCAACAAGTTTCTACAATATGAAAAAACAATAAATTTGCTGTGAAGATTACACTAAAGATAAAGTTACCGCGATTTTTTTGCTGATGAGCAGTATTTCTGTGCGGCACAGAATAGCCGATTTCGAGGCACAGAAACCCTTGGCGCGGTGTTAAACTTCCTTCTTCAAATAGAAACAAATAAAGACATCATTTGTTACTTAAATTATCCCAATTTTATTCCAATAGAATTTAATCAAATTGTCAAATAGAGTTCAGCAATCTTATTCAAATAGAGATTAACAACTTATTCAAATAGAATGAAACAAATAAAACAATAAAAAATTAATTGTTAAACATAATTATCGCAAATAAATTAATTATTACAAAACCCTTAACCCTATTCTAACTGAATAACATATTAATATAAACGAGTTTAAAAAGCTGACCTAATCCTAAGCTAGCTAAAGCTAAACGACCACGTTTAAAAAACGAATCAGTCAGAACGCAATGGATTATTACGTCACTAAACTGTTTTCAAATGCTAACGAAGAAAGAAATCAAATGACCGGAGTAGCTCAAGTGAGAACGAAATTTAAGTAAGAAAGAGAGAGAGAGAGAGAGAGAGAGAGAGAGAGAAGGAGTGAGAACGAAGGCGGGAAAACGAAGGAGATCAACAACGAATTGTTTGAAATCATTTGCGGTAGCGAAGCGGCAGTTTGATAAGGCGACCGCGCCTGGACAACTTGGCGGGTCCGTCTGGCGCTGGAACAAGCAGACTGGCAGATGAGATCGGGCAAGTATCAAGGACTACTGTACAGTGAGGTAAACAAACAATTAGATCGAAACCTAAATAGATTGTGGATAGCTTTTGAAGGTAAAGAAATGAAGGCCAATGGTTAAAGAAAAATATCCGATATCAGTTTAATTAAAAAGCCAGTAAATATGTTCTACCGCAAAAAGCAAAAGTTTATATACTTAAAACTAACTTTCCACAGCACGTTAAATTTCAAAAAAAAAACAAAAAACAAACTAAGTGACATAAAATTACAAAAAATTTACATTAACAATTAAAAACCACAATATTAGTTTAATTTTATTGATTTTAAAATCCTATTATTAAAATTAAACTTAGCAGTTTTAACCAAACAAAATTGTTTTAAACTAAAATTAGATACTTTACATAAAAACAATTACGGCATATAAAAACAAATACAGCTTGGGTTAAGCTCAACCGCCTTCGGACTGGTGTTGGGCGATTCCATTCGTCCATGCACAAATGGGGTCTCGCTCCTTCACCGAATTGCGAGTGTGGCGCCTCTGAGCAAACCGCAGACCATGTACTAACAGCGTGCCCTATACATCGGGCACCACATGGAGCACGAGGTCTGACGGTTTTGAATGACGAAACTCGATGCTGGTTTAATAACATCGCTGCCAGCATCTGATTCAGGCAGTTCAGCAGTCTGGGGTAGTAAAAGGATAAACTCTCGGCCTGACCTGGAGTGGATGCCCTTCAAACGATGATGACGGGCATGCTTTTATTAGATTTTTCTTATTATAAGGTTTGTTAGAAATCAAGTCAAAAATTTTTGCTAATATCTGCTAAAGACCGCATAAATATTCAAAAAAGCAAAACTTAAGACTAAAAGTTTGAAGAAAATTTTGTTAAAAAACTAGTAAAAATTTAACCGAAGAGCAATATCTTGCCATTCTTGAAAGTAGGCGTGGTAATCAGTTGCTTGTCTAAATTTTAATGAAAAACTAAAATAGAAATTTTTATAGATTTAGTGTTGGTGTCAATTTTCAAAGTTCAAGGAGAAAGCAACACATTCAAATACAGTCCGGACTATCCTATAGATGCTAATTGGAGGTTGTCCGGTAGGATCAAACCGAAAAAAGGAAGATTGCAAAGTTTTTATTTATTTAAAAAGTAAATCATTATTGCTATCATTATTAGATAATTACATTGTGCTGTTATAATTTTATATTATTAAAATGTTCTAACCAGTATTTTAGAAATTTTTTTTAAATTAAATTATTTTAATTGTAAAGTCAATACAAATTTAAAGTTTGATTTAAAAATTAATGGAAAACCTACAATTTTGCAAAAAATGAGTTGGTAGCTTTTTTTGTAACATTTTAAATTATCATCATGATTATTTTTAGGGAAAAACATTGAACTAGCTTAGTATACTTCCCTTTGTCCGTTTGTCTTTTTGGGGTTGCTGGGGCAGCAGCTCGAGTTGGAATCTTCAAGCATCCCGATCTGCTGCAACTAGCAGCAGGTCCGCCGGTGAAATTCGAAGACGTGACCATGCCAGGTCTTCAGCATTATTTCGCCGGCGCGTTCTGGGTCGCCCTCTAGATCTTTTACCACTAGGAAGAGCATTCATTAGTTGCTTTACTGTTCGCTCGTGGGACATTCGTGTCACATGACCATACCAGCGGAATTGCGATCGTTCTATGAGGAATAATAGCGGTTCGTCGTTGAGAGATTGACGAATGTCAGTGCTTTTAAACTTGTCAAGTAGGAATAAACCTCGGAATTTTTGCAAGAAACCCATTTCGGCCGCTTGTACTCTTGATCTCACTCTTTCGGTCATTACCCAACACTCATGACCATAGGTGAGTATAAAAACAAAAACTGATTTGAAAACCGAAATCTTTGCTTTTGTACACAGCTCTCGTTTTGGTACAACTGATCGGTAAAAGTGTCGCATTACTGTGCTTGCTTTTCCAATACGTGTGTCCAGTTCGTTTCCTGGCTACCATCACTCGAGAATGTGACTTCAAAATACTTAAACTTCTCCGTTTGCTTGAGAGTTACTCGATTTGTTTGGAAAAAACATTGGACACGGTGCCTTGACAAGCACATGATTTCAGTTTTAGCCGTACTAGCTTTGATTTTAGCATCAAAGCATGGATCCGAAAACCAATCAAGTGCATATTGGAGATCACTTTTGTTTGAGCTTAACAAGGCAAGGTCATCTGCAAACTGCAGACGCCGAACTCCCCAAAATGTGACTCCACTACTGGAGAAACTGACTGTGTCTATCTTGTTCATGTAAACAATTTAAATGAAATATTTCAAATAAATAATAAATCAATTGTCAAGAAACCTCCTAAAATATACGGCACAAAAAAAGTCTACAAACAAACTTCTTAAACTTTATGTTCCGTGGCAACTGGAAAATAAAACAACAAAGAGGTGCAGCAATCAGAGGCGCCGAAAAATTTTTAGGCGGGCGAGGCAAATTTTAAAAAAGGGACTTTTTGATTTGAAACGAAACTTTCAATAAACGCAAATTTTAAGCGTAAATATAATGGAGAAAATTCCCATTAAAAAACTTAGTGAAGTCCAAAAGATTAATAAATAAAGATCTTTACTTTTCGGCGCAGCGTATCATTTACGTAACCCACAAGTATTTTTGATTTACTCCATATGGTGTAACCTCTCTTTTGGAAATGAATACTTTTTCTATTTTATCGGCTTCAGTTTGCACTACAAAATTTTACACCTTCAGTTCAAACTCAAGTAAAGTGTTTTTTTTTTGGTCTTCATCAAATTTTTATGAAAGATTTGTTTTCAAGCAAAAGTATTTTTTAAACAAATACAGTATTTTTTTCTGAATTTTGTCCTACTTGCTAAATTACTGTTATATCAGTTGGCTCTTTTTGAAAAAAGCTAGGTCAAACTTTGTTGAATTAAATCTTAATCGAAATTATATACTGTTACTTTAAAAACAAATCTAACGCTTTGCTTTTATCTTGCAAATTTCAAAAATAATTTCCCCCTGACCCCCCACTTTTGCCTCTCCTAAATCTGCCATTTGTAAAATACTAATTAAGTTCATTTGAAAACTATCAAAGTTCATTTTTATTTATACTGACCTAGAAATAGTTACCGCGATGTTGAGATTATTTATACAGGAAGTTCTGGCGCAGTAAAAAAAAAAGTGCTTAAAACTTCTCTCAACAGATAAAAAGAAACCAAATTTTTTGCATTCACAAAACAAAAACCCTTAAACAATTTTTGTAAAACTAGGCTTTCATGGTTCACCAAACTTCAAAGCAATTGACAACGCTCACAACTGCATATAATCACTCATAATTTTGTACTGACAAACTATAAGAATAAATTAGCATCACGATGGCTAATATTAAACTTAAAATAAAACATTTCTATCTCTCTATAGAATTAATATTTCAAATTGTCAACACTGATCCTTAAACAAATACACCCACACAGGCAGCAATAGCTTGAAACGATTTTCAAACAATAGAGCAATTGAATAATTCAACAGGAATGAAAGATGCAGACAATTGGTATCCGGTCAAAATATCAACCACAAAATATTAATGACCAAAATATCAACTTTCGATATCCAAGAGCGTCCATATGAAGGGATGATGGGAGGTTAGTTGGAACTCAAAGCCTCTGTAGCACCATTTG
This sequence comes from Diplosoma virens, assembly GCA_963680785.1. Classification (NCBI taxonomy): domain Eukaryota; kingdom Metazoa; phylum Chordata; class Ascidiacea; order Aplousobranchia; family Didemnidae; genus Diplosoma; species Diplosoma virens. The sequence continues at coordinate 2,340,693 of OY796884.1, forward strand.
ACGGAGTAGTGCCTGCAAGACTTAATTTTTGTTGTGATATTTTCATCAGCTGATATTTTTGTCGTTGATGTTTTGGTTATTGATATTTTGTAGTTGATATTTTAAAATTAAACCCTAATAATTTTATAAATCGAGCCATGACACGCAATAACAATGGAAATTAAGAGATTTTAGTGGATTTCTTCAACTAATATTACATTAAGTTTGCAATCGGTGAAACAGTATACGACGTGGCAAAAACAACCAATCAGAAGACAACTATTATGTAATTTGACTTCACGCATTATTGTAAAATTTCATAAGCGTTTTTTGAATGTCTGAGGGAAAGAGAAATGCTAAATTGTTCAAAGGTCACTTTGGATCAATTACTCGCCATGCGCTTTGAATTAAAAACAACAAAATGAATAATTACAAACACTTGTAAGAACAACTTGCGAATAAATTAAATTAAATTAACCCTTCGTGTACTGGGTGTTCAAAATTACTTAGACTTCGACCCTATTATTTTGAGTCAGATAAATATATTGTGTATAAACTCAAAATTGCTAAAATCTACTTACGTATTCTTTAGGCTATTTATGATGAAACCTACTACAATTTTTAAATATTTTGTAAAATTTTTGCTTATTTTTTTGTGAAAGAAAAAAAAGCATCAGATATACTATTCTCAACCGTTTCATCCTTTTCTTCTTCATCTATATCATCTCTATTGTTCATTAGAGGTCTTTTAACATAAAACATAGATTCTAGGAATGACATATTAGGATATAAGAATTTTTGTCTTATTTGAAAAAGAATAAAATAGGTATAATAAAAGATTAATAATATTAAAAATAATAATAAAAATTTTTTATGGCAATTGCAACAGATGCACGCAGAAGAAGCACCAATATACTATATCAGAAATAATATCATGAAAAAATTATCTGATACGGCAATGATGCAGAGTGCTCTAATCTTAAAAAACACATATTTTTTAGAATTACACCAAAACAAAATAGAGATGAATTAGGGACGTGAAAGTCCTTAGGGACCCCAAAGGTATATTTTTTGGCAGTCATTTTATGGAATTGATTATCTCAAGACATCAATACCTGTGAATATTTATAAACAACTAAATAATTAAATTTAGTGAAAATAGGTATTTTTTAGTAAATAGTAAAAGATATTTGGTACCAAAAACTCACTGTAATATTCAAGGATCCTACCAGTCTGCGAAGAGTTAATTGGGTTGGTGGTGTACATTCAACATTACTTAACAATGAAAAAGATTACTTCATAATAATAGCTTAAAATTACTACAAAAGCCAAAAAAAGCTATAGTTTTATACGGTTAAAGTATGACAGTATGACACCATCTTTAAGTAAAAACAACACTCCTAAAGTCAATAGATTTTTATGGGACTCTTTATTGCATAATAACCCAATATTTGAAGACACCTGGTCAACCTGCACAACTTGGACAAAAAGGGAGACGTTAACAGATTGAGAAATTGAACTCACGTTATATGGCACGTTCGTTAGGCTATGTCACGTTATATGACACGTTTGTAACGTTAAAAATTGAACTTACGTTCTGCCAACTGCAACAAAAACGCAGCTTTTCCTTGTCAAGAATGTGGTGTTGTTTTGCATGTGGAATCCTTCTGAATAATAAGAATTACAAACATTCAAGGAAAAAAACTAAACGTTTAAATTAAGTGAATCGCAGTACCGTTTATGCCCAGTATTTAATTTTTGAATGGCACCAAATCACGTTATGCAAACTAACAGATCTTTATTAAAACTAAGGGCTTTATTTGAAAATCTTTTGATTAAATAAGTAGCTTAAAAAAGGTTGTTTTGAAAACTGAAACATTTTTGCCTAGCTTTTTTTAGGAGGTTTTGCTAAAATAAACTGAAGAACTGATTGTACACTAGTATTAGAAAATTTATAAACTGGTTCTGATTGGCTGAAAATTTTCGGAACACTAGGCAAAAGCATTAGTACCAAATACGATTATTTTAAATTTGTTTTTAGCCTGAATAATTATTTTACTTTATAAGTTTCACATTTTTATTGCAACGTTTTTCTTTTAATTCAGCGTAAAAAAAGCCTCAAATCAATGCCGCTATCACTATTCACACGATCGCGGCTTTAGATTATACAAGTTTTGTTCGTTTTTTCTCTAAAATTACAAAAAAGGTAATTCATTTTCTAAACTACAAAGAAAAATTTTGAATTAAAATTGCAAAATAGATAATTCATTTTCTAAAGTATAAAAGAAGATTTTGGATTGAATTAAAAAATATCAAAGAGTAGCAACCAAATAAATTGATATATTTTATCTGCTTTGCAATTAGTTCTATTTAACCGGTACATTCACAAATAGGACAACCGCCACTATGTTAACAGTGTAGAACAATTTTATTGTGAGAGCTCATACAATGACAAAAACATTAACAAGTATCATTTTTCAAAAGATAAAAAAATTATTTTTAATATTTTTATTTTTTAATTTATTTTACTGCAAAACAGTTGGCACTAGGCTGCAAAAAAGTTTGGCTTCCTTTTTTTGTTTTACGTTTCAGCAGCATGTTGTAATTGTTGCTACTGTTTTCATCACTGTAGGATTATAAGTCAGGACAGATGTTGAGCAACCAGCATTTTGTCTTCTCTTCCACAACTTGTTTAATGCATGTGAAGAACAAAAAGAGTGGTCTTAACATGCATTAAACAATTTTTTTGGTTCAAAGTCAAGGGACAGTAAAAAAAATTCTTCACTAAAGTGGTTATTTCCCCAAAACTTGGACAGCACTATTTAACCACTTTTTTATTTTATGCTTCAGGCCACCTGTCACAACTTAACTCGGAAAACCAAAAGAACCAGTTGAACTAGGTGACACAAATACCTCCGCTAAAGTAAAGCTGCGTATAATTTTATTATTGCCGGCTCTAGAAATAGTTTGTCGCAAAACTAAAGTTATTTAAACAATTAGTTTTGGCTAAGCACGACTGATTTGCTATATAACTTGTGTCTGCAAATAGAAAGAAATCACAGCTTTCTAACCAAAAATACAGTAATATATGAATATTATTCACAAAATTAAACCAGCTTGATCAACTCTCGTAAAATTTTACCCTTAAGTTTTACAAAACTTCACAGCAATTCACAACGCTCACAGCTGCAAATAATCACTCACAACTTTGTACTTACAAATTATAATAATAAATTAGCACCACGATAGTTAATATTAAACTTAAGTTGAAAAAATTTCATCTTTCCATAGAATTAATATCCCAAACCGTCAACACTGACTCTTAAACAACTACAGCCATACAGGCTGTAATAACTCAAAGCGATTTCCAAACACGTTAGTAATCAATGGCTTAAGCGGAAAGAACGAGAAGAAAATTTGGAATATACAGTATAAACAAGTTTAGCCATGTTACGCTATAACAATAGAAATTATCAGTTTGTGGTTGATTTTCCAATCAATATTACGTTGAGTTTACAATCGATGAAGCAGTATACGTTGCCGCGAAAGCAACCAATTAGAAAATCAACGATTGCTAATTTGACTTTTCGCATAATTAAAAATTTCATTACCGCTTTTTTAAATATTCGGGGGAAAATGCCAGACTGTTTAAAGCTCACTTTGCATGAACTAATCGTTATGCGCTTTGAATTAAAAACGACGCAACAAATAATTACATTCACTAATAAGAACAAATAGCAAATAAATTAAATTAAATTATGTGGGGGGAGTACCGGTCATACAACATTACTCAGCAATAAAAAAGAATACATTATAAAAAAAGCTTAAGATTACAGATAAAAAAATGAAATTAAACTAATGATTTATAAAGTTAGATTAAGACTATAAATGAACTGTGATATCACCCTTTTGTTAAAACAACACACCTGAAGTCAATAGATGTTTTTTGGATTATTCGTCGCCTACAAACCCATTATTAGAAGACACATGGTCTACCTGCATAACCTCGACGAAAAAGGAGACCTTAACAGATTTAAAAAATGAACTAGTATTATATGCCATTAAACCAGCGATTCTCAACCGCGACTCTCAGCTGTTCATCTTGCGGCTATGACTTTATATATTAAGAATCATTTTGTAAAGAGTGAGGTTTAAGTTTTTTATAATCTATTTTATAAGATAATTTTATACTTTATTTAAGTCATATTTTCAGAGCAACCTACAAAGAAAACTCGCACCCTTCAGCAAGAAAATAGGGCTTTTAAAAGTGATTGGGAAGAGAATTTTTTTTGAATCAAAATAGAAAACAGAACACCTTGCTTTTTGTGTTCTGTTGCAATAAGCAGTGTAAAATCGTTTGATGCTAAAAGGCAATACGAAATTTACTGTACAAAGTATGATTGCTACAAAAGAGAATCAAGAAAATAAAGTTACGATTCTTTAAGAAGTCAGCATGCAATAAGCACACGAATAGGTTTTATTGTGGTAAAAAATCCGAAAAAATAACAATGACATCATATAAAATTAGCAATTTACTGGCCCGCAAACTGGAGTCATATCCAAATGGTGAAATTATGAAGCAGGCTATTGCTATTTTTACCAAAGGTTGGTGTTCTACTTGCATTCAACTTAACTTAGCATAAGCACAGTAACTAAACGCGTTGAATGTAGTTTTAGAAAATTACAGCTTAGTCTAACTGCTTAGTACAGCTTAAAAAATTACAGCTTAGTATAAACCCAGCAACTAGACGCGTTGAATATACGATAATACGATTTTTAACGAGCAACAGGAACAGCTTTTTTGTCAGTCAAAACTTTAGTTTACTGTTCAATTGCACATGACACTTTAAAAGATTTTGCGGATATAAAGCAAATAACTGTATTAACCAGGAGAGTCATGACAGACTTTAAGGTTTGCAAAAAATGATATCTTTGCGTTCTTTCTTGGAAGGAACAGATATATTTCGAAAATTTCACGATACTCCTCAAGAAGCACATATGGATCCAACAATGCTGTTTTAAATGGTAACAAATTGTTGTCCTTCTATGCTTGGAGAAAATTAAAGACTACAAGGACTCATTGTGTAGAAATAAATTGCCCTCGCGTGCCATGGCCTTACATATTTTAAATTTGAAGTTTTGCTTTTGCTCTAAAAAAGGTTGAGAACCGCTACATTAAACCATATTTAAGCAGAAAAACAAACACCTTGCACCATCTACCACAAAAACACTACTGTTTATGGTCAAGAATGTGGTGTTGGTTTGCATGTAAAATGTTCTGGTGCGTTTCCTTCTTATTAATGAGAATTCCACGCATTCAAATTAAAGCACTATACGTTTAAATTAAGTGGATCGCAGTACCGTTTATGCCCACTGTTTAATTTTTGAAATAGCACAAAGCTCACGTTATGTAAACAAATATATGTTTGTTTCATTTTTTCTTTTTAAAGTCTTTTAATTAAAATTTTATTTTGTAAAAGAATTTAACCAAATTAATTATTATTACAGTATGTACATACATAAATATATAAAAAATTTTTCAAAATTTTTTAAATTTAACATTAATTTTATTTTATTTCCATCAACAGACTGTTTCGCCTGGCCTGGGGTCGTCAGGAAACGGTTATAAATCTGAAAAAACTAAACAAATGAATAAAAATGCAGCTTAACTCTTTGAATACGGGAGTCACATATTGTGACAAGTCACGTGATCTCAGGTGAGCAAAAAAATAAACTGGGCAAATTTTTTTGGCTAAAGTTCCTGAAAAACCCTCTGTTACGTCACAATACCCAAGCAAATGCGCACGTCCCTTTATATACGGCTGCGCTTTGATGCGAAGTCAGAATTTCTAATCAGCAAAAAACAACTAAAAATTCTGTTACGAATTGTACAGGGATAAGTTGTTCAATTTAATAAATTATAATTTACTAATCAAGTCATAATTATAAAAAAAGTTTTTTTTGAGCCTAAGATTAATAAAGCTTTATGAAGTAAAGAATATATACGAACACTATCAATAAAGTAAATTTTAGAAATAATATATTTTTAAAAACTGGTTTTTGGTTGCATAGCTTATTTCAAAAACAGATTTTTGAACACCAAACGTTTCGTCTAAATTGCGGGTTCTTCTTTTTTCTAAATTATAAATTATATGCTTTAATAACTCGGAATCGGACTGCAATATCTTGGAGTCTCCAGAAGCAGGTCATAATACTTGCTTGACAGCTGCTCTATTTATAGCGTTTGCAAAGCTTTTTCGTGTGTTAGGAGGACAACTATGGAAATTAGTGTATATAAAAAATTATAAAGGATTCCTGTGCCATATCCACGGTGACCTTCTGTTTGTAAAAATGGTTTATTGCTTATCACAAAGAACATTTCAATATTTGCATTAAAAAGTTCATTTATAAATTTTTATTTGCTAAAGTTGCAAATTTTATATCAGCCAATTGAAAATACTTTGCTAAAGCATATTACCGGTGTAGTTTTATGCTTCAGCAAAAATACATCAGTCGATGAAAATTTGTTACATAAGAATTTATTGAGCTACAACTACTTTACTTTGCTGAACAAGCTAATACAGTATAAGCTATGAGCTTGCCGTTTTTTCTTTATAAATTGTCATCAAAAAAAGCAGAAACTTTTTTTCTAGATCAAAGTCAAAGCCGCGCAAAGATTCAAACAATAGCGCGCAAGCACACACACTCAAATAAAGTTCAAAATTTCGTTGTTCTAATTAGTAATCTACCGTTGGTCATATTTTCTTGAGAATATAATCGAAAGTAGCGTCGCCATTTTGCAAAATATTCAGACGAACTTTTTTTCGCCAGACAGAGTAGAACTCTAGCGACACGTAGCGACTTGAAAATTTGAATTATCTTGTCGCTACTCGAAATTATTGGGGAAAAAGGGATTTTTTGAAAGGAAAAGCGGGGTCTTTTATTTTCTTTATTGCAAACTTGTTTTTGAACAAATTTTTAAACATTTTATATCATTGTACTCAGGAAAAAATTATCTTTTCGATGATATAAAATTTAAACAATTTTTTTTTATAATTAATGGGGAAATTATAATTAAATATTGCTTAATTCTTGAAAAATTCCAAAAATTGCGCAGCTAGTGGCCAAAAGCCCCGTATTCAAAGAGTTGCGCTTTGTTTAAGCTGCATTTTTATTCATTTGTTTAGTTTTTTCAGATTTATAACCGTTTCCTGACGACCCCAGGCCAGGCAAAACAGTCTGTCGGGGTAAATAAAATACGAGTAATGTTAAATTAAAAAAATTTCGTGGTCTGAAATTTAATTATCTAAATATATAAAAATATTTAAATAGTAGAAGTGGTAAGATTGGCAATAAAGAGCTCAATGAAAACTTAAAGCAGTTGTTCTTTGTGTCCTTGGAAAAGACACTTTTCGGCACTTTGCTTTGCTTTGCAGTCATGGCAAGCAGCTCTACATTAAAATCATTTCACTACATAAGAAAAATATTTTGGCAGCAACAACTTGGCAAGCAGGTCTGGATAATGACTTGAAAGTTGCTCCAAGTGTATCGCCCCGGACCATTTCTGCAAGTTAGGCAAGGCAAGTTTGAAATGTCGTTAAAATTTGATTTCAGAAAGTATGAAAAGAAGAAAAAATAGCAAAGTTAATATTGTACCTATTATTATTTTTTTAATTCTTTTTTTTTATTCTTCTGACTTGCTATAAAAAACGTCGGTAGCTCAATAATCAGGTCAACCGCCAAGCAATTAACCCGATCTGATGTCGGAGATGTTGCTCTCTATTCCAAATTTTTAATTCATAATATATGACTAAAATTTAGAAAGAAAAGTGCCGTAAAATTATTTTCCCTAAAACTTAGCTTCGAATAGAATTAGAAAAAATAGCTATTCTTCTGACTTGCGTGAAAAAGTCAGAGGCGTTATACTTAAGGCAAACGTCAAGCGATTAATATGACCTGCTTTCGTAGATGCCAAATTGCTACCGTTCGCGGAAAATAATATTTATTCAGATTTTTGTTTTTATTTAGAAATACGCTTTAAAAATTTTTTTGGCTGCTTGCTAAAACCTTCAAGCACAGAAAAGTGCAGTAAAGTTTCTTTTTTAAGGACACAACAAAATGAAGCAATTAGTTTTTTGGTCACAATCGCCATTATTATGGTGCTCCAATCCAATCAAATATCTTTGCGACTGCTTAGTTGATTTTTGAAGCCACTTGACAAATTCAAATATGAAAGAAATTATTTTTGTTTTTTAAAAAGTTAATCAAAATAAATATTGTTAAGTATAATATAAATATTTTAAACGCTGACAAATTAATTCTATGTTGGAATTCTTTCCATTTTATTTTTGTATTTATCCCCTGACTCTCAGCAAAACTACAGAGGCGCTAATACATAAATATCCCGACCTGCTTTTGAATATGCCAAGATATTGCTCCCCGGTTAAAATTTTTTATTTTGGTTTTATAAAGTTATTACGGAAATTTATGACTGCTTGCTAACACCACGAAGCAGCAGGAGGAAAGACAAAATATCTTTCCCAAGACACAACAGAATGAGGCTAGGAAGGTTTGAACCGAGACCATGTCGGTCATAATCACAGCGTTCTTAACCACTCGACCACGCTCCTAACATGATGTTATTTCAATCAATTTACCTCCTTCGTGTGAAATTAAAATAAGGGTGGAAAGAATTAATAACAGTAAGCCATAGGTCTGACATAAAATAGGCAATTTGTGTTAGGTGTCTATAGAACTGCAGTAATTGAGGATTAATTTATAAAAAATTGATTAGCCGAAAACGTGTATTTTTTGTTGTTTGATAAAGCAAATCTATTAGTTGTTTTGAGAAGGTGCTGAAAGTCATAATTGTTAATATGTTTAGAAATATGTGTAAAACACTTGCTAATCGTTTGCAGCGCACAAGTTAAGAAAGACTTGATGTTTTTCTGATGAAAATTTAGAATGCTCTGAACGCAAATTAGTTTTATGCCTTGTGCGCATACAAAAGTTTAGTAAAGTCTATAAGTTAATAAAATTTGAACTAGCCGATTATTGCCTTTAATTTTAATCAATCTCTTTCCGGTAAAATTAGATTTTTTAACTGCAAATTAATTTTTGTAAATTATAGTTAGCTTGATATAGAACAAAATGTATTATATAAAAAAAAATTTAATTTGTTTCTATTTTTCATACTTAAATCCTAGAAAATAAGAAATGTAAAATTTACTTAACAAGATACTTTTTATGTAATTTTAATCATGTCATCAATAAAAAAAAAAGGTTATTTTAAATATCTTTTAAAATCAAAAATATAGAGAAAATTGCTGCAGCTTTTCATTATTTCTTTTTTTTAGAACGTATCTTGTTTTATAGCAGTTAATAGCTATATCTTTCTTTTAATATGTCAAACGTTCCAGTCATCATGCTCCGAAATTCAGAGATATGTTTTGAAATTGGATATTAAGTATTTAATTGCTTAAAGATTTTATCTGAGCATTTGTTTTTTTATTTATTTTTAATTTTTAGGGAAACCGGTTCTTTCACAGAAATAGTGCAATTTTGTTATGTAACACAACGAGATTTTATACGAAATGATTGTACTCGTAATAAAAGTGATGGATGGAAATACAACTTTGCTCTATACGGAGGAGCAAGTTCAACAAACCAAACAATTATTTTATATTCTCGATACAATTCAAATGAAAATTCACATTCAACCAATTTATTTTTGAATAGTTCAGTTAACATTCCAGGTGTGATTGTACCTAACTTAACAACTATTCCACATGAAATCTTTATACCAGGTAAAATTTATACTTGTAACTGATATCATGTATTAAATTTTATATTTTTTCTCTTAAAGTCTTTAATTTTCTCGCTTACGGCGCAAATGAAAGCTTTACCAGCCAGTCACTTTCTTTCATTCTTTCAACCACTTTTGATGAATGCATCCCCTATAAAAACCAGTATATTTTCCAATTTCATTAGTCAATGGCTTCTTCAAGAAATGTCTAAAAATTGTTCATCTAAAAAATTATTTGAGAAAATATTCTCAAGAAAACAGTAATTTTGAAAAATATCAAAAAATCAAAATGTTAAAATTTTTCCTTCAATAAATATTTATTTTATTTTAAAAAATCCTCAAAAATTTGTGAAATGTACATATAATAATATATACATGTATATATATATATATATAATAATAAAAGTGGCAAGACTGTCAGTAAAGAGCTCAATGAAAACTCAGAGCATTAAATTAAATTAAATTACAAAAGGCTTTTGTAATTTAATTTAATATATATATATATATATATATATATATATATATATATATATATTAGAACAAATGATTGGACAATGCCGGAAGGAGCTACTACTTGTCTGAACACAACGATTTTTAAAAGCAACGTGTTTTGTGTATTATATGCGATACAAATATTCGACAAGGCCCTGTTTCGTCCTTAAGGGACTCATCATGAATATGAACGTAAAGCATATTGCAGTAAATACACTACGAGGGATGGCAAAAGTTAGTTATATGCACCTGACAATGATAGTGTTACCGGGTAGAGAACCGGACACGGCCATCAACATCATGACCCGAGATAGAGAACTCGGCACGAGATGACGATTATAATGCGCATAATCAAAATAAAATATTACTGTTACATAACAATTTAGCGCCTTAGGGTAAAACACTGAAAGCAAAAAAGTATCAGTAAGGCATCACGCATTAAAATCATGATCAGTACATATTTAACAGAGCAAGTCTTGCATTCCCGGCACTAAGCTGTTTCGCGTACGCTCATCAGCAATCTAAATAGTAAAGTGCTCTAGCCATGCGTAACCACCAATGGCGAACTATATATTAGAACAAATGATTGGACAATGCCGGGAGGAGCTACTACTTGTCTGAACACAACGATTTTCAAAAGCAACGTGTTTTGTGTATTATATGCGATACAAATATTCGACAAGGTCCTTATACATGTATATATATATATATATATCAAATTAAGTACAAACGCTGCAGATAAATTTTTTATTAAAATTCACAACAGTCTGTTTCACCGTAAAAACGGCTCATCAGGCAATTATCAGAAATTAAAAACAAAAACAAAAATAAATACAATAACCAAAATAAATAACCTGGAATAAATACTAGTAAAATAAAAACGGGAAATTATACAAATTTCGTAAAACTTGAAAAACTATAAACAGCTATACCGTATACAAATAAAATAATAATAGGCGCAACTGTACAAAGGTAAGAGAATTTTTAGTCATTGACAAGTGACGCGGTATAAATTTATAAAAATCGTGATTAATCAAAAATGAAAAAAGTTGTAAATGATAAAAACCGGGTTCGATGCCTGGTGAAGATTACGTGAAGTTTTTTAGTTTAAATTTTTTTTATGGCGACACTTGCCGGTGAGTTCCGTTCTTTTGTTAAGTGTGCTAGGTGAATCTGCCAGGAGAATGGCTAGCTTTTCATCGAGGCAGAGATTACACCTGGCACCACCAGGTTGATAGGTACTAGATCTGGCCAAAATGCTCCATTCAACATGAGGTTCTCTCCCATTGTCTATGACTTCCTAGAAAGCTTTCGATAGCTCGGTGGTATATCTTTTTTGCTTGTTTTTGAAAGTCTGGCAATAGTTGTAAAAACGGGATTTAAATTTCGTTTGGCAGCATCCATAGTACGATTTGGGAGGATCGTTGCTAACTGTTGGTATGCTAGCTTTATAAACGATAGCTTTCTTGCGACAATCGCCATTTAGAGGACATTCCGCCTTACGTCGCAGTTGCAAGGAGGATGCACATTGGTGTTTTTTGATGCTAAGATGGCCTTGTTGTGCCTTGATAGAATCGCTGCCATGTTCGGCATACAACTGTAGCTGATCATTACAGTGTTTTTTTGCAGATTTTGTGGAGGCGATGGCGGGAGGGAAAGTGCTTTTCGAGTAAATTATGAAAAGTTCTTTCAATATTAGTTTTAACATGTTTACTGAAAGGGGAGTTGAACCATAAAATTTTTCGTTTTCTTTTTTTCGTTTTGGTCTGTATGGTAGGACTGCTTGAATGCTGGTACTTTAATTCGTTGTGGCATCCGCTTTTCTGCATCTCCTCTTGATAAACAACAGTTGCCTTGTTAAACATGTGCTCGTTGCAGGAGAGTTGTGATAATCATTTAGCCAGCATATAATGCGAACATACATGTATAATTTTATTTAAAAAATTAAAAAAAAAAAAAAATTAAAAAGATGATTTGGATTATGTTACAGTAGTAGTTATCGTATTGCCGACAAGTTAATGTTTAATTTAGCTCAGTGACTTTTTCGCAACCATAAACGGCACTTTACATCAAATTCATAATGTAAATGAAGTCATGCTAGTTAAATACAGCAATACCTCTCCTAAACCACAAAGCAACAATCAGATTGATATCTATATGTTATAATTAGAAGGTATAAGAGGCTAAATGATAGAAATTAAAAAGTTTTTCTTAGACCACTTTGTCTTAAGTTTTTGCTTTTATACTATTTTTTGAGCTTGTAGCTTGTCAATGAACAAAATTTAATTTGTCTATTTTTTTCTTCCTTAGCAACCATCCCGATTTCCCATGAGCTCGTTGTTAGCCTATCAACTTGAGAGGGTGCAGCCATACTTGTTCAATTGCCGTCACAGCTAACGCAAAAAACTTGGCATGATTCGGAATGACTATTCTACTTTTTATAATTAAATTGTCAATCTTCAATAAATTCAATTTACTGGATAAAATAACTTTTTGACACATAAATAACTGCATGTAATATTTTATACTTCTATTCTTCTATTTTATTCTACCTATCATCTTTTTAAGTGGATGATACAAAAAGAACTTGATCATTATCAATTCAATATGCAATATTAATCTTCTTAGTAACACATTGTAATTTCTTTTAATCTTTATCTTCTCTCGCACAGTAAATACTGTAAATACACCATAAAAACTTTTATATTATAGTAAATAACAAAAAAACTACAACTAAATCTCATTTTACGTTTTATTATAACACTAAGTTCCAAACGGAAGTTATGTCATATTATGCAAAAAAAACATTGGGAGTTTTCATACAAAAATTTACACAAACAAAACTTTAGATTTGTGATTTTATGTGGTTTTAAATGGAGAAAACTTTATTAAATTATATAGGATCAAGTAATTTTTTTATGACCTTAGGAATAATAATTTTGCTATGGAGTCACATTGCTAACCAACAAATGTGACATCGCTCAAACAAAAAGCAACAAGCAGGCAAAAATGATATCCAAAGAAAGATTAGTAGTATGGAAGAGCTGATTTGATAACATTTTTGACGTCATTAAAGCTGGCACGATGATGCAATGACTTCATCGAAAACTAACCTTTGAACTTAACCCAGGCAGCAAAGATGTTAAAAAATTGCGGTTTCTTACTCTAATCTTTCAACCCTAATCCAGTGGCCTTCCCAAGACAACAAAAAGCTAACCTAAAGAAAACTGCGGTTCTTAACTCTAAACTGGTGGTCTTCCCAAGACAGCAAAGACCTAACCCCAAAGAAAACTACGGTTTCTAACCCTAAGCCTGTGGTCTTCCCAAGACAACAAAGACCTAACTCTAAAGAAAAATATAGTTCTTAAACCCTAAGCTGGTGGTCTTCTCAGGACAACAAAAACCTAAACCTAAAAAAAATCGCTTCTAAACCTAATCTTCTAACCCTAAGAAAACCAATGGTCCTGAGTTTGATTCCCACCCAGGACAGATGCAAGATTTCAAGACATTAAATAAGACGATTTTAAAATATTCTGCTAGATTTTAAAGCGATAAAGTTAACCAGTTTCCTGTTTTTAAGCATACACGAAACGAACCTATTAAACCAGTTTTTCTGTTTTTAGGTGCACAATAAAATAGTTTTTCAAACCATTTCATAATTTTAAGCACACAATAGAAAAAACTTATCAAAATATTTCCTGATTTTAGGCTCACAATAAAAAAGTTTTTCAATCAGTTTCATAATTTTAAGCACACAATAGAAAAAACCTATCAAAATGTTTTCTGATCTTAGGCGCACCATAAAAAAGTTTTTTAACCAGTTTCCTGTTTTTAAACACCTGTTAAAATATTTGCTGAGAAGGGCGGGTTTTGACACGTCAGGTTTGTTGTGCAATACTCAGCTTTGCCATGGGGAAATCCCAAGATATTTCTACTGGGTTTGTTTGTATAGGTTTGTTTGTGGGTGCATTGCGAAACTTTGGTGCAATCCACAATGTTGGTTATATGAAGCAGAGTCTGTTTGTTTTTCTATCAATCTAAAAATATGGATCAAGATTGTGTCGATGCTGCAGTGACGTCTGATGCTCAAAACGATGAGGTTGAAAGGTCTAATGTTTCGTTGTTTTTCTCAACAAAATCCATTTATGTGTAACAAAGAGAATCGCATGATAAAACGTTCCTTAATCTTGGTACAATCAGGAGCACCCAACGCCACACAAAATGATGGATGCAGGTTTTTATTGTAAAGGCTCTGATGACCGTGTTCTTTGTTTTTATTGTTGTGGTCGAGGTTTGTTTTACTAAAAACCGCGTGACAATCTTCGGTACGAACGCGCAAAGTAGTTTTCTATGTGTGAATTTGTTTCAAAAAAATCAATGTATAAACTATGTGGAGAAAGTTTGTCAAAAACATTCGGATTTACATCGATCAGAGATAAAAAAACCAACTCGATTCGTTGCAGCAAACTGCTTACGTAGCAAGTTGCTCTATCAAATGCGAAACACGGCTGCAGCAGAACAAAGGAATCAAAGATTGGAGAACATTATGTTGTTGGATCCTCATGTAAAATACGCAAAAGTATTGGCTTTGAGAACACCAAGATCCGTTATACACCAATGAAACAAATGGAAAAACAACTGCAATTTTCCAAATTGTCAAGAATTACTAAAGGCTATTTTAGATTTAAAAAAAGACAACAAATGCATATAAAATGTAAGAATGCAGAAAAACATGGAGTATGCATGCCCTGTCGAAACATGGTACTTTGCTGGACATGCGTTCAAGACCCTTCTATTGTTGATTGTATACAAAAAAGATCTCTGAAAAATTCGTGTGTTTCAATGTTGATTGCGGAAGATTTTAAAGTGTGACGTAAGACTATTTCAAAAAGTTGCGCAATATCTGTTTTGTTGCTTATAAAAACAGACGCATTTGCAAAACCTTACATTATGAAAACGTACACGAGTCAAATAGACGATCTATATGGAGAAGCAAACGAAATCGAGTACCCTGACTACATTCCTCCTTATACAATTGTTACAAAAGTTTGTCAGAGTTTGAAGAGATTATCATCAAAGCAAGAGAAAATAAATGTGCAGCAAGAGACTTTCGAAAAACGTTTCGAGAAATTGCCCCATCCGGACTGTCGATACCCTCTTTATCGCCATTGAGAAAAGCAATTATTAGTGTCAAAAGAGGTAAAGTCATGTTTTCTATCGATCAACTTGTTTAAATTGTTGTTGTGATCTTCCTTACATCCTTTTTCCCTTTTTCATCCCGAATCTGAAACGAAAGAATACTGTATGTTGTTAAATTATTCTGATCTACCAACATGGACGATTCTGAATCTGAAGTGAAAAAACATGAAAAACATCAAGCGAGAAATAGCAGTGGATCAGTTCCAACTGGGCTGTGTAATGGAAAACGTACCGGCTGCAAGCCGTCAATTCCTCTATCTGCTCAACTATACCTTTTTGAAAATGCAAAAAGATGATGTCTGCCACCTGCCGCCAGACAACCACGAACAACTGGAGACCTTTGTCAAACTCGTGGCTAACCCTGAACAGATGAAAAAGCAAAAAGTTGACATTCTTATAAGCACGCCTTGATGTGTTTTTTGTATTTTATTAATAAACGATACATGTACAATCAATGTTGTGATAAATCACAAATAAAGCAAGAAAAAGAGCGTTAGGTTTGACGTAAAATCAGATACAATAACATGCAAAGGTACAGCGCGACAACAAAATAAAATAAAATAGACACAAATGTGACCACAAAAACTTCAAAAGTACGCTTGTAAAGTTTTGCGATTGTAAATTTAACCTGATACGGAGTAGGCATCAATGTAAGACTTGAGACCAACCAATGTAGGGAATAGTCCATAACTATCGGACTGATGATCAGCATGGTCTCGGTTTAAAACCCACTTGGTTCATTCTGTTGTGTCCTTGGGAAAGACACTTTAGGGCACTTTCCCCTGCTTGGTGGTCTTGACAAGCAGTTCTAAATTGCAATCATATCTCTACTAAATTACTGGCGGACAGCAATATCTTGGCATCTCCGGAAGCAGGTCGGGGTATTTGCTTACCCTATGTATAGCGCCTCCGTCGCTTTCCTGCGAGTCAGGAGGATAGATATAGAGATAAAAATAAAAAAATAAAATAAAAAATATTGTCCTCAACCGTGCTTGTCAAATAAACCGCAACCCAATGTTCTCCAGATTGACTATTCTGGCCCAAATTGATGACGTAGCAGACAAAAAAGTAAGTTTTTCCAACTGATCCAAAGCACGAACTTTTTTAGAAATCTTTTTGGTTTTCGAGTAGTTCTTGAGCAAGCGTTTGCTTTGCAAAATATTCATGCTGTTTAGTCAAAAGCAACGTTTCTATCTTGATCAATCTGCGGTAAGTTGTCTTGTTCGGCAAACGCAACTACCGTGCAACAACCGTGCAAACACAAAGCACAATAACGTGCAGTAGAAGTAGCAAAATGAATTTCGATACGTATGTTGTCATGTTTTATCAATTCAAAACCAACCTCACTCGAGTCAATTCGGGGTGTGAGATCACAAACAAACAAAGCACAACCATCTTTGTACTGTTCTCGCGAAACAGCATTTCCTGTGTCACGATAATATTTACCGTTTGCGTAAACGAACTAACATAACTTCGAACAAAACGATCCTTGGTAAAATCTGGTTACAATAATTTAGAAGGGATTTGAACTCCGTCATGGTAAATTGTCATGAAATTGATGCTGTTGTGTTTGAAATTAAAAAGAAATTTGGTGATGACACCGTTGTAAGCGTCATTGTCAACTACACCGACCACCATTTTTGTGGACAATCGACCTAAAAACAAGTTTTCTTTCTTGATGCTTCAATTCCCTGTCGGAACAATAAAACTCTTGACTTCCACACGCTGGAGTGGGTATTTTGCAGTACCATGTTGCAAGGCTTTGACATGAACAAACTGTACGGCGTGGTTGGGTTTTACTTTGCGAACAAACAAGGTTACTTCCTTTGAAGGCACTTTGTTATGTGCTTGGTCTGCATTTCCATGCAAACAAAAAAGATCGTTGAAACAAATCAAACGCAAACGTACTTTCAACTTCATTCAGCAAATATTGATTTTGAAAAAACAAATCAAGATGCAATTTCCCTAACATATAAATCTTTTTGCTTTCTGCAGCCAAAGTTTAGCGTTTTTTATAACCTAGGTTGGTATCCCCACGAGTATAGAAATGTTCTGACGTGTTGCGGTGCCACAACAGAGCAGAAAGTTGGGACTGTTTTGCTTCTTGTCCTAAACTAAGCAAGTTTTCAATATAAGCCCGATAAGGGTAATTATTACTGGACTGTGTCACCAGCAAACCGTTCAAATAGACGTCCACTTGCGTCCATAGCGTATCTAAAAAATTACATTTGGGTGCAATTTCTGCGTCTTTTGCCAAATCGGCTCCATCTGGCGTAGTCAGGCTTGCACGCAAATAAAGAAAGCTGTCGGTAAGATCAATGTAGTTCGAATTTTTAGCACTAAACGTAAATTCAAAGGGCCTGTAGAGGTCAACACAGACACAGGATGGTATTCGGTAAAACGTTCTTCCTCCAAACTGGTTTAACTTCGGGGCACCGAAAACAAATCAAGTTGAGAGGTGGTGGGTTCTGCCGAACAGGGGTGCACTAACGTCGCCATGGTTCACGTGAAAATGTTGTGATATCTCTTGTGTTTATTTTTTTGTACAAAATGTTGTGATATCTCTTGCGTTTATTTTTTTGTACAAAATGTTGTGATATCTCTTGCGTTTATTTTTTTGTACAAAATGTTGTGATATCTCTTGCGTTTATTTTTTGTACTTTTCATGGTGCCTTTCACTTTCCTATTTTTTGTTGGGTCACTTTTAAGAGATTTGAACCGGCTGTTTTTGCTTGGTCAATGGCAGCTTGTTTGACGTTTTTACCATGTAAGACATCCGAAGCAAACTCGACACCGCTTTGAAAAACTTGTTTTCCAAGGCTTTTGGCACCTTTTTTGACCAAAAGAAGAATGCTTTTAGCAATGGAACGAAACCGATTTCCTAGTCCATAACCTTGTTGCACTCGTGTCCAGCGAAATAAGGCATACCATGACCGACTTGAGACAAATAATAGTCTTCGTAGCTTTTGCATCACAACAATATTTGGCCCACATGTTTCTGCTAATAA
Source organism: Diplosoma virens (assembly GCA_963680785.1). NCBI lineage: Eukaryota > Metazoa > Chordata > Ascidiacea > Aplousobranchia > Didemnidae > Diplosoma > Diplosoma virens. Next base: position 2,359,176 of record OY796884.1, read on the forward strand.
CGATTTCTTGCAATAACAAGGTTTACTTTTGCACCTCTTTTTTCTAAGAAATTTAGTTTTTCGGGTCGTAAATGTAAATTCACAATCTCTTTTCCTTTGCGAAAACGAATCCGGTTTGCTTGATCGTTACGAAGCAAGATGTGAATTTCACTAAAATTTTTCTTTAAGACAGGATGGTATTGTATTTTGTTGTACCTTTTGGAAACGTAGCACCCAGTTTTTCTGTTATAGGAAAAACATCAATCAAAGGTGCAAGACCATTCTAGGTTCAATAACATCACAATAGGCATGGATGGCCTTCACAGTGTCCACATTGGCAAAACTTCCCTGATTGTACTCTCCGATTTCCCGATACCACTCGTTTCGAAAATCCAGAATAGAACCCAACTCACTCGAAAAAGACACCACCACATTGGGTTGCATGGTACCATCGCGTTCCATCATAGACGCTCCTTTTTTGTGTTGAATGGACATGGTGTTTAGTTGCGTTTGAAAATTGTGAGGTTTAAGAGAAAGTTGATTGGTTTCTTTAAAACTCCTTCACTGACAAGCGCTTTGTTTTTAGCTTGAAACTCTTGGTTCATTTCCTGAAGTATCTGACGCTCGACATATCGAGGTTGCTGATAATAACCCGGTGGAAGCAGTGCTACAAATTCTAAATCACCTCGTTGGTAGTAATTGAAACAACGATTGGTGTCGATGTTGTACCAAGTGTTGGGGTACAGAATCTCGGACAGACCCAACTCCCATGATCCAGAAAAATTGATTTCTTTCGGCAAGTGAACTATGTACACCGAAAGTTTGTTTTCAGGATAAATGTCCATTGTCCATAGACGAATTACTGGGGAGGGTGAGAAACAGGTGTAATAAGAATGGACGAAGGGAGCAAATAACTGACAAAGCTATTTAGTAGACTAATCCAAAATTCTTGGTTGCCGTTGCTTTGTGTTAAATTGCATAAACTGATGAAAACCACAATGTAAATTACCAAAACTTGAGTACCAAACAAAACAATGTCGAAGGGTGTTAAAGGAGGCATACCATGTCTTTTTCTGGCACCCAAGAATTAAAAGAAGCAGGATATCTAAACTACTTTACTAAAAATTCAATACCCTTCTTGCGCTTGCGTTGTTGGAGAATACGCTCGATTCGAAACACGTCATTCTTTTTATGATTTTCTATAGCTCTTCTTTATAAAAAGTTTCTTCCAACCACACTCGCCTTGTATATCTTTGATTTTGTAATAAGGAGGATTGTCTCGGAACACTTTAGCAACTTGAAACAACTCGTCGGTCCACCCAGGTAAATAACCTTTGCGGAATCGCATTCGAGTCATGGACAGTCTGACTTGGTCACCTACTTTCAATTTCGGTTTTCGTAACTTGGGATCGGCATACAGCATGGGGCAAACTGTCTTTTAGCTTTCTGCATTGACTGAATTCGGAGCACGTAGAATGGATCGGTGATAGGTGTTGTTGTAAGATTCGACCAAAGCAGGTATCACATCCACGTATCTTTATTTGTTGGTGTAGATAAAATAGCTCCATAGTTTCTCCTTCATAGTGCACACTCGTATAAATCGTTCAGCAATGGTTGCTTTGGTGTCAAAATTTTGAGTGTAAAAATGTTTAATGCGATGTTGTTTTACCCTGGTTTTGAAAAGGTTGATTCAGAAACTCACGTCCCATATCCGTCTGCAATTTTTGAAACTTGCCTATTTTGGGCATCAACTGCTCAAAAACCTGGATCATATCCGAGCTAGATTTGGTTTTCAAGTAAAAGGTAAAGACTTTTTTCAAAAACATGTCAATGACCACCAAAATGTATTTATAACCGTCGATATACGACTTGGGCAAAGAAAAATCATTAAGATCAGCTTGCATGTAAAAGTTGGCACCAGGCACAATCGTTTTTCTGTGCTTGAAATTTTTTCGTACGGGTTTGTGAATCGTATAAGTGTCTTGCGATTGTAACCATTCTTGGGTGGCTTTTGGAAAGCAATGTACTCCCGAGAAAGAAGCTTCTTTTTTACGGTTGTTATAATTAAAACACTCTCCTGTAGCAACGATTGAAACTCGTGCACATAGGGTAAAGTCGATCAAATGTTGTTAGACCTCGTTTCTTTAGAGTCTATTGTAACAAGTCGTCGATATGAGATTTAGGCACCAATCGATCGTCTAACAACATTTGACTGTCCTCATTCCAGCTAAATTCTTCTAGCTAGTGGCGTCTTTAAATAATTTTTTGATTTTGGTTCATTTTTTTGAAACGCTTTAAAACCGCACTTTCAGACAAGGGTTTTTTTACTAGTGTTTTTGGTTGAAACTTTTCAGAACTAACTTTGATTTTTGCAACGCCTCATTATAAAGGGTTATTTTCTTGCTGTCGGGTCGGTTGGAAATTAAATTTCTTGCATTTTTGACATCCAGTTCAGAAAGTACTTTTTTATCCGTGACTTCGTGTTTGTTTTTAAGTTTTTCATACACTTCGGGTTTCAAAGCGATTTACTTTCACATTTTATAATATTACCTACCACACCACTAATGACAGAAGCGAGTGCAGACAACAAGAAGAGTAAAAGTCCACTTTTTTGTATAATTCTTCGTTTCATTTTTAACGCTACCTTATGGTCAGCCAACTTTCAAAGTTTGCTCTTGTGCGGTCTTAATTTCTGCTTGTAGTGCTGTGATATGTTGACGTTTCTTTGCGAAGTCGCAAAGAGAACGTATTAAATCGGACAACGCTTTGTCTAGAATATGCTTTTGCAAAGATGCGGGAGCCTTTTGTACCAGGTGCAAGGTGGGTCAGTTTTTTGCAAGCGATTTATTAATAAAGATAATGTGTATCTTCTGGAAAATCCAGAAGACATTGGTTATCATGTGTTTCGCAGCGTAAGTCAATTACCAAACAACCTCTTTGGGAAGATACAGCGTCTTCATATGCCTCAAGATTCTTTTTATACGTTTTGGGGTAGATCTGTTGTAAAAAATGTGCAATTTGATTCACTTCCTTACAACTTTTATAGAGAACCATAATTTGTGCGTTGAGACTTATTTCACGCAAACTTTTAACTTCTATGAAATAAGTTTTGCACGGTCATGAGGACTAAAATGAAAGTGATGGGAGAAGACACTATAGATTTTGGATAAAAATTCAAATTTTGCAAACATCAAATCGTCCAGTAGCAGAAACCCGTTTCGACTTTCTTTTAGGTCTTCAAGACTCGGCATGTCTTGTTTCAAGTTCACTTTATTGGTATAGTGATCAGTAATTTCTTGCAATATCTTGTAATAATAAACAACCTTTTTTATTTCCGGGAAAAATTATTTTAGACCGTCTATAAAACGTAGGACCCAATAAGACTTTCCAACTCCGGAAGGTCGGCTAAACACAATACTTGTTGGATTTTGAAATTGCCAAGACATTACCCTAACTGGTCATGTAACAAAATGAAAGCAAACGTCATAACATACTACTTTTGTAATGAAACTAAAAGTCACACAAAATACATTGATGCAAAAACTGTTGAAAAAACAAAATGCATTGATGGAAAAACAAAATTCATTGAAAATGCAATGAAAAAAATTGCTAGGTGAAAAATTTATGGAAAAAATCACAAAAATACAACAGTTTTTGAAATCACCATGATGCGTTAGAAGACATTGCAAAATGAAAAAACTTGGTGAAATGGGAACCTCCTACAAATCTAACGGTTCTGTGTGAACTCCGTCGCTCAGCATTTTTCTCTTCGGGTAAAAATTGCTTAAACCTTTTTATTTTGCATATAGCTAAAAATTTGGTGCTATTTGGTACGAAATTTACGGTTTTCCACTAGAAGTGGCTTGTTGGTCTCTAAAACATTTAGGTATTGGTCAAAGGTGAGAAGGTTCTAGGCAATGCACACCCCCTTACAGACTTGTTTATTTGTTTCACCTTGACAAAAATACAATTTCGAAGCAAGGCAAACTTGGTTTTTCCCTTCATATTCCACCTTCATTTTGCCTAATGTTCTTTTATAGAAGGTTTCAAACAAAGAGCAACAAGGTCGGGTGTCCCACTCTTTGCCTTCTATTTTACATTGGATGAAGGCTTTCTCGTGTTTAGAACATACTTCTGAAGTCAATCACTTCAACTTGTCACAAAAATAATTTGGTTTTAAATGGGGAGTAACACAATCGTCCAAATTTTCTTTGCTACTACTAAATTACATAGAGTCCGTATCGATTTCTAACAGTTGAAAATGACAATAGGGAATGTATTTGTTTAGAAATACTGTAGATAAAAAAGATTTTAAAATATGGAGTTTTGAATTTAGATATACATTAAAACCAATTTGAATAGCATTGACAGGTTCGTTTTATGTGCGCTTAAAAACAGGAAATAGTTTGACAGTTTTATTTTACGTGGGCCTAAAAACAGGAAACTGGTTTGACAGGTTTGTTTCGTGTGTACTTAAAAATAGGAAACTGGTTGACTTTATTGCTTTAAAATCTTGCAGAATATTTTGAAATCGGTCTTATGTAATGTCTTGAAATCTTGCACTTTCTTGGCTGGGAATCAAACTCAGGACCACTGGTTTTCTTAGGGTTAGAAGATTAGGTTTAAGAAGCGATTTTTTTATAGGGTTAGGTCTTTGCTGTCTTGGGAAGACCATCGATTTAGAGTTGGAAACCGGATTCTTCTTTAAGTTAGGTCTTTGCCGTCCTGGGAAGACCAACGCCTTAAAGTTAGGAACCGCAGTTTTCTTTAGGATTAGCTTTTTTGGTCTCAAGAAGACCACTGGATTAGGGTTAAAAGATTAGGGTAAGGAACCGTAGTTTTCTTTAGGTTAGGTCTTTTTTGTCTTAAGAAGACCACTGTCGTAGGGTTAAGAACCATATTTTTCTTTGGGTTAGGTCTTTGCTGTCTGGCGAATACCACCGCCTTAGGGTTAGGAACCGCAGTTTTCTTTAGGGTTAGCTCTTTTTTGTCTTATGAAGACCACTGGATTAAGATTAAAAGATTAGGGTGAGAAACCGTAGTTTTCTTTAGGGTTAGGTCTTTGCTGTCTGGGGAAGACCACCGGTATAGAGTTAAGAATGGTAGTTTTCTTTAGATTAAATTTTTGTTCTCTTGAGACGACCTCCTGCTTAGGGTGAAGAGCTGCAGTTTTCTTTGTGTTAGCTCTTTGCTGTCTTGGGAAGGCGACTGGATTAGGGTTGAAAGATTAAGGTAAGGAACCGCAATTTTCTTTAGGTCTTTGCTGTCAGGTTTTAGAGTTCGAAGGTTAGGTTTTGATGACGTTAGTGCGCCATCGCGCCAGCTGTGATGACGTCACAAATTTTACCAAATCAGCCTTTTCCTACTAAGGTGTATCAGCAAGAATTTAAAAAAATTTTTTTAAATTTTTGCACAAAATAGAGTGATGCATTTTTTTGCAGAAACTGTTACTCTTTTTGTAGCACACTTTGCATTTCTTCTATTGCAATTTTGCTGCATAAGATCAAACACAATTGCAGAAGTACTAAAGCACTGCCAAGTACACTTTTTGACGGCCTAAGTCAAAGACAACAACTTAGTACTATCTGCCTTCAAAACCCTGTGTTAGATTTTTTACTATCAAAAACTTGGTACACGAATCTCGAAGCTAAAACCACTGTATCATCGGAAAAGTTAAAAAAAAAGCGTGATACCACTTTCTGAGTCGAATTGTTTTACAACTGGATTTTAGAAGGCAATTCATAAAATCAATGTCCTACCTCTATATGTTGTATCACCCTCTTAAGTAAAGTTTTTCTGCTTCCTTAGCGCTACCCTTTACTTGTCGTTTAACTTTTATGAGAGGAATGTAGATCTTTGGGGCGTGGCAATTAAAATTGCTAAACTGTGTTGTAATTTCGCAAGGCAAACAGAATTAGATTTTTTCCTGCAATTTTTTCGTTTAATACTGGATTTTGAAACAAACAACCCTTTTTGTTTGCATAAACTGACCTGTTTTTCATCAGTTTTCAGTAATGCTAACTAACCCAAAAATAGATGAAGAAGTATTTCAATTATAGTAATAATATAGTAATAGTATTTCAATTACTATAACAAGTAAAAATCATCGGAATATATGTTTTTTTAGAGGGTTAGAGTTGACGTAAATATTTGACGGCATGTTGTTAATTGCTCATATTCTGCCTATTTTTTACGCATTTCCATATAGCTAGTTTAATGTGAAAAAGGCACTAGAATCAACACTGTCATATTTTTCACTTCATATCCTTTATTTTTTCCAAAGTAAAGTTAAGCAAACACAAATCAATGTAGAAAAAGCCGCAGTGTTTAGACTGATTTTGCGTTGAGGAACGTTTACGACAAAAAACTTATGCCGGAAACTCCCATTATTCCTTGAAGGAACAATTTTTTCAAAATCATTTTTCAACAGCATAAAACATGATACTGCTTTTAATCACTGGCCTTGTAACAGCACTTAAACTTGCGTTGAAAGTAAAAATATCTTAACTTTTTTGGAAAGAGAAGATATTAACAATATTTTTGCAAAATGACGTGACAACAAGTAGTAATTTTAGCCACATTTGTAAAATATATGTTATTCAATGCACATAGTATATTTTGTGAAATTTTTATATTTTGTGCTAATTAACAAAGCAGCTGTCATTTATAACAAAAAAAAAATTTTATCATAAATGAAATACTATCTGATTACAACATTCTAAAACTAATGTTTCACCTGTGGAAAAGGTTAAAATAACAACACAAGTAAAAAAAACTTTACTGTAAAAATAACTTTTATCATTAAAAATAGAAATTATTTTTTGATTAAGTGATTTAAAATAGAAAGGTGCTTCTTTCTTAGCTTGCTATTTGTAATTCTAAAAATTTGAAAATTAAACGTTGACGATGACTTAGAAAAAGTTTAAATATTCTAAATTTTATTAAAACACCGATTTAAGCATTTAAAACGCCATAGGGTTGTTTTGAGATTAATAAAAGTTGCGTCTTGTTATGAAAAATTATGTTTAAGTAAGATTTTGATACAATACAAATTTAAAATTTGTTTTACATTTTTTTACCATTCAGCCTACAACTGTTTTTTAAAACGTTTCTTTCTTTTCTTTCAGCTCGGGGAATCTTTATAAAGCTTTATTTTAGTTTTTCGCTTATTCAATCAGTGACGTATTTGTTTTACTTCTACACGCTATTTAGAAAACCTGATACAAGATCACGGTTGTTCTTTCAAATAATGCGTCTTCTTTATTCTAATTTTCTGCAAAGCCATACTTTACACAAACAATACGTATCACTGTAAATACGATTGTGACGTATCACTGTGAATACGACTGTAACGGAGTCGCAAACTGCCTCGTCCTTCCTCCAACTCCTCACAAACGCGCTTCACGACCAGCACCAGATTTATGATTTTATTTTACAAAACAAAACAATAATTGCGGCGCTAGTCTGAAACCGTTTTCTAAACAAATATTACATTAATTAACTTCAATACGTAGACACATTGTCCACAAACTCACCAACGATGTTGGGCGGACGAGCAAAGGAAATCAAAACTACCAAAATCTCTACCAAAAGTAGATAACGTCCAAAGGAACAAATATATAGCAGCCAAATAAAGTCTAAAGACTCTGTCCAAATGCCAAGTCACAGATAGCGCAGTCAAAAAAACTCACCAATATAACGGGCATCACTTGATACCCAACAGCCGCGCGAGAACGCACTAAAAGGTAAGCGCTGAATAATCAGCGCTATACAAAAATACAAAATACTGATACAAAAGGCGCGCGGGATCGAATCTAGCTAGCGATACCTACGTGGTAAATATTTAAGCGAACGACGTAACAACGACTACAACATAACAAACTGTGAAGACTTTTAGTTGCATTGCCCTGTTCATTCTACTTCGCAGTAATTGTTTTGTTTCTTTTTAGTAATTGTACGCGTTTCCCGAGGCCATCGCGGTTGCTTTGCGCGCCGATTTGGGTTTTGTTGCCTGCGTGGTTGCGTGTAGTTTGAGACAACTGAAGCTTTAGTTTGTCTAGATCATTCGTGTAAAGTGGTTACTAGTTTAATGTTGTTTTCCATAGTTTGATAGCAAAATACGTTTATTTTTAAGTTTATTAAAACCTTAAGTATTTACTAACTTCTAAACTAGCGAGGTTTCCACACAAACACGACTATTAAGGGGTACATAGAAAAAACTAAGAAAAAGTTAATCTTGAGCAACATATAACTAAAGTTGAGAATGTAAACAGTAACTGCAAAAAAACGTGAAAGTTCGAAAGATTTATTTTGTTATGATTCTTTTAAAAAAAACAGAAAGCTTAAAGTTTTTTTGAGATTATCAGAAATTATTTTTTTGAAGTTCTAATTTTATGTTTATGCTTTACAGACATTAGCATTTTTATTGGAGCTCGATCAGATGCTGCTTATTCTCACTGGTTCTGGAATAATGGAGCAATGGTTAACAGTTCAAACTTTCAACCAGCAGACAAAAATATTTGTCAACAAATGACTTGGCCTTTAACATACACTGATGGTATAAATCTTCGTCCTAAACAATGTGAAGATGAAAAATCGTATTTTGCTTGTTCATTTAAATGTAAGATTACTCTATTGCTAACGTCATATTACCCCTATTTTTCACTTTTTTTGAAGCTATCTTCAAAGCCATAGGCTTCAAAAGTCAAAATACTCTTATGCTTTAAAATTAACCTTCAACATACCAAGGCTAGCTCACCAACATCGTTTACCAAGGTGAGGTCTTTTGAGGACCCCATCGTTTTCAATACTTCAGTGGTTTGCTAAGTGTGATAAATCAGTTTTAACTATAAAATTGTGTGTTACTGAAAATTATTTCTATGACACAACTATTTTTGGACATGACAAAAATATTCATGGTACCGGTATATATTTATTTTTTTATTTTTTGTAGAAAAACACAGCCAGCTCAAAACATAATACACTGGTGCACCAAAACAGTAACAAAATTGTTACCCACACTCCATACAGACTAAAACATAACGAACACGACTATTTAAATGGGTAAACTAGTATTTTTGTTGTAAGAAAGCTTTGCTTTTTGTTGTCTAGCGCTCGTATTATTAAACGATCCGAGCTAGAAATCCGCTCAACTAAAACAGAAAAAAGCAAAATGTTAAGCATATTTAGTACATTTAAAAAGTATACTATTTTTATTATATTTTCTTTCCAAAAGTCGAAACAGTTTGAAATCACAATAATGTTAAAATCTTTCCTAAAAGTTTGATAGCCTAAGCTTTATAGGTATTGCAGTTGTATATTTTTGGCTTAATTATTTTGATAGGACGAATAAATACTTTTAATCTCTTTTGTATTTGATGTACTATTAAAGGCTTTGGTGACGTCATGATGCTGCCGACGTCGCAAAACTTTGTTATGGTCAGTTATTTCGCTGTAAATTAAATTGTAAACGGGCATTTGTTGACAAAACTTTAAAAGCTACAATTTAATATGATTGATTGTATTGATTCCAGGTTCATTCTAACCGCATAAAAAAGTAGGGCTTTCAAGAGAAACTTGATTAATTGATTGAGAGAAAATTTTAGATATATGGCAAAAACACTTGCACAGAACTATAAATTTGACATTAACAGTGCACAAAACATCAATTCTTTTTTCTGAAAGCGAGGAAGGACTGCTGTAGAATTGACCTTGCTGATCGTGTGCTTCGACAGAGTTACGTGATAAGTGTTGTTCGATATGTAAAGCTTACAAACTTTTAAACAAACATTTATATTTCATCCTGACCCGACAGTTTATAGAAACACTCTAATAACGGTTAATCGAAGCTACATATATATAAATACATAATCGGCCCAGATGGTAGGTGCTTTCACGCAGCCTGGGCCGTGAGTAAGTCTGCTCATTGATTTTAAAAATGACAGACCGAAACCGAACCTACCAAAACGGAAGGGTATCCACCCATTCCGATGTTCAGTGTGGGTCTGTTAATCGGCAAACGTCCTTTTCAGGACGGGGCAATGTCAGGATAAAACTGCCCTTTTCAGGGCACATTGCCAACAAGTTCCGAAGACCCACTATTCTTCAGCTGAACATCGAAGGCCTCACTGCAAGCAAGATGAATGTTCTTCATCACCTCGCTATGCAGTCTGAGGCACTCGTCATCCTACTGCAGGAGACCCACTGCACTGATGCAGAGAAGTTGGTGCTACCACACTACCAACTAGCTGGATCTTCTTTAAGCAGGAAGCATGGCCTTGCCACGTTTGTTCACGAGCGACTGAGATACACGCTTTTGGACCAATCTCCACCGACATCGGAGATCGAGTGGCTGTGTGTGGACGTTGATGGCTATAAAATAGTCAACGTCTACAAACCACCGCCAACGCGATTGCGAACCCTGGATCTCCCAGTGTTTCCTCACCCCTGTCTGTACGCTGGCGATTTTAACTGTCGTCATGCTGACTGGGGTTATGATGACAACAGTCCGGATGGTGAGTGCTTGGCTGGATGGGCAAGTATTAATTGTCTTGCCCTCCTATATAATGCCAAGGACGCTGCCAGTTTTTATTCCGGCCGCTGGAACACTGGCACCAATCCAGACCTAGCTTTTGCTAGCGTAGGTCCAAACAGTCGCTTACCGGATAGACGTGTCCTTGAGAATTTTCCCAGGTCACAACATCGACCCTCGCTTATTACACCACCAAGGTTTGCTATGGCAGTGCCAAGCATGCCTGTTAAGCGATGGAACTTCCGCAAGGCCAAATGGAGTCACTACATTGCTTTGACGAATAAATTCGCAAAGACTTTGTTGCCGCCTGATTCACTTGATGTGGATGCGGCTTACCAGGACTTCTGTAACATCATTAAGAAAGCAGCCAAAAAGACTATCCCACGCGGGTATCGAAATAACTATATTCCGTGTTGGGATGCAGAGTGTGAATCCCTCTATAAAACCTTTCTGCAGTCTCCTCAGGGAGACGACTAAAGTTTGGCTGCTACAACTCTGCTTGCCAAGCTTGACAGAAAACGGAGGGATCGATGGTCCGAAGCAGTTCGGAGCATTGACTTCTCACACTCTAGTCGAAAAGCGTGGAGTATTTTGAACAACCTTACTGGTAGGTCACGACACTCTCCTCGTCATTGTCCCGTTTCAGCCGATGCTATTGCATCTCAGCTGGTTAGAAATGGGAAATACGAGGCTGTTGATCGCAAGTCATCTCGAGTTGTCTTTCAAGAAGTGTCTGACCTTTGGAGGGCCACAACACCAGACGCAGTAAATATCTCTGACAATTTTTCACAGAGAGAATTTGCTGCTGCCCTTCAACATTTAAAACCAGGTAAAACTCCGGGTCCTGATTCCATCTGCCCCGAGCTTATAATCCATGCTGGAGCTGCTTTGAAGTCCTGGTTACGTGATTTCCTCTCTTCCTGTTTGCGCCGACTCAAAATTCCCAAGATCTGGAGAAGAGCGCTTGTGGTCGCGATCCCAAAACCAGGAAAGCCCGTGGGGGACCCAAAGAGTTATCGACCGATATCTCTGCTCTGTGTCCCCTACAAGATCCTCGAGAGGCTTATCTACTCCCGCGTTGAACCATTAATCGATCCACTGCTCCCTAAAGATCAGGCTGGGTTCCGACGCGGGAAGTCAACCGTAGATCAAGTTGTTCTGCTAACCCAGAACATCGAGGATTCTTTCGAGGCTAAAAGAAGGCCGGTGCCGTATTTATCGATCTGACAGCTGATTATGACACTGTCTGGCACCGTGGCCTTACCTGCAAGCTGCTGAGACTACTTCCGGATAAGCACATGGTCAAAATGATCATGGAGCTTGTCCGAAATCGAAGTTTCACCCTTACCACCGGTGACAGCAAGCAAAGCAGGCTACGTCGTCTTAAAAACGGCGTTCCTCAGGGATCGGTCTTGGCTCCCTTCCTATTTAACATCTATACGTACGATCTTCCTTCCATGATTTCCAGAAAGTTTGCTTATGCTGATGATTTAGCATTGTTGCACTCTTCTGGAAACTGGAAGGACTTGGAGGGAACATTAAGCCAAGACATGTCCACACTGTCAGCGTATCTCCAGACTTGGAGGTTGAAGCTCAGTCACACTAAGACGGTGACGACAGCCTTTCACTTAAACAACCGAGAGGCCAAACGTGAGCTAAAGGTTTACAACAACGGTAGACTTTTACCGTTCTGTCCAACCCCTACTTATCTTGGGGTAAAACTGGACAGATCGCTCACGTTTCGTCACCATTTAGTGGCATTGCGCAAATAACTATCATCGCGCGTCACACTGTTGAGGCGACTCGTGGGCTCGGGATGGGGTGCTGGTGCTAAAACACTACGCATAGCCACCTTTCTCTAGTCTACTCAACAGCTGAGTACTGTGCGCCAGTCTGGTGTCGCAGTGCTCACACTCGCCTCATTGACAATGTCTTGAATGACGCCTTGCGCATAGTTACTGGATGCCTGCGTCCCACTCCAGCGGACCACCTACCTGTACTTTCAGGCATCCAGCCAGCTGAGCTTCGCCGACTGGGAGCGACACTCTCCTTGGTTCACCGTGGATCTCTGGACCCCGATCATATTTTGCATGGTCTTTTAAGTGGGTCCTCAGATACTGGCCAAGTGAGACTAAGATCCAGACGCCCGTTTGTGCCAGGTGCGCGGAATCTCTTGGACAATCTTGCCAGACTTGGCATCCGCGCCTCTGAATGGACAAATTACAAATGGAACGCGGAGTACTGTGAAAATGCTTCCAGGCTCCGTGCTTTTGTGCCCGGGACCAGTGTCAGGCCTGTTGGGATGGGCTTACCCCGAGCAGCTTGGGTTAAGCTCAACCGCCTGCGGACTGGTGTCGGGCGATTCCATTCGTCCATGCACAAATGGGGTCTCGCTCCTTCACCGAATTGCGAGTGTGGCGCCTCAGAGCAAACCGCAGACCATGTACTAACAATGTGCCCCATACATCGGGCACCACATGGAGCACGCGGTCTGACGGTTTTGGATGACGAAACTCGATGCTGGCTTAATAACATCACTGCCAGCATCTGATCCAGGCAGTTCAGCAGTCTGGGGTAGTAAAAGGATAAACCCTCGGCCCCAGTTCTGTTTGTGTCTGGCCTGGAGTGGATGCCCTTCAAACGATGACGACGACGACGACGAAGCTACATTTATCAAACAACAGTTTAAAAGAATTCAGTATTGCTAGGGTGGCACCAAAATGACGGGCACATTCACCATAAATATGAGGTTATTATAGAATGAATAAGGTATTCCAACACCATAAATTTTACAATTTGGCTAGAGTTAATATTTGGTAAGATTTAGATTTTTCATCACTATTAAGTCTATGATAAATTTATGGGCAAATTTCTATGTAACTTTCTGTGGAAAAATTTTTGGGGCAAAAATTAACTGAAACCTTCTCTCAGTTGTCTTTTGATTTTAATTAATCCATTTTTCAAATAAATTTAACCAATATTAATATGTTTCAATCATAGAAACTTACTGAATTAAATAAATGTACTTTGTTAAACACTTGTTTTGGCAAACTACAGTTCGACGAATTCTATGGTACCGTAATCAATTACAGTACACAATTAGCTTCAAGTTTATCTTTTTTTAATAAATTTATGGCAATCTTTTCCTTAACATAACACGACTAATATGGGAAACTTCATCTAAATTTGGTTGAAGATGTTTACTCGTTAGATTTTTGGAAATGTTTAACTTTCAATTAAGTTGAATGTTTTTCATAGTAACCCTCTGGTGGTGTGGTTCACTATTTTTCATGGTTGGTGCGGAAGGGGTATAGTAAACCCCATTCAAAGTTTCTGCCATTTCAATTGTTTTTTATCATTTTATCTGTGTTCTGAGGTAGTAAAATTGAACAAAAATACATTCTAATTTATTTATTCAAGAAGAACATCTTCTACAATATATTTCATGAGCATATACTGTAAATACAAAATGAATTTACATGAAAATTTCCGGATATTTACTCATCATCACCATCATCATGGCTTTTAGGGAAAACATTTAATTACGTAGTTCAATGTATTTTTTTTGCTCGCTTGTCCTTTTGGGGTTACGGGACAGCAAATGGAGTTGGGATCTTCAAGCATCCCGATCTCCTGCAACTAGCGGCAATTTAGCTGGTTGAATTCCAAGACGTGACCATGTCAGGTCTTCAACATAATTCCACCAACGAGTTTTGGGTCGCCCTCTAGGCCTTTTGCCATTTGAAAGAGCATTTATTAGTTGCTTTGCTGTTAGTTCGTGGGACATTTGTGTCACATGAACATACCAGCGCAGTTGCGATTCTTCTATGCAGAGTAGTAGCGGTTTGATGTTGAGAGATTGACAAATTTCAGTGTTTTTAATCTTGTCAAGTAGGGATAAACCTCTGATTTTTCGTGAGAAACCCATTTTAGGCGCCGGTACTCGGGATCTCACTCTTTCGGTCATTACCCAGCACATCATAACCATAGGTGAGTACAGGAATAAAAACTGATTTAAAAATAGAAAGCTTTGATTTTGTGCATATCTCTCGTTTCACTATAAGACAGTGGTTTTTAATCTTTGAGAGAGTCCGCATCCCTTAAGTGTAATAAAAAAAGTTCGCACCCCTTGACACAAAATGTGCATTAGGGTACCTTAGTTGTTTTTTTATTATTTTTCAGCTCCCTGTCTATAATTTAAATGCATTAAAATTACCGTTAAGATATGTTCAGATTTTTACAACAAATGCAAATTTAATCAGAATTACTACATGAAATTACTGATTTCCTCAACTCAAATAGTTCTTGAACAACCAATATTTTTGAGTGACTTCTTTGTTGCTGCTTCTGTTCTATAATAATGTCCAATCGAGGTTTCTTGGAGCTGAGGGTCACCCGGATATCATGCTGAGCATCCAGTCGATTCCTCTGCAAGGTATGTATATGGAGAAGGCCAGAGAAGCTGCTCTCATATAGGTAGGTTGTCGCAAATGGGACAAGGAATTCTAATGCTTTCTGTGATAACTTAGGAAACGTTTCAACCTGTAAAGTCCAGAAGTGTTTCAACTGAATGGCAGCAAACTCCATTCTGATACCTGAAATGCAGTAAAATTAGATTTATTTTAAGAGATAGCACTAATAGAATAGTTTCACGGAACTGATTTTGGTTACAAACATTTTGGTTACATAAGCATGAATAAAAGCGGTTTGTAAAAGATTCATAGTATTTTATTAACAACACCAAAATTGCTTTCACAATTGGTAAGACACAACAAATGATTTACACAAAAACTTAAGTCTTGATGACACACTTTGAAATAGTTTGACCTTCAGGCTTATGAAACTTCCCTATTTCATTGAATTGTTTATTTTTTTTATTTTATCTCTATATTTATTTTCCTGACTCGCAGGAAAGCGACGGACGCGCTCGTCGTCGTCGTTTGAAGGGTATCCACTCCAGATCAGACACAAACAGGATTTTGGCCGAGGGTTTATCCTTTTACTACCCCAGACTGCTGAACTGCCTGAATCAGATGCTGGCAGTGATGTTATTAAGCCAGCATCTGATCCAGGCGATTCAGCAGTCTGGGGTAGTAAAAGGATAAACCCTCGGCCCCAGTTCTGTTTGTGTCTGGCCTGGAGTGGATGCCCTTCAAACGATGACGACAAACGACGACGACGACGACGACGAACACACTGGTCTGCAATTGCTTCAATATTTCACCAGTTTTCCAAGCTCCTTGGCACGCACGTGTCAGCCAACGAATTCCATAGTTGTTCATGACCTTTAACATTTCGGGTCGAATATCATCTTCCCAAGGAGCCTTTCCAGCTTTCAAACATTTGATTGCTGTACTCACCTCTGTTTTGGATAGGTGAATTTTTTCGCAAATTTGTTCCTAGGATGTTTTCAAATGTTGGACTTTTACTCGATTTAAGAGCTTACAAAAGTATTTTCTCCAACAATTTACGTAGAATGCCTTTTTTATGCTTCAGAAACACATCATTTGTGGTGAAGGTGGAAACTGGTGTTTGGTTGCAGCACAAACGACGTATGGTTTGGCAAAATGCTTTATTTTTCGATCTGTAGTCTGTAGCCAACTTTTGCTCGAATTCTTTTTATGACTTTTCTTTAAATTGTTTGACAATAGTGGCGGCAGTCTTACGTGCTGTGCAGTACCGCAATCAAAGCTGTTCAGATGACTTGTTTGTTAACCAAGGTCTGAACGCAGTTTTCTTTGCACGGATAACTGCTGATTTAAATAAATCCCACTCAGTCTCAACGTCGTTAGCATAGTCAGGGAGTTCTCTGAACAGGGAAGCAAATTTTGTTGCAAAAGTGTGTCTCACCTTTTCGTCGGCTAGTAACTTCTACTTTATTTTGTATGCTCTTCGTGCTCTGAATTGTTTCCTTGTTCTCAAATGGTTCAGGCCTCTTAAAATGCAGACAACCAGGTGATGGTAGGTAGACAATTCAGCTCCTCTTTCAGCACGAAAATCGACCGCAGAGGAAAACAAGTCTGCTGAGATAATACAGAAATTAATGATAGAACGCTGTCACATTGAATCTCTGTACCAGGTGTACTTGTAAATTCTCTTGTGCCAAAAAAAGGCATTAATTATGGACGGTCCGTTGGTGGCACAGAACTGTAGCAAACACCTTCCGTTTTTGTTAATGTCAGAGTCTCCTTGTATTCCGATGAAACCTTTCCATGTCTTATCGTCATTGAAATCACCGTTCATTGAAATCACCCAGAAGGACAATTGATTCTGCAGATGTTAATTTTTGTAAAGCAACACCTACTTCATCTAAGAAAGGCTGGTACTGTGCTTCAGCGTTTGGTGCTTACACCTGCAAAATGCACAGTGACCGCTCCTGTAGCCTTAGCTTAAGGAGAAAAACCTTTCCTCCTAGTGGGATTTAATCAGTGACACAGAGGGCTAAGCGAGGGCTTACAAAAATACCCACCCTGCCTAAGCAGACATGGTTACGTCTACATCTGAGAAGAAAAGCTTCTAGTTTTCATTCAACTCAATAGTATCAGAGTCACGAAACTTGGTAGAGGAAACTTTAAAAAATATCAAGGTGATACTGCTCTGCCTCTCAAAGCAGTTCCTGTTCTTTTCCATTGAGTGAAGTGAGGTTTCGGTTGCCTGTGAGAAGATCCCGATATTTGACACCAACTCAAATACAGATAATGTGCGCTGCCCCTATTTGTCTTTATAAACGCGTAGCAAATGCATTGATGGGTTTTCAGTTACGGTCAGCTTATGGGGGAAATGGTAGCTTACTTTTCAAACGGGCCCCTCTGCCTAAAGCCCGAATGCAAACCTTTTTATCTTGCGCGACGCTCGATGCAGTATGAATATTGTCATTCAGACTATTCATTTTGCTACATTTGTTAAATTGCTTTTGATCTATCTCTCACCTTTGACCTCACCGCCATGGGTAACGCAGACAGTAGTTGAAAACTCCAGGCGACATTGCTCTTAGAATCATAGAAGACGCAAAACGCTCCACCACGCTAAGGTAACAATCTATTGGAGAGGGATATTTACTCATCTCGAATATGTATAAATGAATTTCAAAAATTAAACTTTTTAAACTTTTTTAACACTTTAAATTAAGTGAATATGGTTTAATGCATTTTGCTTTGTCATTAAATTTATTCATGAGCACAATAATAATTATTGTTAGTTACATAACGTTTTTATGAATTTTTATTTACAAGTAAAAAAATCTCACAGGAAAACACGTTATAATTCAGTTACTGTGTAGTTCTAATAAATGTACTTTTATGCATCTATAACACAAACTAACATATTTTAATGTATTTATTGCCATGAAAATAAAGGAAAACTAATCTTCTTTGAAAATGAAGGTCCCATATAATAAAACTTCTTTTCTGTGGGAGACGGCTTGTTTCATATTTACTGTTAAATCATCTTCATTGTTTGCACTATCCTCCTCATCACTTTGAAAAGAGCATTCAACACAAATGTGTATAATACAGTATGTTCCAAGCAGATGAGTTTGTAACTTTTCTGGCAGCAATTTTTTGTTTTACGATCTTTTGACCTTGGTCACAATGAGCATCTTTGAATGGATTCTTCACGATGACGGTTCGGAGGTAATTCCTTAGATGAAGGGAAATGATGAATCTTCCTTTTCAAGCTGTCCTCAAAAAATGGCTTTGTCTTACGATGATGAATATGCTCTTCCACCAACTTGAGTCCCTATTCCTTTAGAAACTTTTGGCGCTTAATAGCTGTTTGAGAGTTGGCCGTGAATATATTGCACGTTTTTATTCCTGCAACACGGTCTCGGTTCAAAACCCACTCGCGCCATTCTGTTGTGTCCTTGGGAAAAACAATTTTATTCACATTCCCCTGCTTGGTGGTCCTGGCAAGCAGTTCTAAATTACAGTAATATCTCTATTAAATTGCAAGTGGACAGCAATATCTTGGTATCTCCGGAAGCAGGTTGGAGTAATTGCTTACCTTATGTATTAGCGCCTCCGTCGCTTTCCTGCAAGTCAGGATGATAAATATAAAAGCAAAATAAAATAAATAAGATATTGAGTATGGTGTAGAAAATTACAACTGGCCAACGCCGAATATTTCTTGAAACATTGTAGATGGAGCACAACTGATCCACATTGTCTACCCCTCCTTTAGTACTGTTATAAAAGGTAATAATCTCTAATTTCTTTTTTTTTAGCGCTTTCATCAATTGCAACATCATGATGCATTGTACTCGGTAAGACAACATTTTGCCTTTATTGAGAACATATGAGATCAGTGTAACATTTTTCTGGAAACCAAACAATCTTGTGTATTCAGTTCCACCGTTTGTGGCAACAAACTGAGGGAAAGTTCTGGTTTACTTTCTTCAGAGTGTCAATTATCTTATTTTATTTCTATATTTATCCTCCTGACTTGCAAGAAAGAGACCGAGGTGCTAATACATAGGGTAAGCAATTACACCGACATGCTTCGAAAATGCTAAGATTTTGCCGTCCGCTTATAATTTAATAAAGATGTGACTGCAATTTAGAACTGCTTGCCAAGACCACCACCAATCAGAGAAAAGTTTTGTAAAGTGTCTTTCCCGAGAATTATCAGAGTAGTTCGAGTAGGTTTTTAAACCGGGACCGTGTCGATCACAATCCCGGCGCTCTAACCACTCGACCACGCTTTGAACAACGCCTAGCACTCTAATTAATGTTGATTTATAATTTTTCGAAAGATCAACTGCAAGTTCGTAACTGGTAAACCAATTATCCATTGTAATATTTTTTCCAGACCCATTTATATGAGACCCGTTTTACCACTGCTGCTATGATTTATCAATTACAAATGACCTTCGGTTGAAGGGCAAAAAAATAAGCTCCAGCGCTTTTATAAATAAGTAAATAAACAATAATAAGAATAAGGTACCTCTCAATAAATAAATGAATCTCTCAATAAATGCCTCTCAATCGTGAATGGTATGGTGGGGTTTGCTATACCCCAGACACAAACAACACGTGTCTACAGTCCACACTGGTCAGTAAGTAACTGAGTAGAGTTGTCCATTAGCTCAGTGGAGTGTGCTGAGAAATTACATAGATGGATACCACTATCACCGCTGCCAGATGTGTATATATAAACATCATCTGGAATATGGGATACCCCACCTCACCACTGAAAAGTTAATCTCCTATTGACCATAAAATTGCTTTCTACGACAAACTTCTATGGCGGAATAAATTGAAAAAATGAGAAATCAGCTGTGAAGAAAATTTAAATTGTCCGACTCTTTATTTTATTCAAGTATTAAATACATTTGAGAGTAATTGAACAGCGTACTAAACATGATCTGCTTTAAAGTTTGTTTCGAAATAGCGTAAGGCTAGAATTAAGTTGACCACAAAAACTTCAACTTTGTATAACTGTTTGGCTATTTTGAAAACTTTGCTGTTGACCATTATTCTAGATCAAGTTCGAATCTACAACGTAATTGGGTGAAATAAAGAAGCTTACATTAGAAAGCGAATAGCTAAATAAAGGTTAAGAAAATAATAACAGGCTAAGTTCATTAGCATAACATTGCGCCCACAGTTTTAAACACTTTGTGTAATGACATAATTTTAAAATTTGAAGCATAATCAAATATATGCTAATTATTTTTTTGCTTTTTTAACTTAATTTTGAAATGTAATATTGGCTACTTTTTCAAGTTGACATAGAAGTACACCCTGACTCGTGTAATAGTTCTACTTTGGAAGTTTCTTGGAAATTTTTTGATTTTACTCAGATTACCAGAAATATAACGGATTTATATGTTCAGGTTGGTTGCTTCATATCTTGAAAAATATCTAATTTATAAAGTTATTATCAATAATTTTGGTTGTAAACAACTACAAGTTTGTTTTTTTTCCTATTTTCAAAGAGTTCGTTTTTTAGAAATTTATATTTATTATTTTCTTATTATCATTCATTAAATTGTTATATTTATCACGAATATCAGACTCAAATTTTTATTCATTGCTTCTGTTACTTTATAGTCCGTTTGGTTTATCATATTCCTGCATAGCATTGTAACAAAGGCTTTAACTTGAACTTGCAATTTTCAATCAATAGCCCATAAATTGCCCAAATAATTTCCAAAGTTTTTTACTTGTCCAAAACGTTTTTGATGAAAAAGCTGTTTTTTAAGACGCAAAGCAAAAAAGGTGTAATAAAATGATTTTCCAAAGACACACAACAACAAAGCCAGTGGGTTTTAAACGTTGCTATATCAATAGTGTTTTTCATTAATAGGCAGCTCTTTAGACACACTACCGACAAATTTATTTTTTTCTTTTTACATGATAGTATCATTCTTTTATTTTTGCTATTGTTTAACTGCAATAAATATTTTTTCTGGTATACATTTTATGTACATCTCAACAAAAAGCAAATCTTTACAAATTTTTGCTACACCAAAAATGTGTTATAATGCTATGACTGCAATTCAGATCGGCTAGTTACGGTTATAAAAATTTTTTTCCTTAAAACTATGAATATATTGTAGCGAACTAATCTCCTATAAAGCATTCAAACGTGTTTAGTGTGCAAAATATTTCCTGTTGTGTCCTAGGGAAATCTTTGCGCCATCCTGTGCCATCCTTTGCGCCATCGTCCTTTGCGCCATCCTGTTGTGTCCTTGGGAAAGACACTTTACGGCACTTTCCCCTGTTTGGTGGTCCTGGCAAGCAGTTCTAAATTACAGTCATATCTCTATTAAATTACTAGCGAACAGCAATATCTTGGTATCTCCGGAAGCAGGTCGGGGTAATTGCCTACCCTATGTATTAGCGCCTCCGTCGCTTTCCTGCGAGTCAGGAGGATAAATATAGAGATGAAAATAAAAAAAAAATAAAAAATATTTTTTGCTTGCTGCAATACGTGTTTCGTCCGTAGTTCGCAAAGCTTGGTTTCTCACCTTGAATCGTAAATTGTTATTTTTCCCAAGCTTAATTTATTATATATCATCACTTTGTACGCTTTGGCTGTTCGTAAACTTGAATTCATCGCGCCTTTATTGCTTAGTTAATCAGGCCACATATTATTAGAAACTGCCTATCGCTTATTGTGAAATCTTGTGATTTTCGCATAGAAGAAGGATAATTGTCATCAAAAAAATAATAACTAGATTGCTGGTTTAAATGCCGTAAGTCAGTTGGGCAGTGCAGAGCAGAGAAAGAGACTTAGAGACTTAAACAAGTTTGTGCAAACTACCTGTGACGGTTAGACTGAGCAATCTTTAAGAATCTTATTCAATCTGTGCTTCTAGTGCTGTGATTTCTGTTCTGGTGCTAGTTCTTTTATCAGACTTATCTTTGTTATAAACGAATTTAGCTTTGTTAATTTGAGTGCCAAAACGAACTCGCTACAATATTATTTTATTTAATAATTGCAAAAAAGTTTTTGGTAAATTGTTTAAGAGCAACTTAGTCTATTAAACTTATTTTTAGTACTTGATTTAACATCACCATGGTTTAACTTATTACAAAAATAGATTGAAGTGAATGGAACTATAAAAGCAAATGTGTCATATGAAAAAACATTAACAAAAATATTTGGTTTGAAAAATGGAACTACCTACAATATAAAGGTATTTAAAATAAAATATTTAAAATTTTTGTTTACGACAGTTTAACAAGCTTACTTATACACTTTACTGCTTGAATTTACTAGCGTAACCCATAATAGGCAACCATGGTGCCCCCACAGCTACAGGTAACCTGGGGTCCAGCCAGACCCCAGACTACCTACGGTGATAAAAACATTTAAAAATGTTATTTTTTAGTCAATTACAATACTTTATTGCTAATAGTATGAAAAGATAGCAATGAAACGAAAAAATATAACAAATTTGTGCTTTATTTTCCAAATAAATTCTCCATTACTGCGTGAAGTATTTCCTTCACTAAAGTTAACAGAAAATTTTAAAAAACTTTACACGATGTCAAAATTACTCAAAAAAGATTAGAACGCTGAAAGTTAGCGTTATTAGAAATTTGTAATATCAATTATTGATCATATTCTGAAATACTTGAAATGGAAAAACAATAAATCAATATACGTTAAAGGTAACCTGGGGTCACGGGCGACCCCAAAATGTCTGTGTGGCCTATATTATTCTACGTGGTATTTTTTTGATTCCATTTTACTTTTCAGATCCCTCTACTAGGAAAGTAAATGCAGTAACACGCACGCGCTTCAACTAAAAACATAAAAAATTAAAAACGTGGGGTCTGCTGCGACCCCAGGTTTCCTATTAAGGGTTAAACAAAAAATTTGAAATTATTTTAAAATACCCTCAATGCATACAAATTTTCATTATTTTATAAAAAATTGAAAAAAATTAAAAAATGGTGTAATTTAATTGTGGTATCATATATGATACAAAATGTGTTACCCAAAGTTGATGTTGTATGAAATTTTAAAAAGCAAATTTTCCTTTTGTTAAAGCAAAGTCACTTTACACTTCAAACAATGTACATAAATTAAACAAGTACAAAACGGCATTTTACAACGTTGACGGGACACTTTCCATGCTAGAAAATGTCTAACAGCATCCAAGCAAACGCTCATAGGAGGCAAATGTGAAGCATTTCCCCGTCCTTTTTTTCCGTGACAAGTTTCTCAGTTTCAATGGACTGTCTTCCTCTATTACAAAAGTGACTGAACTTAGATTTGCATAGGATCTCGGAAAATTCTGGTTTAAAGTCTTCCATGTTTATCATAGACAATGAATTTACTCTTTTATATAATAACCAGACGTTTATAACTATTAGTACAC
Organism: Diplosoma virens; assembly: GCA_963680785.1. Classification (NCBI taxonomy): domain Eukaryota; kingdom Metazoa; phylum Chordata; class Ascidiacea; order Aplousobranchia; family Didemnidae; genus Diplosoma; species Diplosoma virens. The sequence continues at coordinate 2,382,518 of OY796884.1, forward strand.
CAAATGATAAAAAAGATAAAGATACTACTTTTTGCTTCTAATTCCATTACGGTGCAGTCCAAGCAGACTCTCAAGCAGATCTACTCCACCCATGTGCTTATTGTAGGACTGGAAATTATTTGGACAAGCAACTGACACTTTCTTTTTTTTTGCTTTTTGTCAAATTTTTCAATTTTTGTCATGGGTAGTGAACGATCAAATGTTGACATGAGCATGACCTGTTTGTTGCCTATCCAAAAAACACATGCAATTTCACCTTCATTCACTGTGGCAACTCTTGACAAAAACTTTTTTCTTTTTTCTTTGAATCTTCATCCAAAAGCATTTTATTGTTTTCGGATCATAAGGTGCTTTACAACTTAATATATGTAAGGGGGTATAATCTTCTTTAATGAAAGTTTCTTGCTCAGATTTTACCAGCTGTTTGTTTTTCCAAATTAAATTTTTTTTTTTAACACCTTTAGGATTTAAAGTTAAAGTTGATTTTTATAAAGTTGATTGTTGATATAAAGATATATTAACTCCAGAAGAGGAACATTGTAATATATTCAATTGGCTCCTTCATTTTTCTTATGCAACTTTTATCATCTAAATAAAAACAATGATTGTTTAATTCGAATTACAATAATGGTGATATTTTGCTTGCATTATTTAATACTAATTTTTTCATTTTTCTTTTTGATAAATTAAACAGTGCAATTAGGTAAAAAATAGCAAACTATTAAAAACGCGGTTTGTATCATATATGGTACGCCATGCAGTAAAGAGCTAATTGTTTTGTAAAGTTTTTCAATCAGTTAGGGTTTTATCAAAGCAGCGCGGACGCGCAGGAAAACAAAAAATTATGTTTCAGGAAAAGGACTTTTTACATATTAAACAAAACTTTTTTATTATTATTTTTATTTACTCTAATGACTCGCAGGTAAATGCGGAAGCGCTATACATAAAGCAACCGTCAAGAAATTACCCGACCTACTTTTAAAGATGCCGAGATATTGTTGCCCTGTTGAAAATTTTTATTTTTATTGTTTTTTAATTCTTATTTAGAGATATGACTGAAATTTAGAGCTGCTTGAAAAAAACCGCCAAGTTGAGGAAAGATCTGTAAATTATCTTTCCTTAGGACAGATTAGAATGACCTGAGTAGGTGTTTAGCCAAGACCACTTTTGCTACCAATACGGTGCTCTTAACTGAACAGCCAAACACTGGTGTCGCAACGCTCAGACTTGCCTCATAGACATTGTCTTGATAACGTCTTGCGCATTGTCACTGGATGCCTGGGTCCCACTCCAACGGACTACTTACCCATACTTTCAGGCATCCATCCAGCTGACTTTTCTTGGCGTATCGTGGATTTCTATACCCTGATCATATTCTGTATGGTCCTCTAAGTGGGTCCTTAGATGTTCGCCAAGAGAAATTAAAACCTAGACGCCCGTTTGTGCCAGCTGTACAAAATCTATTGAAAAATCTTGCAAAATTTGGCATCTGCACTTCACAGTGAAAAAATTATAAATGGAACCCAAGAATAAGGCATCCGGGCTTCTCAGTAAACAAATTATAAATGGAACACGGAGTACCGCAAGAATAAGGTTCCGTGTTTTCATAATCAGGACCAATGCTAGGCCTATTGAAATAAGCTTGCGCCGAACAGGTTGGGTCAAGTTTCAATCGCCTGCGGACTCGACTAATTAAAATGGAAAAAAGATTTGATTTGAAAGAAAAATTAACAAGATGAATATTTCAGAAAAAAATTTTTTTCATTTAAAATATCTATAACTTCTTCTTCTTCTTTCGGCTTCTCCCTACTCGGGGTCGCCACAGCGCGATAGTAATCTCCATTTCACTCGGTCTACTTCATCTCCTTCCCTAGCTCCAACCCTTTCCATGTCTTCTCTCACCAAATCCATCCACCTTCTCCTTGGCCTTCCTCTTTTCCTTCTGCCTGGCACCGCCATCTCCATCATCCTTTTCCCCACGTAGTCTTCTTCTCTCCTTTTTACATGTCCATACCAACGTAGCCTCACATTCCGAAGTTTTTCTCCCAGCTTTGCAATTTTTGCAGTCCCTCTCACATATTCATTTCTTATCTTGTCCTTTCTTGTCACTCCCAGTGCCCATCTCACCATTTTCAACTCTGCAACTTCCATTTTTCCCATTTGCCGTTCAGTCACTGCCACCGTTTCCATTCCATAAAGCATGGCTGGTCTAACAACACTCTTGTATATTTTACCCTTAACCTTTGCTGATAGCTTCCTGTCGCACAGAACTCCAGATACCTTCCTCCAACTCATCCATCCTGCTTGGATCCTTCTCCTTACTTCTTCTTCACATCTTCCATCATTACTAACTATTGACCCCAGGTATTTGAAGTTTTTGGCTTTCTTTACCTTTTCTTCTTGCAACTTCAACTCTTCTCCATCATCCACACCCCCAACCCTCATATATTCTGTCTTGCTCCGGCTCACTTTCAGGCCTCTTCTCTCCAGTGCATTTCTCCAAATCTCCAGGTCCTCCTCTAGCTCCCTATGATTTTGTCTACACAGAACTATGTCATCTGCAAACAGCATATCCCATGGTGCGTCCTTCCTGATGTTCTCCGTCAGCCTGTCCATAATGACAACAAAAAGAAATGGGCTGAGTGCTGAACCTTGGTGGAGTCCAACACCTACCTTAAATTCTTCAGTCAACCCTGCTGCACTTCTCACAGTTGTTGTCGCTCCGTCGTACATATCCTGGATAATCCTTATGTAGCACTCTGATGTTTCAGCTAACCGCAAGCATTCCCACAGTTCTTCTCTGGGTACCCTGTCGTATGCTTTCTCCAGGTCAATAAAGGCACAGTGCACTGCCTTCTGCCCTTCAGTCCATTTTTCCAACAGCATCCTTAGACAAAAGATTGCATCGGTGGTACTCCTTTCTGGCATGAACCCAAATTGTTGCTCAGCAATTGTCACCTCCTTCCTTATCCTTGCTTCTATTATCCTCTCCCACAATTTCATAGTGTGGCTCATCAACTTGATCCCCCGGTAGTTTCCACATTCTTTGATGTCTCCTTTACCTTTGTACAAAGGTACAAGCACGCTCCTCCTCCATTCATCTGGCATCTTCTCTCCTCGCAAGAGTCTGTTGAAAAACTTCACTAAAAACTCCACACCTTTATTGCCTAGAGCAATCCATGCTTCCACTGATATGTCATCAGGTCCTTGAGCCTTTCCCTTCTTCATCCTCCTCAACCCAGTCCTGACTTCTTCTCCAGAGATATCTTCCACGTCCCTTTCTCTCTCTTCTGTTCTCGTTTCTCTTCTTTCTCTAGGGTTTTCATGGTTGAGTAAGTTGTCGAAATACTCCTTCCATCTCTGTTTCACTTTCTCTTCTTCCATCAGAATCTCCCCAGTTTTACTCTTGATTACTCTTACTTGTTGAACATCCTTGCTTTGTCTGTTTTTCTGCTTTGCTATTTTGAACACCTCATTTTCCCCCTCCTTTGTTTCCAGTTTTTCATACAGTTCCTCATATGCCTTGTTTCTTGCCTTTGCCACTTCTCTCTTAGCTTGCTTTATTGCAGTTTTATATGCCAACTTGCTTGCATCATCTCTGATGGTATCCCATGCCTTTTTAGCTTTTTTCTTATCCTTTAGCTTCTCTTGTACTTCCTGGTTCCACCACCACGTTTCCTGTCTACCTGCCGGGCTAACTTTTCCTGATGTTTCACCCAGTTCCTTTCTGGCAATGCTCCGTATCATTTCAGCTATTGTTTGCCAGTGTTCCTGTCCACTAAGTATTCCGCTTTCAATCACATCCATTTTGAATTTACTGTTCACTTTCGAGTCCTTTAATTTCCACCATTTTATTCTCTTCACTAGTTTTGGTGCTTTCCTCCACTTTGTCCAGATGATTATCGCACTGACCACTATTCTGTGCTGTTTTGCTACACTTTCACCTACAACAACTTTTGTATCCACCACCTCCTTGATTCTTTGTCTTCTCACCATGATATAATCCACCTGCGAACTGCGTCCGCCACTGCTGTAGGTGACTCTATGTGCCGGTTTCTTTACAAAATATGTGTTGGTGATTGCTAGTTCCCTTCTCTTAGCAAAATCCACCACTGCTTGTCCTTCATTATTTCTTTTCCCTAATCCGTGTCTGCCCATGCATTCTTCATCACCATTATTCCCTTCTCCTACATGCCCATTCAGGTCTGCTCTCACCACAATTCTTTCATTCCTTGGTATCTTTTCCACTGTCTCATCTAGGTCCAGCCAGAATGTTTCCTTTTCTTCACGTATGCACCCCACCTGTGGCGCATATGCACTGATGACATTCAACATAACACCATCAAGCTCCATCTTCAAGCATATTATCCTTTCTGATACCCTCCATAATTCCACTACCCTGTCCACATGCTCCTTTTTCAATATGATTCCTACACCATTCTTTTTGTTTCCACTTCCACAGTACCACATTTTATATCCTCCACCTATGCATCTTGCTCTCTCCCCCTTCCAGCGAGTTTCCTGCACACACAGTATGTCCACCCCTCTTCGTTCCATAAGATCCGCCACTTCTCTTCCTTTACCAGTCATGGTTCCAACATTTAATGTAGCAACCCTCAGCTTGATCTTCTTAGCTTTCTTCCTCTCTTCATTTCTCTCCTTCCTTCTTCTCCGCTGTTTTCCACCTCTTCTTTGCATCCAAGTAGCATGTCCACCAGTAACCCTTGGTGCCCAGTCACTGGTAACGGTCGTTGTTTTCCCGGGCCTCGACCGATCCGGTATGAAGTTAGATTTTACAACGCGCATTGAAAAATATTTGGCTGTGTTTTACGCCGGATGCCCTTCCTGTCGCAACCCTCCCCATTTATCCGGGCTTGGGACCGGCACCAAGGCTGCTCTGATTTGAACAACCTTAGAGGCTGGGTTTTAAAATATCTATAACACAGCACCGATTTCTTTTTCTTTAAACTAAAATTAATTATTGTTTTTTTAATTTAAATTCAGGCAAAAATTCATTCTACAAACTGCTCATATCCTTTACCGGTTTCCTCAGTGAAAACAGTCAAGACATCGTTTAACATAATTCAGCCCATACGAAATGCGCGAGTTTCAAATAACAGCGATGGATTGAGTGATTGCGTCATCGAGTGGCCATTTATCCAGGAACAGTTTGATAACACATGCTCCTACACGGTAGGCTACAACTTTCCTCGTTTAGTATATAAAAAAGTTGATGCAATAAACATTTAATTGATTCAATGCTGTTAATTTAACACTGATTAATAAACGCAACTTCATTGAATCAAAAAATATTTTAAAAACATGAAAAGCATTTTTAAAAATTTTGGAAAATACGGATCTACATGTATAATTAGAAATGATTTCTGGAGAAAAACATAAAAAAGATTTAAGATTTAAAAACACAAAAAAGATTTAAATACATTTTTTTATTGCAAAACTTTATTGCAAAAAACATTATTGCTAAAACCATTTTTTTATTGCATTATTAATTGTTGTTATAAATTGTTATACCAAAATTATTGCAAAAAAATGTTTTGAAAAATTCTGTATGCATGAAAAATAGAAATCTATGGAAAAATGATAAAAAGTTTAAAATTATTAGACTTACATATTTTGGTGCTCAATATATTTTTTCTTTTAAAAATTTCCGGTCTAATCCTAAAAAAGTGTTTCTTTTGGTGAGTAACACTCTGTGGAAAATTTCGAAATAGGCCTAATCAATTTTCCGGTAGCTTAACCCTAGGTTGCACTACCAGGTGAAGTTGACCCTGCAAACCTAATTTTTTTAAATATATTTTCATAGAAAAAATTTCACTGCTCTGGGTTTTCTAACATCTTTAATAAACTAGCAAAAATTTAACTGCCTAATCACTGCAATACTTCAAGACTGTTTTTTAAACAAGACACCAGATGGTGGTAGCAAGAGGTATAGCTAATAAAACTAAGTTTTCTAAGCCGTATTTTGTTGGTGTTGTGTGAGCTGTGTTGCTTAAAGGTAGATAGGTAGCCCTACAGTAGTATTTCTTAACCTAGGGTGCTGAAATCAGTTTTAGGAGATGCTAATTTAAATATATGATCAAGATCTGCTGCACTTATCTTTACTTTATTATAGTAGTAGTAGTAGTAGTTTGTTTTTATTCGCACCCAAAAGAAACAATTGATAATAATTGAAGATTATTATACAATTGATAATAATTATTATAAGTAACCAGGTGCAAGCCAATGGTAGGGGATACTGAACTGCTTAGGCCTGACCTAAAAGGGTTCTGAGATAGAAAAGAATGGGAAAATTTCTGAGAAAGTGCGCAATAATCTCGCTCGACGAGGCTGTTGAGCTTGTACAAGATGAATACGTTATTCTGGGAACCGATTTAGAATCTGAAATTTTGGAGATAATGACCTAGCTTTATAAATCATGATTTAGACTGGGTGAGTGTGTTTGGCAATGGCAAAAGTTTAAACTGCATTTTCCTTGATAGATTTAATAAGATTTTCTACTTTTGTAAAAATCAATCACGGAATCCGTGGATGAATTTTCGGAAGAATCAGAAAGTAATGTTGCATTTGCATTTCAGTCGCAAAAATTGGGCAAAAGAGAATTTTTTGGAGTGAAAATCCTCCTGCACGGACTTAAACCAGATTCTGTAATATTTTGAGAAAACGGCCTGCTCCTGTAAGAGGTTCCAGAATTACAATACCATAAGATATTTTTAAATCTTTTATAACGCATAATATCGTTGATAAAGTCATCCAACGTGCAAATTTGGAAGGTCGCAGCATAATTGCAGCAAAAGATAAAAGAGTTATCTGAATGAGGTAACAGAAATAATCTCAAAAGTAAAATTTTGGTAAAGAGGTTGTTTTTTTCAACCAGACAACAATTGAAAAAAGCAGCCATAATGGATTCAGCATTTATTAAAAAACATTAAAAAATTATTATTTAAAGGTATTTTCGCAAGTTGCTGAGCAGAATTGGGTTATGCAAAACGAGATTATTTCTTAAACAAACATTAAAAATTATTATTAAAAGACGAACGTTTTCGGCTTACTTCAGCCCTCATCAGATTTCTACAATTTTAGTAATATTAATTAACTTTAAATTTACACACACACATAAAAAATTAACAACAGCAAAAAACAATGTATATTTTTTTAAAAAAAAGGCTGTAATTTTGACTAACAGGCTAAATTATAAATCAAAACGAGAGAGAAACTAAATTGATACAAATTAAATTCCAGATTATGATGTCATTGAAGAAAAAAAAGAAAAAATATTACAATCAAAATATATTCAATAAATATGAAGCTCCGTTTGCGAACATTTTTCGATTTAATTTTGGACTTAACGTTTTTATGAGTGGAGCTTCGTGAATCGTGAACCTTTTTTAAAAAAAATATACATTGTTTTTTGCTGTTGTTAATTTTTTATGTGTGTATATAAATTTAAAGTTAATTAATATTACTAAAATTGTAGAAACCTGATGAGGGCTGAAGTAAGCCGAAAACGTTCGTCTTTAAATAATAATTTTTTAATGTTTGTTTAAGAAATAATCTCGTTTTGCAGAATCCAATTCTGCTCAGCAACTTGCGAATATACTGTACCTCCCAAATTTGTGTATTTTGACAAAAGTAAAGGAAAGTGAGAACAATACCTCCAAAGACTTGACAAACCCTATTGCTGCATAATGTTATTAATGCAGAAAAGAAACAAGCGTTTTTACTATCTTGTCTTGACCCAGAAACATTTAGCTTCTAATAGAATTGGTCTGGATCCACTCAAATAACAGAACAATCTTTTGATAATCTGGTCGGAAACTATCTAATTGTTTTAAAACGTTTATTCACAGACAGATAGCCTGTTATTCTATTTATAATTGTAAAATGTATCCAAAACAGTCATATACTGACTAGATAGAAGCACTTAGACGAATAGCTAAAGTTTGTTTGTTTGAATGCAAGAGTGAAGCTTTTTTACCACCAGAGCTATACAGATGAACAGATAAGAGATATATTAATTCAAAAGACTCCCAATCAGGAAGTTCGTAGACAAGTTTTGCAAAAAAGAAATATTTCTTAAGATAATTTCTTGTCAAAAGCAAAGTTTAACACAAAACTGTAAAGACTGATGAAGTGCTGAGCGTAAGGAGAACGGTTCAATTAATAAGCTGACCACAGGTTCTAGAAAACTGGCATCAAATGTTTGCAAGGCAGAATGGAAGCGCGCATAGATTGTTTTACCAATTATGCAACAACGTTCTGTATTTCTCAAAGTCACAGAAGTCGCAAAATGAAAAATGAAAAAACATTTAAAATCTGTGAGTAAAAGCTGAATTGGCAGATGCTAATCTATAGCAGTTTCAAAAACAAATCACGTAGTGGAAAATGTTTTCACAAGCTCATCTTTGCAGTATTCGAAACCAAAAACCTTTTTTTTTATGGTCCTTATCAACGAATTGGTAAGTAAATCTGAATTAAGACACAAGTTAACGGCAAAGAAATGTTCTACGAATGGCACTGCGGTTCAATGTGTTTCAAGATAGGTTTAGATGAATACCATCAGTTGGGCTTTCAGAATTGCAATCCTGTGTTAATTTCATTGTCAGCTTATGATGGAAGACGTTGAACGTCAAAGGTCGGTGCATTGTTATCAAACCATTTAGGAATTGATTGCAGTGACACCCTTGATCTCACTAACTACAGTATCTCGACTCTTCAAGTTGTTTTCAAAAAAAAATCTAATATCCAGAGTTTCATAAAGAAATCTGCAACAAATTCAAAGTTTTTTTGTCCTCCAAGACAAGAGCACTAAGAAATTAACAAAAATCAGAGCATCTAATCATCTCCGAAAAGATGCAACTCATGTGTTTTTCAAGGTTTGTCTAGTTCTTTTCTCAAAAAAAAAAAAAAAAGATTAAAGACGAACTTAATTGGTAGTTAAATTTGGTGTAATTAAAAAAATAGATTATTCTAATTGGGCTACACCCATTGTAGTGCTAAACCAAGCATCAGAAAGAATAAGAATTTGAAGAGACTATAAGAAACTAAATAATTGCATCAAAGTCGACCAGTACCTTATTCCTATTTTTAACTCATTGATAGAAAAATTATTAGGGGGTAAATTTTTTTTACAATTAATTTAGCAAACGCTTATCTACAAGTAGAATTGGACGACAATGCAAAAAAACTGTGCGTCATCAATAAGCTATTTGGCTTTTACCAATACTACCGTTTCTGTTTTGGAATAGCTTTCAGCTCTTCACCATTTCAACAATTGATAGACGCTTTAATTTTCAAATTTACCTGCTGTCTTTATCTAGTTAGATTACCTTAACATCACTGGAACTACCGAAAATGATCTACTGTATAAGTAAGGTTCTAGTTTTTGCGGAAACATTAATTGTTACAAAACATTCGTGAAGAATTTGGTCAAGCTTCCAAAGCACTCAATGATACCAAAGCTTGGGAGAAGGGTCAAACAACTCAAAGTTTGAACGCTTCTGTCTCAAAAATTTAAAAATTTAAAAATTTAAAACTTAAATTTTTTTGAGGATTGCTATAGCATTCTCTCCAAACATAGCAAAACAAATTTTTTATTTTTAACACATTTACTTTTCACACAATTCAAGATTAGCTAAGAGAACTTATTTATCAAAATTTTTAGTTTCATCTGTTAATTATTTTAATAAAATGCAATAATTTTTCTTTTAATATATTGTTTCGTTGTTCAATGTAATAATTTTGTATTTTTACCATTTTAAGGATTAGTCTTGGCAAAATTTTATGAAATAAAAAGTAAACAACTATTCAAAATGTCAAAATATTACTTTTTCAAAATAACAAACTTTTGAAGTACTTATAGCAAACACACTGCGCAACAAAAACTAAACAATATTTGAGATTCAAAGAGCTTAATGAAAAACAAATTATAGAAAAAGTTAAAACGTTTGATAAATTTGTCATTAATGGTTTAGCTGATATTTCGATAACAATTTTTTTGGGTCAATTGACACTCCCCCAGTTAAAAAGAGTTAAAGCTTTTTTCTGAAAGCATTGTTACTCTTTTGTGTCTAATTAAAGCTTGAAATTTACAGCAAAAATTAAATCTTACCACCCGTGAAATTGTCTCTTTTTCCAGATATTTTATATTTTGGATCCAAGGAAATATAAATTTTTTTCAAACACTGCTTTACTCAAGCATAACGGTTTATTGCAATACTACCTAGATATTTCCGGATATTCTTCTAACACCATGATACGCTTTAAAGTAAGTTATTCATTTTGTAGAGCGCTCATTCGCGAACATTTTCAACATTCAATATCAAAAGGGTGTTTTTACTCCATGCTTTACCGGTACGACCAATATTTGAAATTTTTGTTACGCAAAATTTGTAATTGCAACCAAATTATAATAAAAAAAAGTTTTTTTTTGATCCATCGAGTCCAAATGTTTCTTTGAAGGACTTTTGTAATTTTATTGTCCGTTCCAACGCGCGCATTGGAATCATCATAAAGATTGTAAAATTAGTATTCAATTAATAGGTCTATATCTATATTTATTTAGTCAATTTTACTTCAGCCAAGCAGAACTGAATTCAAACTAGAATATTTTAATTTATTGTGGCTCAAAATTAACCCCTAAAGAACAGAGATTTTAAACTACCTAGAACAACCAAATGGCGTTTCCGACACTTTGGATGATTGTTTCTCTTCATTAAGTAAACAACATAAAACTAGCATAAAAGAAAATAAATAAAAAAAACTTTTGCAGCTTTCAGAAATTATGCGAATTATTGTTTGATATTGCACACAAAATTGTATATTTTTCCCAAAACATTAGTTGATTTCGAAAACAAAATATTGTTTTTGCCGAAACTCATTGCTATATCGGCAATATTAGCACTTAATGCCGACATAGCAGCATGCTTTGATGTATTAGCGTCTTCGTCGCTTTCCTGCGAGTCAGGAGCATAAATATAGAGATAAATCAATAAAGAAAAAAAAAGCTAATCATGCAAGTGTTAAATGAATGGACAATAATGTCTGTTTATTCTATAATTTTATACATGTAATAGATTAATAAATAACATATTTTTCTTTAATGGGTTATAAAAAACCAATACGTTAAAAACGCCACTTGGTTGTTCAGGTGATTTTACTAAAAACTTTTTAATTTTATTGACTGCAACAAAATTATTTCTAAAGTTTTTCTTAGAGAAAAATATTTTTTAAACTTTTTAGCCAAAAAGCTCAAATGTTTGAAAAACACTAGCCATTTGAAAATTGAAATGCGTCAAAAAAGCAACTAGGTCGCACTAAAAAAATTTATATATAAAACAGTGTACTGAATAAAAAAGTTGAACATATAGGGCTTACTGCAACAAACTATTTTTAAAACTGAATAAAATTTCATACTATTACAGATTCAAGCAAACAACTATCATGGTGGAAGTAAAATCAGTGATGTTTCGGGTTACTGTATCGTTCCACCTGCTTCTTCTTCATACGCTGTGATTGTTGTTGCTTCAGTTATTGGCTTTATCTTTATATTTTTTGCAATAGCCATTATTACATATTTTAAGTAAGTTTAATCTTTCTCTTCAATCATAAAATTTTTTAAACAAATAAAAAAAGAAAAAAAAATTTTAAATGTAATTAGCTGGACTCTGAAGCAGCAAAAGATTAAAATACTTGATCTAAACTTGGAAACTCAAAGATGCTTCATTTTGTTAACCAATGTCAGTGATCCTGTAAACCTTTTTCACAATTGGAAAAAAAATTGCTTTTTCGGGTAGCGACAAAAAAAAAACTTAACACATTGAATGTAGTTCTCCTTTTGTAAAGTGATTACCATTTTTCGACTTTAATAGCTTCGTTTTCTGCCCGATATGCGTGTGTGTCTTGGACCCTTCCTATAAAAAACCGTTTAAAATCTAGCGAAGAAAGGAAAGGTTTTTTTTTACATAAAGATACAAAGGTATAAATTGACATTTTTAAGCTTTTATTCAAGCAGACGCTTGTCTTTTTAATGAATTAATGTTAGAGCTTGTCATTTAAAAACGTGCATTTATAGAATCAAAGCTGGAATTAGTGTATTAAAAAAATTAACTAGAATGTGTTGCTTTTAAAATACTTTTTCTCCTGGTTACGATTATAAACTGCATCCGGTTTAAGCTTATCAAGTGATAAGTGCAGATAAGAATAATCTATTGCAGCTCTTTCTAGGTCAGCCTTGGGCAAGGTACAGCATCTAATAACTGCTCTGTGCAAAGGTTGCAAGTCATTAAGCAATATTAACCCTGTGGAAATCATCATCATAAATAAAATATGTTTTTTTTGATTTGATTTTCAATTGGAATGTGTCGAGACTTTAGAAAGTGTAGTTTTTAAAATTAAAGAATTTTAAGGGATATTTTTTAATGCGTGATTTTTGACCTTTTGGATTCTATGTATAATGCTCTAGACAAAAAATTAACAACATTTTATGAGTTATTATTAGTTTTGCTCATACGTTTTGATGAAAACATTCGAAATAACAACAAAATTGAAAAATATTAGATTAGTCTGTGTGAAAAGGTACACAACAACTTCTTAAATTCTTCTTAAATTTTTTTAAAGAAAGACGAAAAAAGTTTTACTTGGAGAAAAAATATGCTTTGGTTTTATGTATCAACTTTACAGTGCTTTTTCGTTTTCTTTTTTTAGTTCTTTTTAGCCCATATAGTTTCAATAAGAGGGATTTATTAAACAGTTTGTTAAGAAATAAAAGCGCGAAAGCAACAGCAAAACCGATAAAGCAAAAATAATCGAATACCAAAAGTAAAAATATTACTGTGTAATAAAAATGTTAAAGTATATTTAAAAGACCATTTGCAAATAATTGACAATTTATTCGCTTTTTTGTCCTCGTTTGGAAGGGCATCTATTTCCGGTCAGACCACAGAACTGGGGTCAAGGGCTAATTCTTATACTATTCCAGGCTGCTGTATTTTGATGTTGGAAGTCATCAGATGTTATGATCAGGTGATGGCAGTCATGGAGCACGCTTTTAAGACATGGTCTGCAGTTCGTTCAGAGGTGCCGCACTCACAATTAGGTGAAGGAGCGAGACCCCATTTGTGCATGGACAAATGGAGTCGCCCAATACCAGTTTGCAGGCGAATGAACTTGACCCAAGCTGTTTGGGGCAAGCTCATTTCAACCCGCTTTGTACTAGTAATGAAAGCACTGAGTCAAGATGTATTTTCACAGTATCCCATCATCCATCTGTAATTCGTCCACTGAAAAACGCAGATGAAGTCCGGCAAAGGTTCTTCAATAAATTCCGCGCAGCTATCACAAATTGCGTCTAGATTTTAGTCTTGTTTGGCAAGCATTTGCGGACCCAAATTTTAGCTGCATTTCTAAAATTGCAATTCTAACCATATTTTAACGATACCTTTGGAGCATATTTTAGTTGCGTTTCCAACCAGCTGAGATGCAATGCATCAGCCAAAACGGGACAGTGACGAGGAGAGTGTCGTGACCTATCTGTACTGTTGTTCAATATACGCTTTGATTTACGACTATAGTATGAAAAGTTAATGCTTCAAACTGCTTTAGACCATAAATCCCCTCTCTTCCGGTCAATTTCGGAAAGTAAAGCAGTAACAGCCAAACTTGGGTCTCTCGCCAAACTTGAGTGGAGGAAATTCTATAAAGGAATCGACACTCCGCATCCCAAACGGAAAATAATTATTTTGATCAACACGTGGGATGGTCTTTCTGGTCAGGATTTGTGAGCAAGCTCCCTCGGTATTTTTAGAGGGGCAACAAGTAGATCTATTGTCATAGTTATATTTCTTTAGATGCCTGTTCCTTCCAATTTTTGTATTCTTTTTGCATTGTAGTCTTATTTTAATGATACATCGTAAGATATTCTATATTACCATCACTTTTACATTAAAGTTATTGTTGCTGCAGCTGAGAAACTGGGAAAGTTGAAAAGCTTTTCATGCGTTAGAATTCACTAAAAATATTCACTCTTTAGCAAGAGTGTTATCATCATGCTGATGCGTCTTTCAAAAAGACTGAAATCTCTTGCTTTACCAATAAAAATAATTAGGATACCAAAAATTATTTTTTAAAATAAAACTCAAAAGAGAAAAATGATGAACCAATGCATTTTTAAGAGAATGTTGTTACCAAAAATACAATTAAAAAGTTTTTACTCTGTTGTATTGATTCAAATTTTTTGTAAGCAAATTGAAGTTATTTCAATTTAGAAAAAAGGATGTTTTTCTGCAAGTTATTGACACAGAAGTTAAAGTGATAAAGATAAAATCTTTTTTTGAAAAATGTTTGAAATTATTAACAAAGTTTGTGTAGAAATTATGTCAATGAAAAATAATTGACAAGTTTTTGAAATCTGGAACAAGATGTCCCTTTACAGTAAGGGTCGAAAACTTATCTTGTGAAAAAAACCGTAAAAGCTATAAATTTGTAAATACTTTTCCGTGAACGTGTTATATTTTTTACTCTTAGTTTTATGCATTTTTAAGCAAAACATCTGGGATTTTTCTCCGAAAAAATTTTTCAAATTTAGGTTTTTCTTTTTTTTTAGGTATTGAATAGAAAATGTACGAAACTAAAAATACCAATAAAATATTAAGAATAAATAACTACAAAAAATGTACAGGCTAAATTAAATTCTTTCTACAAATTTTTCGTCAGTATTAAGAAATCAAGAAATTAGCCGCAAATTATTCAAAGAAAGAATGCCAAACTATCTTTTGAATAAAATAAGACAACGATGTAGAAAAGATAAAAATTTCTTGAAGAAACTCTTTTGTCAATTTGAAATTTTAATCTAAATATCTACATAAATTCTTAAAGATAGTTTTTTTTTTAAATTTTTGTTAAAGAAGTAAAAACATTTTTAAGCAAATGCAATCATCATTGCAACCAAAAAATTGTTTTACAATAAATAATTTTGTTGATAAAAATCTTTAGGTGGTCTTTTTAAAAGTAAAACTACACAACTAAAGACTTCGAATAAAGAAAAACAAGTGCATATTTAAAATCCTGATAAGATTTGCTAAAGTTTAAAAGCGAAAAACAGTTTCTAATAAAACTTTTTACACACATGATGCAATTATAAGATTTCCTTCTTATAGCCTGTCTGTGGTAAGTTATCAAATTGCATGTTTCATGTTGTATTTCTTTTGTTGCATGTTCCATTTTCTGCAGTACAAACTTTTTGGACGTAAAATAATTTGTTTTGACAAGTGGCAGAAATAAAAAAACGGCTAAAATGAACTAAATATTTTGGTCGTTACATTAGAAGCTTCAGATAAAAAAAGCGTTTGAAATTTAGCAAAAGCTGAAAAAACAAATTTAAGCACTTAAAGGTAAAATGAGTCCTAATGTAAAATTAGCAAATTTATTTTACTGTTTACATAAATTTATGAAAACATGTTTTAAATTTATAAAAAAAATGAACAGATTTTGTTTTTCGTAATTTTACTGATTTTTTGCTTTTTGTACAGGAAGAAAACAGCAATTGCAACAACTTTAATATCTAAAAGTTCAATTTATGATCAATTTCAACTCAATTATGTCAAAAACAAAAGTAATGAACAACATGAAGAAAAGGAAAATAGAAATCAACATATGGTAGATTCAACACGAGTTTATGAAAACCATTCTGAATACGCTGAAATTAGCTACGAGGATTAGTTACGTGAATGAGTTGTACAGTCGCCCCACTCAACGGTTACAAAACAATGGTATAAGCACCCTAAAACAATACTTTAACTGTTTGCTTTGTTATCCGTAGAGTGATAGATTGAAAAGGAAAAAAATTTAAAAAGAAGAAAGGTTATCATTGCAGTTAAAAAATATTTTAAATATAGTTTTCTAAGAATAAATACAATATAACAGATTGTGCACCAACAGCTCTAACACGCATTTATTAAAAAAAAGACAATAAAACCTAGGACTTTTTTTATTAATTCTAATCTTTATATTATTATTAATCTTTTTTATTAACCGGCCAAAAATTAAATTTCACCTTTTTGTCGTCTTCACATTTCATTTTTCACTTGGTTTCGATAAAAAAATGATTTGTTTTCATTCCTGTCATTTCGTCGATGAATCACTGGATGGAAAAATTTGAAATGAAAAACAAAGTACTGTAAAAATTTGCCCAAGCTCCGTGCTCTCATACCCAGATCAAGGACCAGGTCTGTTAAAAGAACCTTGCTTAGACAATTTTAATTAAACTCAATTGCATTCGGACTAGTGTTGGTAGATTTGTCCATGTACAAACAGGGTATCGCTCCTTTACCGCATTGCAAATAATGCAACTAGAAAAAACGCAAATTATCTTCTAATTGCATGCTCATATGGGCCCATATACGTACATCAGGGATAATATAAAGCTCGACGTCTAACAATTTTAGATGATAAAACCTGATGCTGGCACTGTCAGCATCTGACATGGGCGATAAAGCAGTTTGAGTTAATAAGAGGATAAACCCTTAGTGTGAGTTCTGTCTGTGTCCAACTCGAAGGGAATACCCTTCTCTGCAATAAAACTGAAAGGCCTTAACAAATTTTTATTTTACTATTGTGTTTTGGAGACCTTAATTAACATGGGACTGTGTCATAACTATTGTTTTATTTTAAAAATAAATAAATTCTCTGGCTTTAACAATACTTCAAGTTTGCTAGTCTTTAAAAACATAAAAAATATTTTAAAGTTTTATTCTGTACATATATAATATTACATGGATTCTTTATTACTAAATGATTTTTTAATAAGTGTAGCATTTTTTTGGAAAAATATTAATTATGTTCGTTTTTTTATCAAATTTTTAAAAAAATTACAGTTTCTTATGCACAACAGTATTATTGCTGGCTTATACTCAACAATAGCATTTGCTTTTATAACGGTTTTTTTTAACTGCTAAATATGAGGTTACCGCACAGCTGCTTTGAACCACCACAAGTTCCACGTACCTCTAAAAAATTATAAATAACAAATTATAAAAACTTTTTTAACAATCCATTGAAACTAGAGTTTTAAATTAAAATTAAAAAACAATCGAATTTTTTGATGTTACCGAATTATTAATTCGATTTGATAAAGCTACTCTTTGATTGTCAATTACGGGATAACAAATGGTCTCCATTGCTCTGATTCCGTTGTTTTGTTTAATTGGATTGCGTATTTTGCCTGCCCTGATATATTGCTGGCTTTGCATTTTTATTTGCGTTTTATTAATCAATAAACAGACCAATAGAAATAAAGAAGTAGTCGTTTGTCTGTAATCAAAAACAAAGTCTATTGGACCACGTGTCTGCAAATGGTGGATTGAAACCATCTGCAAATGGTGGGTTGTGGAGTCGGAGGATTAGTTTTCGACTCGAACTTTGACCACAACTCCAACTATTTAAAGTTTTTGACTTAAACTCCGACTCGGACTTCATCTATTTAAAACTTTACGACTCGAACTCTGACTCCAAAAGATGAAAAAAAAACGACTCTAAATATTGACTTCAGATTATTTGAAAAAACAATTCTGACAGCATCCTAAAACCTGCGACTCCGGCAACTCCGACTCTGAACTTGTAAAAGCTTAATTTAGCGTAAAACCTGAAGTTGTGGGTTTTGAACCGTAACCGAGTTGATTTTGTTTGCTATCAATACGACGTATTTTCCACACGTCCATGCTGCCAACTAAACAATTTGCTTTAGTTCTGGAAAGAAAAACCCATAAAAGTTTGCATTGCGGAAACTGTGAAGTACTTTTTTGGTTCACGCGGAAAAGTATCGTAAATCCCTTCATTAGGCAAACTAGATGTCAGAGATATTTCGCCAAACCCGAGATACGTAATAAAAAAAAGTCTTCTAGAAGCAAAGTGTCGCAATGGCAGCCACTTTGATATACTGTAAAAACGGGCCATCTCCGTTTCAGTTAAAATGTTGATGAAAAAATACGAGGTTTTGTACTAATAAATTAATTCAATCAATTGCTTTATTATATAAAATCAAACTATACTGATAGATTACAAATATACTGATAGGTTTTGGTTGTGTCATGATCAGAAAAGCAACATCAGTTTACTTAATAGAAAATATTGATAAATGTGCGATTGTTTCTCATATTATGAAACATTTGAATTAAAGGTAACGCGGCCGTGCTTTTCATTTTTTCTCTTTCTCAACTCTCTCTATACTTTCTGCATGTTTAACGTTCGTCGTTGTGTCGCGTTTCCTTTTCATGCTTCATATACTGTAGTACATTGCATATACTTAATAATGTTACTAAGCATGAATAAAATATCATCATCATCATCATCATCAAATATCATCATCATCATCATCATCATCATTTAGGCCCAGATGGTAGGTGCTTTCACGAAGCCTGGGCCGTGAGTAAGTCTGCTCATTGATTTTAAAATGACAGACCGAAACCGAACCTACCAAAACGGAAGGGTATCCACCCATTCCGATGTTCAGTGTGGGTCTGTTAATCGGCAAACGTCCTTTTCAGGACGGGGCAATGTCAGGATAAAACTGCCCTTTTCAGGGCACATTGCCAACAAGTTCCGAAGACCCACTATTCTTCAGCTGAACATCGAAGGCCTCACTGCAAGCAAGATGAATGTTCTTCATCACCTCGCTATGCAGTCTGAGGCACTCGTCATCCTACTGCAGGAGACCCACTGCACTGATGCAGAGAAGTTGGTGCTACCACACTACCAACTAGCTGGATCTTCTTTAAGCAGGAAGCATGGCCTTGCCACGTTTGTCCACGAGCGACTGAGATACACGCTTTTGGACCAATCTCCACCGACATCGGAGATCGAGTGGTTGTGTGTGGACGTTGATGGCTATAAAATAGTCAACGTCTACAAACCACCACCAACGCGATTGCGAACCCTGGATCTCCCAGTGTTTCCTCATCCCTGTCTGTACGCTGGCGATTTTAACTGTCGTCATGCTGACTGGGGTTACGATGACAACAGTCCGGATGGTGAGTGCTTGGCTGGCTGGGCAAGTATTAATTGTCTTGCCCTCCTATATAATGCCAAGGACGCTGCCATTTTTTATTCCGGCCGCTGGAACACTGGCACCAATCCAGATCTAGCTTTCGCTAGCGTAGGTCCAAACAGTCGCTTACCGGATAGACGTGTCCTTGAGAAGTTTCCCAGGTTACAACATCGACCCTCGCTTATTACACCACCAAGGTTTGCTATGGCAGTGCCAAGCATGCCTGTTAAGCGATGGAACTTCCGCAAGGCCAAATGGAGTCACTACATTGCTTTGACGAATAAATTCGCAAAGACTTTGTTGCCGCCTGATTCACTTGATGTGGATGCGGCTTACCAGGACTTCTGTAACATCATTAAGAAAGCAGCCAAGAAGACTATCCCACGCGGGTATCGAAATAACTATATTCCGTGTTGGGATGCAGAGTGTGAATCCCTCTATAAAACCTTTCTGCAGTCTCCTCAGGGAGACGACTCAAGTTTGGCTGCTACAACTCTGCTTGCCAAGCTTGACAGAAAACGGAGGGATCGATGGTCCGAAGCAGTTCGGAGCATTGACTTCTCACACTCTAGTCGAAAAGCGTGGAGTATTTTGAACAACCTTACTGGTAGGTCACGACACTCTCCTCGTCATTGTCCCGTTTCAGCCGATGCTATTGCATCTCAGCTCGTTAGAAATGGGAAATACGAGGCTGTTGATCGCAAGTCATCTCGACTTGTCTTTCAAGAAGTGTCTGACCTTTGGAGGGCCACAACACCAGACGCAGTAAATATCTCTGACAATTTTTCATAGAGAGAATTTGCTGCTGCCCTTCAACATTTAAAACCAGGTAAAGCTCCGGGTCCTGATTCCATCTGCCCCGAGCTTATACTCCATGCCGGAGCTGCTTTGAAGTCCTGGTTACGTGATTTCCTTTCTTCCTGTTTGCGCCGACTCAAAATTCCCAAGATCTGGAGAAGAGCGCTTGTGGTCGCGATCCCAAAACCAGCAAAGCCCGTGGGGGACCCAAAGAGTTATCGACCAATATTTCTGCTCTGTGTCCCCTACAAGATCCTCGAGAGGCTTATCTACGCCCGCGTTGAACCATTAATCGATCCACTGCTCCCTAAAGAGCAGGCTGGGTTCCGACACGGGAAATCAACCGTAGATCAAGTTGTTCTGCTAACCCAGAACATCGAGGATTCTTTCGAGGCTAAAAAGAAGGCCGGTGCCGTATTTATCGATCTGACAGCTGCTTATGACACTGTCTGGCACCGTGGCCTTACCTGCAAGCTGCTGAGACTACTTCCGGATAAGCACATGGTCAAAATGATCATGGAGCTTGTCCGAAATCGAAGTTTCACCCTTACCACCGGTGACAGCAAGCAAAGCAGGCTACGCCGTCTTAAAAACGGCGTTCCTCAGGGATCGGTCTTGGCTCCCCTCCTATTTAACATCTATACGTACGATCTTCCTTCCATGATTTCCAGAAAGTTTGCTTATGCTGATGATTTAGCATTGTTGCACTCTTCTGGAAACTGGAAGGACTTGGAGGGGACATTAAGCCAAGACATGTCCACACTGTCAGCGTATCTCCAGACTTGGAGGTTGAAACTCAGTCACACTAAGACGGTGACGACAGCCTTTCACTTAAACAACCGAGAGGCCAAACGTGAGCTAAAGGTTTACAACAACGGTAGACTTTTACCGTTCTGTCCAACCCCTACTTATCTTGGGGTAAAACTGGACAGATCGCTCACGTTTCGTCACCATTTAGTGGCATTGCGCAAAAAACTATCATCGCGCGTCACACTGTTGAGGCGACTCGTGGGCTCGGGATGGGGTGCTGGTGCTAAAACACTACGCATAGCCACCTTGTCTCTAGTCTACTCAGCAGCTGAGTACTGTGTGCCAGTCTGGTGTCGCAGTGCTCACACTCGCCTCATTGACAGTGTCTTGAATGACGCCTTGCGCATAGTTACTGGATGCCTGCGTCCCACTCCAACGGACTACCTACCTGTACTTTCAGGCATCCAGCCAGCTGAGCTTCGCCGACTGGGAGCGACACTCTCCTTGGCTTACCGTGGATCTCTGGACCCCGATCATATTTTGCATGGTCTTTTAAGTGGGTCCTCAGATACTGGCCAAGTGAGACTAAGATCCAGACGCCCGTTTGTGCCAGGTGCGCGGAATCTCTTGGACAATCTTGCCAAACTTGGCATCCGCGCCTCTGAATGGACGAATCACAAATGGAACGCGGAGTACTGTGAAAGTGCTTCCAGGCTCCGTGCTTTTGTGCCCGGGACCAGTGTCAGGCCTGTTGGGATGGGCTTACCCCGAGCAGCTTGGGTTAAGCTCAACCGCCTGCGGACTGGTGTTGGGCGATTCCATTCGTCCATGCACAAATGGGGTCTCGCTCCTTCACCGAATTGCGAGTGTGGCGCCTCAGAGCAAACCGCAGACCATGTACTAACAATGTGCCCCATACATCGGGCACCACATGGAGCACGCGGTCTGACGGTTAATGATGACGAAACTCGATGCTGGCTTAATAACATCACTGCCAGCATCTGATCCAGGCAGTGCAGCAGTCTGGGGTAGTAAAAGGATAAACCCTCGGCCCCAGTTCTGTTTGTGTCTGGCCTGGAGTGGATGCCCTTCAAACGATGACGACGACGACGACGACGACGACGACGACGATCATCATTTAAATTTAGATCGATTTTTCCAATGATTGTTAAAAATTTTTATTGGAATGAAGTAATAAAATATGCAATAGAATATTAAATACTAGCCCTTCTACTTCAGACTTAAAAATCAAAAATTAGAGATTACAATAATTACTTTTTATTGGTTTAGTAAAATTTTATGACAACTGTATGAGTGCGTTTTTCGCAAATGGGGTTTAATTGCTACTGCTTGCATAAAAAAATATACGGATTGATAGAAAAATTAAATGTGTAAAGTTTAAATGCTTTTGGAACAGTTATATTTGAAACTTAAAGGTACAAATGCTTTTAGGAAAATTTCAGTTGTAGATTTTTTTTGAAATTATTATTTAGTGAATAAAACAGTTCAGCCTTTCATTCAAACAATAGTATTTTTTGTGAGTTTGATTGTTAATTTATTAGTTTATTAGAATTACAAAATTAATTTTATCTTATTCATTTATTTCAGGTTTGAAAACCCATATAAAGTAAACAAACAAATAAAAAAGCAACACAAATTTAGATTCAGAAAAAACACTAACTTGAAAACCAGTCAATTTAACAATACAGAGAACGAATGAAACACAGTATTTACAGTAAGAAGAGTTAAAAATACATCCGAGTGAATAAAACTTGTCATGAAAAATTTTTCAGAGTGATAAACAATACATACATTTTTGCAATAATGCATCAAATATAATTATGTTGTTCTGAAAACTTGAAAATTCAAATTTCGAGCACAATTAGAACTAGAAAAATTAAGCAACATTTTAAATGCAACATTATAAGCTATTTAAATTCGGTGATATAAAGATTTTAAATAATTACACCATAATTGACTGAAATTTAACTGCAAATAACAAGAACGGAATATTATATTTTTTTATCAATTTAGAGCAGTGGTTCTCAACCTTTTTAAGCCTGCGGACGGGTAATATAACGAAAAAATTTGGCGGACCGGTAATCTTTTTAATGTCTGAAAAAATTGTAATAAACGGAATAAATTGATAAAAATTTTTTTTATTAAAACAAAAGTAAGCATTTAGCATCAGCAGAAGTCTATTTAATGTGAAATTTGCAGCTGTCCTCTTGATATAATACGTAGTAAATGTGGTTTTATTGAAGTTTTTGAATGGCAAAGTTAGGGGAGCCAGAATCGGGGGGGATACAGTGGGGTAAAAAATTTGCAAGAAAGTACAAGGTACTTTTTGATATAATTTCTTTAAAACCAAACTTTCGAAATTTTCTTTCTCGATCATTAGTGGTTTCTGATTGTTTCTTTTATGAAAATGCCGGTATTTTCCATCTTTACTACTCCTATTTAAGTTTGAAATTGTAGATTTTTGGTTACAATTCCAAATTTCCAAAAAAGTTACTTCGTAAAATTCTTATCTTTTCTTGCTTAGTTATTTTGGATGATTGTCTTAACTCAGTTGAATGATAGTCTGGCACCATTCCTTTCAATAACTAGAGACTGATTTCTTAATTCATTTTCATACTTTTTCTTCACCACTTCTTTTTAAACAATTAGTTTTCTTGCACACTGTAAATATATTGATGCAATAACCTTGATGCACATTTTATCGGATAAAAATTATTTTAATGTTTATTCACGTAAAAATTGATTTGCTTCTTCCCTCAACTCAAAAAGACGTGCAAGAACGCGTCCTCTCGAAAGCCATATTACTTCTGCATGAAAGATGAGATGGCAATTTTGCGCAGCCATACTCACACACAGTGCCTCAAAACACCTTAAATGCAATACTTAACTAGTCCGATCATAATGTCATTTAATTCTGGTGACAGTTTCTGGGCAGCTATATGTTCACAGCGATACATGCAATGTGTAGACAGCAGATTTTTCACAACCTTTTTATTCTTGCAGTTGCACCCGAATGACAACCAGCCAAGCTGGCAGCTCGGTCAGTACACAACCATACACATTTTCCCAAATCCAAGCATTGATCTTGCATTTAATTATTAAGGAAAATCAATAATTACTATTAATATTCTTCTGACATTGTTCTACTTGTGAACTCGTAAGGCCTCCTTAAAGAGTAAAATTGAAATAAATGGTTGCGGACCGTTGGTTGAGAACCACTGATGTAGAGCATTGAGAAAAGGATATTTTAAACTTTTTTGCAGTGCAATAAATCGTTCTACTTTGTCTAGATACATATTTATCGGATGACAAAGCGTTAAGTTTAATTTCTACATACTTAACATTATCAGAAAAAGACACAGTGTTTCTACAAAGAAAAATGATAGGAGAAGCTGAAGTGCAAAACTTTTTGGATTCGAAAAGTGTCATAAAATTATGTTCTTGATAAGATTCGATCTTGTAATCTTATTCTTTTTACTTCAGTAATAAACGCTCGTTTATACTTAAAGTTTTAATTCGTTTAATTCCTCCGTATTACTGTTTTTGTTTGTTGAAATTGCAAGTAAATTGTAACTGCAATGTGAGCTACTAGCTGCTATACTATTAATAACTACTAAGCTGATTTTAAATTTTGTTTATGCATTAGTGTGTTCTTTTTTAATGCATTTTGTTTTACTTTAGAATCTGACATATTGTAGCGTGAATTTAGTTTAATAAAGCCAATAATTAATTAGACAATTTTTGGTAAGTCATTACAATTTATTAAACTAAATAATTAGATTATGGATCGACTGTTGAAACCTCAAGTACTTAACATTGACCCTAGCAATCCGCTTGCCTATAAAAAGCTTACAAGCATTTGATAAAAACTTTTAACGCTTTTGCTGAAGCTGCTCAACAATCTGTACAAACCGCTGGTCAAGGTGAAAACGCTCCAGGGAAGTTGATAAGTTAGCTCAGTGGTTCTCAAAGTTTTTGCTACATTCCTCCATTTCAGGACTTGGTTACCATAATTTCCCCCGGGTTCCTTTAAAATGCACAGGTCGGCGTGGTCGGCGTGGTCGGCGTGGGGGGCTAGGTTGGCGAGGTTGACTGGGTTAGTTATATATAAGCCTATAAAATATTCATTTATTGTTGAAACCAACTGTATTTGTAAGCTGAGCTAAGGTTGGTGAGATTAACTAGTTTGGCAAAACTTATTATTTTTGATAAGTTTTTAAAACTAAAAATTTTATTATTTCTGCTTTGTACATTAATTTAGATTAGGCTTACATATACAGTTGGGTCAACAAAATTTTAAATCAACCTCGCCAACCTAGCCAACCACGTCGACCACGCTGACCACGTCGACCTCGCCGACCACGCTGATCACTGACCACGCCAACCTTGCCGACCACAATGACCACGCCGACCACGTCGACCACGTTGACCACGCCGATCCGTACATTTTAAAGATACCTTTTCCCCCTTCTAAAAAAGAATACCTCGATGACCAAAGTGAAGAATTTTTTTGTCTTCATCCAAATTTGTGATCCAAATTCCAGTTACCCAGAAAGTTCAAAAATTAACATTCAATTTTGATTCTTTCTCAGATTTCTCAATTTTTATTTATTTTATTTCATCTCTATATTTATCTTCCTGACTCGCAGAAAGCATCACAACACAATAGATAGGGCAAGCAATTAACCCAACCTGCTTCTGGAGATGCCCAGATATTGCTGTCTGGTTGAAATTTTTTTATTTTGTTTTTTTAGTTATACAGAGATATGACTGAAATTTGAAATTGCTTGCCAAGACTGCCAAGCAAGGGAAAGTGCCGTAAAGTGTCTTTCCCAAAAGAACACAACAGAATGGCGCGAGTAGGTTTTGAACCGAGACCATGTTGATCATAATCACAGTGCTCTAACCACTCGACCACACTGCTGATATTTTTGTCCCTAAAAAGTAGAAATTCCAAAAAAACTTTACACTTTGAAGTACCAATTTTTTTGCCTCACTTACATTGTAGTGAAATTTTCAAGTTCCTCCCTGATTCCTCCCCTAGTGATTTTTCCTCCTTGGAGATTTCAAATTCCTCCTCAGGGAGCCAAGTGGCTCACTTTGAGAAACACTGAGTTAGCTTTATTAACTTGCTATTCCTCGGCTGAAATTTATGAACTCATCGAAGGCTGCGAAACTTACCAACCTGCTAAAGCAGTGTTGTATAGAAACTTTTTAAAACGTAAAAGTACTACTTACGCCCGACACTTACTGCTTACAATAGAGCAAAAGTTAAATAAAACAATTGGAAATTAAGCACGTGCATTAAAATTTTTATTTATTTTATTTTTTTTTATTTATTTTTATTTTTACTCACAATCAACTTGAAATTAATCATAGTGCATGTACAAATAAAGATTGTGAATAAGGAAGCAGCGACTAAACGAAGTACAAAATTAGTCGCGAAAGATTGCGATTGGAGAACTGTTAGTGCTCAAAAATTTCAAACTGAATTGACAAGTAACGCGTTTATTACAGACTTATCCTCATCTATGATCTAACAGCGCTTACTTGAAGAAGACTCATTAACTCTTGATGAAGCAATTTGTAAAGCAGAGATCTTGGAAAAGAGCTCAAAATCAAAGTAGTGGTTTGTCACTAACGCTACCAACTTCTTCAATATCATTTGCTGCTTCATATAAAGGTTTTAAAACAACTAAAAGACATTGCTACTTTTGCGGTGGCAAAATGCAAAAGGTAGGGGTGGCTGTCCGGCAAAAAACCGCTTATTGGGCGACTGTAGAGAAAAGGGGCACTTTTTAGAGGTTTGCAAGTTAGTAAAACGGCATGTTTCCGCAAAAATAGCAAAAGAAGACCACGATCGAATTTCAACGCATGAGATGACGAAACTGTCGCAGTCCTGACGTCTCCTTGTTTACTCTCTTTAACTGGAGTACCTATTTGTTTAGAATCATCATTTATTGAAATAAAAATCAAGAACAAGTCTATCAATGCGCTTGTTGACTCAGGAGCGTCTCATAGCCACATCGACTTGAAAGCGGCTGAATGGTTAAATCTTCCTGCTCCGACAGAAACAGCAACTAAAGTCACTTTAGTCAAACAAACAGCAACTTTTAAAACTCTGGGAAAAACTGCTGTAAAACTTGAAGCTTTGATGACAAATAGCTTGTGAAGCTTGGCGTCTGTAAAAATCGTTGTGAAAATTTAATTCTCGGACAAGACTTTATGAAAATGCATCGTAAAGTTGTTTTTGAACAAAACGAAAAAGGAAAAGATGTAGTAATCTCTCGACCGGTTTGTGAAATTGCAGCTGCGAATATTCCACCTATGCGTCTATTCAAAAACCTAGATTCCGGAGTGAAGCCTATTGCTACTAAATCAAAACGGTTCAACTTAGAAGACCAGAAGTTTATTCGAAGCGAAATACAGAAGCTTCTCGATGAAAACATTATAGAGTCATCCACGTCTCCATGGCGGGCTCAAGTTCTGATTGCTGACGACGGCCGACACAAGAAAAGAGTGGTCATCGATTACTCCAGAACAATAAACAAATTCACTTTTCTGGACACTTTTCCTTTGCCTTGTATTGACGATCAAGTCAATATGATCACAAATGGAAAAGTGTTTAGTACGCTCGACCTCAAGTCGGCATACTACCAAATACCGATATGCGAGGCCGATCGTGAGTATACAGCTTTCGAACCGATGGACAGCTGTTTCAATACACAAGACTTCCATTTGGTGTAGCAAATGGAGTTTCGATGTTTCAACGAGTGATTCAGGGCATTATACAAAAACACAACTTTAAAGATACTTATGCATACTTGGACAACGTGACTATTGCGGGGATTGATAAAGAAGATCACGATAGGAAGCTAAGTGTTCTTTGAACTGCTGCTGAGAAAGAAAAGTATCTAATCACAAAAAGTACACCAATTCACTTATTGCTGTTAAAAAAGATCTTATGTATTTCACCATAAGCTGCGTACATATTAACAAGATTTTGCAAAGCATTTAAAATTTTTTTGTTTTATTTTTAATGAAAAAATGCTTTTTTTGTAATTCAACGTTGTTTCAAATCATCATTGCTGAGTGACTGCTGATATGGTCAAACCTCCAGTGCTTTATCACTCTTGGAAGTGATGTCTGGCTATCAAAAGGCTAAAAATGGGTGGACCCTACTTTATGCTTCGCAAATGTGTTCCTGCAGTGTATTTTGCAACTAAAATTTCTTTCTAAGTTAAAGTCCGAACAAAACATTCAAGCTTTTCTAGTGTCGTAGTAAAACTGGCACAGCTTTGTTCTACAGCATAAGTACGCTATGTAATACTGTTGCATAATTTTGTAACGTCACGGTTCCTTGCTCGTTTACTGCAACTTCCTGCACACTATACTTCCCATTAGCAACATATTTTGAAGTAATTGGAAATTTTGAAACGCGCTTAAGTTAAGGATTCAGTTGTTTCGCACCTTTTAGTAGGACCAAAAGATTAAACAATTAAAAGCAAATTTTCCTTGTTATGCAAAAATGTTAATCGTGCACAAACTAAAAAAGTTAAAGAAAAAATATATCCCATCGCAACAAACTTTAATAACAATCATTAAAAGTCGAAATTTTTACAAATATTAATTTTATATTGACGATGACAGCGATAGCTTCACTTAGCTTGACTTTGCTCGTTTTTTTTCAATTCGACAAAATAAACTGTTTTCGATTTTGTCTTAATACAAAGCTTTTTTAATTCAAACAATTTTTCAAACTAAAAAAAATGAAAGTAGGTAGAAAATAATTTTCAATCTGTGTCCAAAAAAGTATTACTCTGGTTTCCTTAAAGTTCATTTTTAGGCTGATCATTTGGGCAGTGATGAATCTAACGATAAACATGACTCTTTGCTGGTTGGTCATGACAAAATAGTTTTTAACCTGGTGTCTCCTGGGCTAAAATATTAAGATTTTGTTTTCTAGGAGAATAAAAACGAGCAGTTAAGATGTAAACCGGCACGTGTAAAGGATAGGTAAAAATATACAAGGAAATAGAGTAGAATAATGTTTTTTGGCAAAATGTTTGCGGACGTTTAAAGGAGCTGAAAAAGCATAAGTCGTTTTTTTATTTTATTTATATTTGCAATAAATATTTCTCGTTTGTTATCGTATATCAAAAGACAAATTTGCGGATTAGGAGGCAGTGAGCTAAACAAAGTTGAATCATTCGGTTGATAACTGAACTAGATGCGATCGCGTTTGCTGCGTCCTTTTAGCAATTTCTTCCAGATAAAGTTATTTTAGCCTTTTCTCGTTGTCACACTTCATTTATAATTTTAATCATAACTATGTAGTGTATCCCCGTTAAAAGCAGTTCGTAGTTTTATAAGAGAATAAATGCGGCTCTTTGAGCGCTGTCTGCGATATACGTCCAATTTGTTATATGGCTCGATACATGTATCTTTTT
The DNA here is from genome assembly GCA_963680785.1 of Diplosoma virens. Classification (NCBI taxonomy): domain Eukaryota; kingdom Metazoa; phylum Chordata; class Ascidiacea; order Aplousobranchia; family Didemnidae; genus Diplosoma; species Diplosoma virens. The sequence continues at coordinate 2,411,594 of OY796884.1, forward strand.
CTCTTTTTTTCTCCTCTTTGTATTGACGTAATATGTTTTTTTGACTAACGTCATTGTACTGGAAAATTCGCGTATATTCCACTTGATTCGCGTAACGAACTCTCCAGGGGTTTCTGGCTGAATCTTGAATTTACGAGAAAGTTTACGTCACGTGATTTTGTTTTCTATATAAAGCCGATGCGTAGCGAGAAATTGATTATTATGATGATTATTATCGTTGTGAGATAATTTGAAGCGACTCGAGTGGCGGCTCGAGCGAAGGTGATTTGTTTGGCCACAGGAGGTGGACCGTTAGATTTTGTGTCGGTGGACAATTGTTGAATCTATTTTGTGCCAGTGGTTGGCAGTTTTGTTCTACAGAGGTAGAATTATTTGTGTTCATTGAGTCGAGTTATAGTGTTGATTTCGCTTTGCAGTTTGGCAAAGCGTGGAATAGAAGTTTCGTCGGACGTGATATTTTTGTAATACATCTGTTTTTATTAGAGACAAGGGTCTCTGTTTGTTGTGAGAAAGAATCTTCAACGAAATCAATCCGAGCTTTCGTTAACCAACTGTATAAACCGTCGGGCTCATAGCAAAACTACTTCTTGAGGCGGAATAAAATAAAATTTAGACACAGCTTTGTTTCAGCGCAGGTATTCGGGTTACCTAGCTCAACTGGTCCTTTGGGATTCCCGAACAAAGTTTGTGACACTCGTTAATTGGCGTTTATATTGTTTCGACTAACAATTTTTTACCATTGTTTTTCCACGGTGCCAATCATTAGAAAGATGTAATTGTATTTATTGTGGAGTTGGAGAAGACGATTCTAAGGAATAGTCTCTGTTGCAAAGTGTATTGCAAACAATACTGTGCCTGACCATTTTTTTGGGTTTTGAAGCCGTATACAAAGACAGGTTTTTGTTTTTATTTTTGTATGGCAGTTGCTCTCACTTCTAAACTATATTTATTTTCCTGCTAATTAAGATAATAAATAAACAGATAGAAAATAAAATAAAATTTTTATGCATATTTCGGCAACTGGTCATCGATAAACATGGTACGCAGTGCTGCTCTGTCCACAAGATAGCTGCTGTAATAGCACTCTAAACTGCATGCGGAACATTGCGAGTTTGATACTCAGCCCAATTTTAAACTGAGCGATGTTGACTTGATGTTTCGCAATTTCACACAAATAAAATAAAAAAGAAACAATTTCTAAACTCTCTATTTTAATATTTTCTACAGATCGTTTACGTTTAATTTTATATGCGTCATTGCAGCAAACTAAATTTTCAAATATGATACTTTTTGTTACGGAAATTAAAAAAAAAAAAAAAAAAGCACGACCCAGATGGTAGGTGCTTTCCCGCAGCCTGGGCCGTGAGTAAGTCTGTTCATTGATTTTAAAATGACAGACCGAAACCGAACCTACCAAAACGGAAGGGTATCCACCCATTCCGATGTTCAGTGTGGGTCTGCTAATCGGCAAACGTCCTTTTCAGGACGGGGCAATGCTAGGATAAAACTGCCCTTTTCAGGGCACATTGCCAACAAGTTCCGAAGAGCCACTATTCTTCAGCTGAACATCGAAGGCCTCACTGCAAGCAAGATGAACGTTCTTCATCATCTCGCTATGCAGTCTGAGGCACTCGTCTTCAAACGACGACGACGACGAAAAAAACACGCTACTTTACAACAGAGGTTACAACTGTAAAGCAGCATTTTCACAATTAATAAACTAAAAAAATTTTACATTTTTATCATTGGCTTATTTTTATTTTTCTATTCTTGGTCATATTTTTTATTGCAGCGTGGTCGAGTGGTTATAGAGCGAGACATTGAGCAGCATGTCAATATACTTGTGTTTCATTAGCGGCGGTACAAAAGAACTACTCGTATGCTAAAAAAGGTTTAGTCTGAAAACAATAAAAATTTAATGCAATGAAATGATATTTTTAGACTTATTGACTTTAAGATATTGGTAGTAACTTTTTTAAAACCTATGCTTTTGCTGTTACATTTGATACGCAGTTAAAATTACCTAAGTAAGTACATTAATTACTAGTATATGACCCTTTTGCAACATTTTTTTAAGGCTTACATTGTAACAACTACAAAGTGAAAGCCTAGAATTGTTTGCGGGCATTCCTTTTTTTAAAAACTATTGTGTGCTTAGAAGAGGTTTGGCACTTGTATGATATTATACATTGGTAGACAGTTTGCAAAAGTGTCTATTTGCGGCAAGCCGATCAAATGCAGGGGTAAAGACTGTATTTTAGCTTTAAATAGTGTTTATCCTTATAAATATGAGACTTAATCCAGAGCAAGTAAAACACAAAGTTGTTTGAAAAAAACGTAAATTTTTTATTACATTTGTGCAATTAAGCGTTCATAAAAAATAAAAGTTATGTATTTTGGTTCAAACTTCAAGAAGATTGAGCTGAATGAAATGATGAAACGTTATAACATAAGGTATAAAGTCCCATCAAGCATTAAACAGATAAAATCGTATAAAAAATTTTGTACAGAATTTCAAAAGCATTTTATAGCAACATAATTTTTAATGATAATACAGTAGACTTCACAAAATTTAAAACATCTGCTGCTGGGTTTTTATTATTTCAGGCAACTCCACCTAATCGGACAAAGAAATTGATGGTGATAAAAACCCGATGAAAATTGAAAGGCAACATCCAGATCACAACGGTCCGTCCAGTTGGATGAAAAATTCACATTATTTATTTCTTTTTGCACCTATCCTTGTTTACTATTTGTATGTTTTTATTTTTACGAATGTAATTTTTTTGTCCAGTCATATGCTTTTGAAATGGTCCGTTTGACCCGTGGCAGGATTTCTTTTGGTGGGCTTTCTTGCCAGCCTGACCCTTTTTGGTCCAGACCCTTTTGGTCATTAAGTTTGTTGTTTCTCCCACTCATGATTATACAACATTCTCTGACTGTGGCTCACATGTTGTACATGTAATAACGTATTTCGTCTAGTCGCTGTTTCCTTATTCACAATATTTATTTCTACCAATGCAATTGCAAAGCACGTGAGGTGCCAATGCTTGGCAAGTTTATCAACCACTACAGACCAACAGTTCAAGAAAACCAGTATTGGAACTGTATAGAGATGGTGAAAGTGGCTGCTTGGATCGATTTACGTCACCATGCGAGCTTGGCCGCGTTTAATTTTTTTCGATTTACAACCCTGTCAAAGCAAAGACTTAATAATTTTGCATAAGCTAGAAAAACAATAAAAAATCTGGCTACTTCCTTGACTACTTTTTTCCGTTTTTTTTTATGCTTTTTAATAACGCATGGAGTTTTTGTGTAAAGAAAAAATTTCAGCATAACAAAGAGTTATAAAATTTTAGTTAATGGTAGCGTTTTGGACCATTGTTCCTTTAAAGGAGGAGTTCTTAATCTTTTTTATGCTATTGACTCTTTTGACTAATTTCGCTCAAAAGAGTATTTGGCGGAGCCTATACAAGCATAGCTGTTAAGGTAAGCTGTGCTCTTGCCTCGTGCAGATTTTTTTCTTTTTTCTTTCATGATTGCTTTGAGACTAATCCGATCGCTTTCTCTTTGTTTCGCTATATTACAGGTGCAATTACGACAATGTTGACAGTTAGTTAGTCACGTTTTGAATTCTCGTGATATAGTTTGAATTTGTGAATCGCGTTGAAATTGATTATTGGTTTTATCATTTCTATTCTTAATTTGTTATTAATTTTTCTAAATTAATTAATGGTTTATTTATTTACAGAAAAGTTTACTGCAGTTTGTTCAGAATCTTAGTAGGCGTCTTTGTGCTCGTCAATACAGTTGACATTCGTGGGTTTGGAAAGCGTGCAAGTTTCAAAAATTCGGTTTTCCTTGTAAATTTAGATAGAATTTTAAGCGTTAAATTTTTTCTACCGGAACAATACCAAACTAAATACCTTTTATTTGGTTTTCACTTTTTTGAGCAGTAGAATTCGCAAGATTTCGTGCTTTAAATATGGGAATTGTTTTCACGGTGGAAAAAAGATCATAGAAAAAGAATCACAAGGCGGTTCACAAGTCTTTTGATGCGATGGGGTATGTTCTTTTTGAGTTGACTAAATAGTTTTGTGGATCCCTAAGCTAATGCCGTGGACCCCCAATTAAATGCTATTTTTCTGTGGACACCGGGTGAGAACCCTGGCTATTGAGAAACAAAAAAGCAATGCTTTAAATTATTATTTGAAAATAAAAATCAAGCAAAAAATGATGAACCGCTTTATTTCTGAAGTAGTAGTTTTAGAAAAAATATAAACAATTTTCACATTTTTATGCTGAGTCAGCATTTATATGCAAGCTTGGCATAAAGAAGATTTAAAATTAATGAAATTGTTTTTCACTAATTTTAAATATTTTTTATGCCCTTTTAGCCTGTATTTTTTCAGCAGAGCTCTTAAGAGATTGAATCACTCTCTTCTTGATACAACGTTTATTTTCACTGCTAAAAATCCTCGGAAGGCTTGTTTTCTGCTGTCTTTGAAAATACTTTTTTTGAAATTTTTAATGGTTTTAGGTGCAGCAGTTTTGCTAACTTTCATCTGCTTTGATATTTCACGTTCTAAGACCTTCATTGTGCAAAGATCGGTAAATTGAATGCGTTTTTCGACGCTGACTGCTAGATTTTTGCCAATTTTTGGGGTTCAAAGTTTTGTATTTTTTAAGCCAAACGTTTAAAATATTAAATGAAAGTAAAAAATAAAAATTAATATAAGATAAGGTTTATTTTCAAAACTTAAATATGCATTTGACGCAAGAATACTTAGTATTACGTGATTTAAGAAGTTTATTTCTAAAATATGCGTTTTTCCGAAGGTAGTCTTAAACTTTTGTTCCCGGTTCTAATAGAAAACTAGGGTGCCAATTACGCGGTCCAAATGAGAACGAAATAACTAATTATCCATAAGAAGAAACAACTTGCAAGTAATTAAATAAATTGAATTGAGTGGGTGTTTACCAGCTACGCAATGATCATTAATATGAAAACGATTACGACATGTTAAAATTTAAACTACTGAAAAACACTTCAGTACACTCTCACCCATTCGCTGTACACAGCTTGCGGCCCCGCATACTTGCGGATTTTGCTCTCAAAATTTTTTTTCATAATTTTGGCAATTTTTGAATTTTTTAGGCCATTTTTAACAGAAAAGCTTTTGGTGTGCTATATGTAATTGTACGATACCCTATATTATATACGCCCTATAATGCCACTATGCATATGGTAAAGCAAATTTCATCATTATCATTCATTATTGGTGTGTACAATAAAATTGACTGTCTTTTATTGTCTGAAAATTTTCTAAGTAAGACTGTCTTTAGATTGTGTTTTGGAAGTATATTTTAGCGTATATACGTAATATTATAAATAGGCGTTTTAAAACTGCATCAATAATTTGCAGATTTTTGGGATTCACTGAAGGGGAAGAAACGCAACCCCTGCAAATAGCGGGGGGATTCTTTATAAATTTGTGTGGTGTAAATTATATTGCGGATGAAGTGTGACATCCATAGAGGAATAGAAAAAAGAAAAGTTAAAAAATGTGAAAAAGTATTATTGGAGTTACAAAATAATGATTTAATATAGTTTTTCAACAAAAACTGCCTTGCAACTATATGTGTGCCGACAAATATAAAACGCATTTAAATAAAGTAAGTCATAATACATAAAAAAATAAAACTCATGAAATAGTAAAGAATAGTAAATATTATAAAGTGTTTAAACTTGCTTTTTATTGACTGGTCCAAAAAATTGACTTTTACTTTTTTATTTTTTTCACTTTCCATTCTTAATTAGTTTCTGTAAGATAATTATTTTAATCCTTGTCGCTTTTTTTCGATGAATCACTCCGTGAACGAATTTTAAATGTAACACTGAGTATTGTGAAAATACATTCAAACTCCGTGCTTTCATTTCCAGATCCATTTCCAGGCCTATTAGAATGGACTTGCTCAAACAGTTTAGTTCAGCTCAATTGTCTGCGGATTGTTTGTGATCGGTTCTATTTGTCCACGCACAAATGGGGTCTCGTTCCTTGCAAATGCGACACAACTGAAAAAACGAAAATTTTTTCTGCTTGGCAGTCTTGGCAAGCAGTTTTAAATTTAAAAATTTAAAATAAATACTGGTGTTGGGCGATTCCATTTGTCCATGCACAAATGGGGTCTCGCTCCTTCACCGAATTGCGAGTGTAGCGCCTCTGAGCAAACCGCAGACCATGTTCTAACAGCGTGCCCTATACATCGGGCACCACATGGAGCACGAGGTCTGACGGTTTTGGATGACAAAACTCGATGCTGGCTTAATAAAACCACTGCCAGCATCTGATTCAGGCAGTAGAGCAGTCTGGGGTAGTAAAAGGATAAACTCTCGTCTCAGTCTTGTTTGTGTCTGACCTGGAGCGAATATCTTTCAAACGACGACGGCGATAACAATAAACTTCGTCAAATGTAATGAATATTTTTTGTAGGAATGCATTTAGCGCTTACAGAAAGGTACCAGCCAAACATTGTATTTTATGGAATAGCAAAGTATATTTATATTTCCTTATATTATATTATTTTAGCTGCAAAAAAATTTAAAAATTTTTTAAAATTGTGCTTTGTACCATTTTATTATAAATTTTTTTAATAATTTTTCAATTCAATCGACTTTTCATTCCATGAAAACCGAAACTAAGTTTAAATATATTTTCTTAAACAATGCGCGAGAGTGTTACACAAGCTTCCTCAAAGTGTTTGGCCTAACAATAAACACGATGCATAGAAAGTTGGTCATAACAGGAATTTTTGACTCAGTGTTCCGTGAGCTGAAATTCTGACGTTTTGTATTTCGTAAAATACATGTTTAAAAATATTGTTACAGAGTTGAATAATAAGTGCACAGAGAGTTAATTTGATAAACTATTGATAAACTGTATAGCGACCGGTTAAAAAATTAACTGAAACAAGTTCAGATGATAATAATGAAAAACATTTATTTCCAAAATTAAAACTATTTAAGTTTATTAATTTTTATGTTAGAATATTTTTTATGGTTATAAAGTTTTCATGAATTCAAATTTTACCCGAATTATTGCTTTAAAATTGTTTTTGTTTAAGTAAATAATTAAAAAATTTTTTTAAGTGTTAACAGTAACTAGCTATACAAAAAACGTTCTTTGTAAATGTATAGCAGGAACGAGATAAATGAGAGAAGAGGAAATATTAAGTCCGCAGAACTGCTGTGATGTTTATTGCAGAAATGTAAATCGAAGAAAATTTTTATTGTAATTTAAAAAATTTTTTGTAATAATAAAATATATAATAAAATTGTAATAATTAATAATAAAAAAATAAAATTCTAAAATGCATTTTCACAAAAGTTGTTCTGATAACTTATTTTGTTTAAATTATATCAAAAATTTGGCAAGATTTTAGCAGCTACATTGTTAAGTAATTATTTTTATGGAACATAAAATAATAAATGAAACTGATTTGAAGAAAAAAACAATCGTAAAAACATTAAAACACGCAACAATGAGAGTGCCATCAAATCAAATAAGAAAATCCAAATTTAAGCTATCTAAAATAGAAGGATAAAATGATTAACATCTTTTATTTGTTTGGGCTGCAGTTTAATTTTCTACTGATACACAGAACTACGGCTACAAGACTCAAGGATCATAATACCAATTTAAACAATCAAGAAATAGACGTCATCAAACATGTTTTGGATAATCCTAATTATAACATTGACTTTATTAACATAACTATTTTATCTACTGCAAGGATGTAAGAGGCAAATTACCCCTGTGCGTGCATTTTCTCGATCAGTTGAATGTATTACAGGCCAAAAAAGATTTTGGCCATATTCATTGAAGTAGTGGCAGAGTTAGGAGTGATTCCCTATACTCATCTTTCTATAGCAAATTTCTGCTTGCCATAAAACTCACGCGAGTTAAGTAATGCTCTTGAAACGTCAAAATTGATAAAATGGTAACTACAGTATTGGCTCTTGGTTTTATTCTAAAAGAGAGAAATTTGTTTTCATTTGTTTTATTATACGTAAAAAGCAAAGTCAAAATTACTTTGAGCGGAATATTATACAGCCTGGGACAAAAGTTTAAGACCACTTGAAGTTTTTTAATCATTTTATGTTAAACCTGCCATAATGTGCACAAACCACAAACTTTTTCCAAAAACTTTTTTGTATTTCAACGAACATCTCTTACTAAAGCAAAATGCATTGTATTTTGGTAAAACAAAGAACAAAAATTTAAAAATTCTTAATACTTGGTGTGACCGGCTTTATTTTTATAACTTCTGGAAGGCGATGTTGCATACTACTTACAAGGTTAAGGCAATAATCCGGAGAAAGTTCATGCACCCAAACTTCTTTGATCACCTTCCGCATTTCCTCAAGACATGAAGGCTGTCTTTGAGATACTTTCGTCTTCAATAAAGCCCACAAATTTTCTATGGGGTTCAGGTCAGGACTGTTCCCAGGCCAGTCAAGCACATTGATATGCTGGCTATTGAGAAATTGCTGTACAACCTTGCTTTTGTGGCAGCGAGCTCCATCATGCATAAAAATTGTGCAATTATGTATTTGCATGTGTATCACCAACTTCTCCTTAAGCAATTCGACGTATTTGGAGCCGTTCATTGTGCTTCCTGGCGGCAAAAAATAAAGACCAGCTGTCCCATTAGCTGACATGGCCCCCCAAATCATTTGACTTGGAGGGTGTTTCACTGTTGGAATGGTGAATTTCTCCTGATACCGAGCTCTAGGTGGTCTCCAAACTCGATACTTCCGAACAGAGAATTGCTTCATTGAAGATTCATCTGAGAAAAGAACATTTTTCCACATTTTTGTGTCCCAGTCAAGATGCCTTTTTGCAAACTCTAACCTCTTTTTTTTGATTGCTTCGGTTAGACGTGGTTTCTGAGCTGTTCTGTATGACTTCAGGCCAAAATCCACAGACAATCTACGCCTAATAGTCTTTTCACTCATGTTGATTCCTCTTTCCGCCATTCCTGCCTGTATTTTTTTAGCAGAGCTCATAGGAGATTGACTCACTACCTTCCTGATAAAACGGTCATCCCTGCTACTGGAAATCCTTGGACGAACTGACCTTTTGCTGTCCTTAAAAGTGTTTTCTTTTCGAAATTTTTCGATAGCATTGTGTACCGCAGTCTTGCTAACCTTCATCTGCCTTGATATTTCGCGTTCTAAGAGCTTCATTGTGCTAAGACTCACTATCTGGGCACGTTTTTTACTACTGAGAGCTGCTTTTTTGCCCATTTTTTAGCTGACAAAATTTTGTATTTCTACAGGTAATTTATGGCTAAGCGTCTGAAATTCAAATCGAAAATAATAATATATTATAATAAATAAAAAAATAATAATAATAAAAAAATAAAAGTTTTATGAATTTAATTGTGCTGCTGAGTATCGCCACAATAATATATTATTGTTAAACAACAAGACCTAATTCCAAAACCTAAATATGCATTCTGACGCAACAATACTTAGTTTTGCGTGAATAAGAAGCTTTTTTACTTAAATGTGTAATATTGCAAAAGGTGGTCTTTAACTTTTGTCCCAGGCTGTACAACTTATTTTGACCGGGGGGGAGAGGAAAATGAGAGCATACTATCACAGGAAAAGCTGCAGACTAAAAATTTTGGCCATCTAGTAACTTCTTTCATCCATTTTTTAAAATCATAAATCTGAATAATGATTGCGAAGTTACTTTAAAATGACGTCATTTCGATTATTTAAATTTTTTTCCAAAAACAGATTTGATTTAAAAAAGGCAAACTAACCCTATTTAATAATCTGATAGAGATTGCTTTTGGGGGTTGAGAAAAAATTGCTTTTCGATTATTCATGATTGTGTCTTTGGGTGTTGCGCATTAAAATTAAAAAAAAAATTTAAATAAGTTTTTTTTTTAATTTTCACTTTTAAATTTTGTCTCTGTAAGAACTATGAAAATAATTTGGAAAAAAAATTAAATATTTGTAATTTGATATTTTGTAAAAAATTGAATTGCTTGATCCTAGTATTAAGATAAAATTTGTAATTCTTCTATTAAAGCTCTTGATCTTCTGAAAAAAGTTACTAAAATGAAGAAATAGAGTATCGCATTTAATTGAATTAAAACCACTGGTACTATTTTGTACAGCTTCTATTCAAAAGCAGCTTCCATGTTTTTTACCAAAAAAAGCACAGCATTGTTAATGCTTAGCAGGACTGTTATAACAATTTAATATACACTAAGTAACGCAACTGAAATTACGATAAAAGTTTCTTACTTTTTTATAAATGGAACAAATTTTGTGCTGCTGAAAAGTTAAAGAACTTATAAGTGGTTTGCTTTCTGCATTACTGATAATCTTTCTGGAAATCAATCACTCTTAAAAAATTTTACATTGTTAAGAAAATTAAAGAAAACCAAGGTAAAAAAACGCTTAAAAACTTTACTTTAACTGACTTTATAAACATTGAAATTCACTTTAGAAAAATTTTGTTCAAATCTTCCAGATACAACATTATGTTGGAAATGATGGATTGTGATAAAGCAAAAACAAAACAGCTTCTAAATTTTGTTTGCCAGGAAAAATCAGACACGGAAAAAATCAGGAAAGATAAACACTTCCGTGTAAAAGCAAGTTAACTCTTAGCGTGTAAGCATTTCTCGTACATATCAGCCTCTATCTCCAAACTTTAAAATAACAGTTTGATTAATAGTCAAATCACGACTTTGGTTAAAGTAATAATGCAACATAACTAAGCTAAATTGATATCTAAATCAAGAATGGTTTTTTGCCACTTTCTGTCTGGTCCTTATTTTTTAATTGTTTTTTGCAAATATAGTTAAATTTGATTTTAGTTTTGAATTGACATTTAAAAACAGTAAAATCATTCTCAATAAATATAAAAAACGAAAACTTGACTGAAAAAAGTTTGGCATTGCAAAACCTTGTGTGCTCCTTTTGCGGAAAAAATTGTATTTTTTCTGTTTTTTCTGTAAAAAGGTAACCGATATTGACATGAATTTCAATAAGGCTAATTATTGGTCAGACGCCCTTGACTTTATGCCAAGTTATGGATAGATCCGAGACGAGTGCTATTCGCAACATTGTGCAAAGTGGCGTATCGAGAATTTTTGAAATACAACCACAACCAACTATGCTTCTCTCAAAATCCAATTATTTTCATTCAGCTTTATTACAAAATCAATTTAATTTTTTTTTCCTTCATTCCGACGTTTATCTCCTGACGAATGTCGGACAAAAAGCTTAAAACGAGTTTTTTGTTCGCTATCTTCAAAATGGTAATAATATTTTAAAATTTAATTTTTATTCAGTTTTGGAATCAATACTGTGTTATTTTATGTCGGTAATTTTATTCTTGATGAAATATGGCCGGATGTCACAAACAAACGTTCATTTTTGGCTTTTAATTTTATAGAATTTAGGTAAAGCGTATTTTCATAATTTTTGTGTTATATTGTTAGCCAATACCAATTAGCTAGAAAAAAATCATAATCGATTTAATTATGAAAAATTGAGTGGCAACTATGTTAACCCTCTGGTAACAAATGTAGTTTAAAAGATCAAAATATTTCTTTTGGTAGTTTTTGTTCTTGATAGACGAGAAAAACATTTTCTATGGTCAATTTACTATTTTTACTCTTCTGATCTATTTTTTGGAAGTGTAGCACGGTGCTACAACGGTTGTTGCTGGTTAGAAAAATAATAAAATAAGAACATCTTTTTTATTAGAATACTGTAGATAGGAGATAGAAATCAATATATTGTCGCTATTTTTTGTCAATAGGTCAATTAAGTAAAATTACCTCTCACAACTAGGATTGTTAAGTAGGAGTTGGAGTTGGAGTTGGAGTTGGAGTCGGAGTCTGAAGTTGGGGTTGTGGAGTCGGTATCGGAGGCGGAGTTGTTTCTTTGGTTTAATAAGTCGGCATCAAACGTAAAGTCGTTTTTAGTTTTTCTGGAGTCGAAGTCGGAACTGGAGTCGCTTTTGTGCAGAAGGTGGAGTCGGAGTTGGAATCATTATTTTTTTTGGACTCCGAATCCGCTTTAGACTAAACTAAGCTTACATGTCCGCTACAACTGTTCAAATGTACCAAACCAATAAACAAGCATGCGCTTACACCATGAATACTTTTCCAAAGACAGTGTCGCCTTTTGCCCCTAAATTTGAAATAAATAAAAAATACTTTTTGCTTTAAATCAACGGGACCAGGGATAAATTGTTTCGAAAAATGTAAACTTATCTTCGGTTTAGTAACTGTTCTTTAAATTTCCACTGAGGATTAAAAAGTTACTTCTACGTTAATTTCATGCCAAAATAACTTTTGAATTGATGTGAAAACTTGTTTTGTATACACTTGATTGCGGGAGACAAAATAATCCATCTAGAATTTTTGTCCCCGAAGATAAAATAAACTTCAGCTTGTACGGCATGAAAAGCTATCCTAGTTTTATGTTAACTATGCTTTCCCAGTTAAGAAATATAATTGATTGGATAGGTTATGTTTTTTTATAGCACGACTTTTTCTTAAAGTTAAAGTCGAGTCATGAAAAAATATAACCTATCCGGCAAGTTTGAGTTGGAAAGTGTACATTACTTCTAATCAAGACAATGATCCCTACTTTCGTCATAAATTTAAAGTGCAGATGGAAACCGAAATAAAAGCCTTCACCTTTAATCGATATGACTTTTTTGTTAAGTTTTTTATTGCTTTTGTGTCTGCCTACTTCCAGCTTCCTTTTTCGAAAAAAGGGAGAAATTTAAAGGGGCAAAAGAATAAGGGGATTCCCCTTACCCTTTTCACACCTCCTTACTTCCGGCGCACTAGTTCATACTAATAACGAGAAAGAAAATTAAAAACATGTCTCTTTTCTAAACTCGAAAAATTAAAGGTGAAGAACTCGAATTTAAAAGGTTTTTTGAGTTCGAATCAGAAGATGAAGAATAAAAATCTATCAAGTTTCTAGCACTATCATGAATATTAAATTGCTTAGGCCTTCTAAACCATAGTTAAAACCTTAAAAAATTTAATTTTTTTCAGGTTAAAAAAGTTTCAGCCAGCGGTAGGCCTGCTTAGCAAGCTTCAGCGTACTTCAGCGATTAAAAAAGCTTGGCTTGGAGAAAAGTTTTTGCACGTCGACTCTAAAACGAGTAAAAAACATTTTATAAACTCCCTTATCAAGTACACACTGTTAATTACCCAACGTGAATATTTGCTTTTTTTTATCTCCACTTACACGCTATTATGTATCTTTTTTAAATGTAACAAAAAGCAAGTAAAGACTGAAAAAAAGACTTCACTTTAACAAACGCTTTAACACCATGTGGTTCCCGATGTATGGGGCACGCTATTACAGTAGAACGTGGTCTGCGATTTGTTCAGAGGCGTCGCACTCGTAATTCGGTGAAAAAGCGAGACTCCATTTGGGCATGGACGAATGGAATTGCCCAACACCAGTCTGCAGACTATTGTGCTTAAACCAAGCTTCTCGGGGCAAGCTCATCTTAAAAGATCTGGTACTGGTCTTGGGTATGAAAACACGGATTCTGGATATTTTTTTCCAGCACTCCGCGTTCTATTTTTAATTCGTCCACTCAGAATCGCGGATATGCCATTTCAGGCAGGTTTGTGTGCTAGATTCCGCACAGCTGGCCCAAACGGAGCCTAGATTTAATCTCTCTTGGCAAGCATCTGAGAACTTATTAAAAACCCCACACAAGATATGATCAGGGTCCAGAAATCTACAATTAGCCAAGGAGAGTGTCGCTCCCAGTCGGCAAAGCTCAGCTGGCTGGATGCCTAAGAATATGTATAAGTGGTCCGTTGGAGTTTGACGCAGGCATCCAAAGACTATGGACAAAGCATTGCGACATCAGACTGGGGTACAGTGCTCGGCTGTTGAGTAGATCAGAGATAGAGCAACTGTACGCAATGTTTTGGCACCCGCATCTTATCCCTAGCCAAAAAGTTATCTCAGCAGTGTGACGAGCAAAAATAGTTTTTTTGCGCAATGCACTAGATGGTGACAAAACTTGACCAATTTATCCAGTTTTACACCATGATAAGTACGGTTTGTACAGAACGGTAAAGATCTATTGTTGTAGACTTTTAGCTCACGTTCGGCCTTTCGGTTAATTAAATAAAAGACTGCCGGTTACCGTTTTAGTGTGACTGAGCTTTAACCTTCAACTTTGAAGATACGCTAAAAGTGTTGTCATGTCTCGGCTTAAAGTCTCCTCCAAGTCCTTCAAGTTTTTAGAAGAGTGAACAATGCTAAATTGTCTGCACAAGCAAAATTTGTGAAAATCGTGGAAAGCAGATCGTACGTATAGATGTTAAAAAAAATAGAATTAAGACCGATCCCTGATGAACGCCGTTTTTCAGACGCGTAGCCTGATTTGCTTGCTGTCACTGGTAGTAAAGGTGAAAATTCGGTTTTGGACAAGATTCAAGATCATTTTGATTATGTGCTTGGCCGGAAAAAGCCTTAACACCTTGCTGGTAAAGTCACGGTGCCAGACAGTGTCATAAGCCGCTGTCAGATTGACAAATACGACACCAATGTTCTTTTTGGCCTTGAAAGAATCATCAATGTTTTGTGTCAACAGAACGACATGATACACTATTGACTTCCCGCCACAAAACCCAGCCTGCTCTTTAGGGTGCAGTAGATCAATAATTGGCTCAACGCGGGCGTAGATAAGCTTCTCGCGGATGTTGTTGGGCACCGAGCAGAGATGTCGGTTGATAATTCTTTGGATCCTCCACAGGCTTCATTGGCTTTGGGATCGCGACTTCAAGCGCTCTTCCTCAGATCTTGGGGATTTTGAGTCGGTATAAGCTGGAAGAAAGAAAGTCACGTAGCCACTATTTCAAAAGAGCTTCAGCATAGATTATAAGCTTTGGAAGATGGAATCAGGGCTTGGAGTTCTGCCTGGTTTTAAGTTTCGGAGGGCAGCAGCAAAGTTTCTCTGTGAAAAAGTCTCAGAAATATTCACTAGGTCTGGTGTTGTGGCCATGAAAAGATTAGAAACTTCTGGAGGAACAAGTCGAGATGACTTTCAATCAACAACCTCGTACATTTTCATTCTACTAGCCGAGATTCAATGACATCATCCAAAACAACACAGTGACAAGGAGAGTGTCGTGACCTACCAGTAAAGTTGCTCAAAGTACTCCGAGTTTTTTGACCAGAGTGCAAGACGTCGATGCTCCGAACAACTTTAAACCGTCGATCCCTCCGCTTCCTGTCAAGTTTGGAAAGTAAAACTGTAGCAGACAAACTCGAGTCGTCTCCATGAGGAGACTGCAGAAAAGTTCTGTAGAGGGATTCACAATACGCATCACAGCACTAAATATATTAATAGTTGTTGCGGTGCTTGGCAGTGACAGAGCAAACCTTGGTGGTGTGATAAGCAAAGGTCGGTATTGTTAACTGGGAACTTTTTGAGTACACGTCCATCCGCAATATACTGTAAGGACCTACAGCAGCAAAAGCTAGATCTGGATTAGTGTAAGCATACCAAAGATCAGAGTAAAAGCTGCCATCATCATTGGTATCGTACAGAAGATCAAAACTATTAATGGTTGCCAAGCACTCGCGGTCTAGGTTGTTATCATTGTAAGCCCATTTAATGTGGCGACAATTTAAATCGCCGGCATAAAGACAGGGGAGCAGAAACGTTGGAAGATTCAGGGATCTCAGTCGCAATGGTGGATTTTAGTAAACGTCGACTGTTTTGTAACCATCCACGTCCACGCAAACTACTCAATCTCCGATGTCGGTGAAGATTGATCCAAAAGGATATACCTTAGTCGCTCGTAAACAAACGTGGCAAAGCCATGTTTCCTGCTTAAGAAAAACCCAACTAGTTGAAATTTTGGAAGCTAGCTTTTTTGCGTTAGTGCAATGGGTTTCCTGCAGTAAGACAACAAGTGCTTCAAACTGCAGAGCAAGATAATGTAGAAAGTTTACCCAGCTTGCAGTGAAGCCGTCGACGTTCAGCTAGGGAATATTGGGTCTTCGTAAACTTGCTGGCAATTTGCTTTGAAAAGGGTATTTTGTCCAGACATTGCCCCGTTTTTAAAAGGACGTTTGGCAATTAGCAGATCCTCGTTGAACATCGAGATGTGTAGATACTCTTCAGTTTTGACAGGTTTCGTTTTGGTTTGTCATGCTTTAACAACAAAAGCAGACTTATTTGCGGCTTAGCTGCGAGAAAGCACATGTAATCTGGGTCCTATAATCTGGGACGCTTGTATGATCTAGGAATACTTATTACTTTATTCTACAAGAAGCTTGTTCTCTCATAAAATCAAAGAGTTGCCATGGAGTCTTAGAAAAAGTTAAGAGCTAAAAGGAAAGGATTTTATAAAGCTGACCCTTAGGACCAAAACTACATCTTTGCAGAAAAATGCTGTTCGCCTTTCTCTTTAGAAAAAGACAAGTTTCTTAAATTGAATATGTACATTGTTGCACGGCCTGATGTAACATTTGTTTAATTTTGTTGCTATTTCGCATGTCTTCTTTAAGACATAAGACCAAAATATAACTAATAGTGTTAAACAAATGATATAGTTAATATCTCGCATAAATCAAAATACTTAAAACCCAATTTGTAAAAAAAATGACGCACTAAAAAATATTCCCAAAAGCTCTTAAATTTTAAAAATTGCAGTTTCTATAGTCTAAGTACATCCAAAAGGAAACTAAACAAAGCAAAAAATTTTGTGCAAATACTTATGCTGATAGGTTCTATCCGAGTTTGAACAATGATTGTTTACCACCAATGTTTCGTCACCAATGTTTCGTCACCAATGTTTCGTCACAATAACCACGATTAACCCGATGTACTATCTTGTCAAGTTGAGGAAAGTAGTTTTAAAGAATACTTTCCACCATAATGCACATAACGAGTAATACTGCGCCGAACCATATTTTAAATTTTAAACTCTTATATAGAAATAATTTGTCTGTTTTGGATTCGTATGTGGCAGTGCTCTTAGTACTAAACTGGTACATAACTAGGCAACTGGTCATCGGTAAACAGGATACTTAATGCTGCTCTGTCGGCAAGATAGCTACTGTGATAACAATCTACCGTAAACTGCAAGCTGAAGGACCAAGTTTCATTCTTAGTCTAATTTTTAGCTGAGGAATGTTGATTGCTGTTTCGTAAACTTACACAAACCAAATAAAAAAAAAATGTTTTTCACTCGCTTTTTAAAATTTTTACAAGTCGGTTTCTCGTTGAATTTTATATGCAACCCAGACATTGTAGCAAACTAATTATTAAAATATACTTTCTATCACCAAACATTTTTTTAAAAAAGTTATTTTGCAGAATAGCTTATAGCTTGGAATAATATTTTTAGAATTAATATACATGAAACAAAATTACATTAATGACATTTTCTTACTTTTAGTTTTCTGTTTTTGCTCATCTTTTGTATTTACATTTTATTGTAAAGACTGTGGTTAGATCTAGAAAGAGATTCATTCAATTGTTGTTTTATGCTCGATTAATTTGAATTTGATGAAACTTGCATTTATTTTTGTGCAGCTTATGCCTTTAAATCTCTGTTCAGCTTAAATTTTGCTGTTGTTATGGAGTGCTTTTACTTGATTACACTCAATATTAGTTGATTACGATTTCAATGCTTATTTGCAGAATTGATGTCGAAATTATTTATTTCTATGTGATTATTGTGGCATTGTGCAGAATTTTCAAAATACTTGTATCGATGGTGTAAAAGATAATTGGTGGTGCAAATCGTTTGCACATCAATACAAATATTTTGAATCATTGGTGGTACAATTGAAAGAGTTACAGCATATGTTTAAAAGATTAAATATAAAATAACAACAAATTAATAAGAATGATTAACTAAATCTAAAATGATATTTTTAGATTTCTTGAATTTAAAATGTTGTTAGTAACTGTTTTAAAATCTATACTTTTGCTTTTAATTCTGCTACACAGTAGAAATTGTCAAGGTAAGTAGATGAAAATTTATTTTCGTGTAAAACATGTTCTGACACCATAACATTTAGATTCAAAATGCAACATTTGAATTCTGCCCGACAGTTTAACGAACTAACAGCTTGACAAATTTCTTGAATAGCAGCATATGGCGCCATATTGGTAAACTCCATGATACAATTATGGTCAGGCTTAAAAAAATTATATTCTATCATGGTAAATATTAACATGGGATTAAAATTGGGGTTGTAATTAATGCACGAGTTTAGCTTACTTTTTTTCTTCACAGCAAATTTTAAGCGAACAAAATTTACCAGCGTTGCAAAATCTTCGTACTAAAATTCGTTGTTGTGTAATCTCGGAGCTTCTTGCAACTGTTTTTCAGAAATTTATTACCTTTTTTCAAAAGAGTCAAATCAAAGATCTTAACTACCTGCTTAAACGGCATCAAAGTATTAAAAATTAGTGTAACATAAAGAGCCAAATGTAATAAAAAATTAAAAACTAAAACTAACTTAAATTATAATAAAAAGTCAATTTAAAAAAAGATCATCATTACTTTGTCTAAAAATTAATTTTTTTATTAATAAAAAAGACAGAATCAGTTGGACTTGGTAGGCTATATGCGTTCTCTTTGTATTAACTTGAGGTTTTCTAAATTTGTAGTAAGCGAATTAAGTACAAATCACACCACGCAAAGTCAAAAAAGTTGCTTAAGAATAAACCAAAAGCATTTAAGTTAAAGCTGCAATAAATAAAAATATTCCCAAATTCTTACATACCTGGTCCGTACTAACCTTGTTTATTAGTGTGTTTCATTTTTTTACAAATTTCGAATTTTAATACGTTTGTAATAACGGCTGATAGTGTTTTTGGCCCCTGGATTATATGCAATTTTTTACATTTTGACGTCATTTTGAGGTTGAAGCAGGCGTTTGAAATTTTACTGTTCAATAATTCCTTATTATTGATTTATCTCAAAAACAGCGTAAGCTAGAAAGTCAAAACTATTGTCAAAAGAATCAGAAGAGTTAATTTTCTATATCCCTCAAAAACATACACAGTTGAAAATTCATTCATTGGTGACAATGTGATTTGTTTGTTAAACGCAATTTTTATATACCAGAATGACCCAAAATAACAGATCCCATACAAAGTTTATTAAATCTTAACAACATCAATTGAATTTCAAGAAACTTGGTCGATTTAAATATCAATCTTTGTACCATCATTCGTCGAAATTCCAGTTATTTTGTTGTTTTACAATAAAGTTATATATTGTTTAAAATATAATCTAAATGAGCGCAACAGCATTGGAGGCAAACTTGCAGACGTCACTCAAAATTTTCAATCATTCCAACACATTTCTCTTTTATGATTTATCAAATTTTTGCTCCATTCATATGCCTTTAGTTCATCAATGTTTAAACTAATGGCACTAAATACAGCAAAAAATTTGAGAAATCTTAAAAGAGAAATCAGTTTGAATGAGTGACAATTTTGCGTGACGTCTGCAAGTTTGCCTTCAATACTGTTGCGCCCATTTCGAGCATATTTTAAACAATACATAACTGTAATGCAAAGTAACCAAAATAACTGACACTTTGAGGAATGATAGGACAAAGATTGATATTTAAATCGACCAAGTTTTTAGAAATTTAATTGATGTTGAAAAGATTCAATAAAATTTGTATGGGTTCTGTTTTTTTTGGCTCACCCTGTAGTTATAAATTCTCTTTATTGATTAAAAAATCTAACAACGCTTCGGACTTGACGATCAGTTTTTAAGTTTTCATTAAAAAGGTAACAACTTTAAGTGATAAAAGTATGAATAAAAAGATGACAAAACATTAGATTGGCATCGTGATATTTATAAATATTTTCCAAAAACACTGCAAAGAGAAACAACAACTGACTTTCTAGAGTTACTCAGTACTTGTAAACAATTGAAACTAAAAATCACTTCAATAATTCAAAGAACTACTTGTTAGGGCAGTATGTTATATATTAATGCTTATAGCAAAAATGCTTATTTATAAAAATAAAATATCCGTTTTTAGGTGTTTTTAGCGTTTTTAGGTATAATATCCCAATGTCTAGGATTTACTCCAATATTTTAAAAGATGTTTTAGGTCTATCTAACTTTTTTTTCTAATGTATATTCTATTTTGATAAAAAATAAATTTGTTGATTGTTAGTATAAAAAAAATTTCTGGTAAATAAAATACATTTTTCGTTTGTCTAGATTGTCGTATTACAAAAAAAGAACAGAACTTTCTGGTTCTTTCTGACAAGGAAACAGATGCAAACACTGCAATGAAAACATGTTCATCATTAGAAGGAAAACTGGAAGAGGTTACAAGTCAAACTGCGTCAAATGAAACAAAAATGTTTTTGAAAAAAAACTTAATCAGCGACGGTGAGTAATATTGTTTGGTAAAAGAAAATTAAAAAATAATAAATTTTCGAAATGCAAAAGTTTACAAATTTCAAACATAAGGTTTAAAAAATCAATTTCAAAAATTTAGAAACTGGTTTGAAGTTTTGTTATGAGTTGATCTGCCATCTAGTGTTTTGAAAAACTCTTGATTTAGTTTTAATAAACAGTTGTGAACAAGTAAGCAGAAGCAACAGCGATTGAAACTTTCTAGGTATAAATCCCAATACTATTCTTCGAAAATACATCTTAAGTGACTTTTCCATGCTTGGAATATCTTATCAAGCAGCTCGAAATTGTGGTCATTAAATAATTTACTGCAAAAAAAATGGTAAAACATTAAAAAGATTCAATTAAACATCAATATTTATCATCTTTGAAAAATCCTCAGAGTATTTGCTTGACTGTTTCTCAAAGTATAACGCCCGCGAATGCTGTTATGGTAATTTCTGAGGGGCTATCTCTCCAGTTTTTATTGGTCACGTAATTAGTGCCAGATTTTTGTTCTTACTTTGTGTCGCCATTCAATAGGTTTTGCATGCTTCTTTTTTTGTGGATTTAGTTATTGAATGGTAGAAGTTTAGTATAATGTATGTTGCATTTTGTTTTATAGTATTATTTTATGTTTTGTTTTAGATGGGTTAGTTTAGTCTTAAAAACCTTAAAAAACGCAATAAATTAGAAATTATAGAACAGCTATCCAACGAGCCGGAATGATAAGCCTTTAATATAGTATGATGATTTGATAATCTATTTAATTAATAATGGTTGTTATTATCTTCAAAAAAAAGAATATTGTTTCTTTGCTGCCTCAATTCTTGTTCTGGGTCGCCCTCTAGGTCTTTTGCCACTTGGAAGAGCATCTATCAGTTGCTTTGCTGTTCGCTCGTGGAACATTTGTGTCTCATGGTCATACCAGCGCAGTTGCAATTGTTCTATGCGGAGTAGTAGCGGTTTGATGTTGAGAGATTGGCAAATGTCGGTGATTTTAACTTTGTCAAGTAAGTATAAACCTCTGACTTTTTGCAAAAAATTATTTCGGGCGCCTGTACTCGGAATCGAACTCTTTCGGTCGTTATTCAATACTCGTGACCATAGGTGAGGATAGGAACAAAAACTGATATGAAAACAGAAAGCTTCGCTTTTGTACACAGCTCTCGTTTCAGTACAACTGATCCATAAACCTGGCTCATTACTGCACATGCTTTTCCAATACTTGTGTCCAGCTCGTTGTCTTGTCTACTCACTTGAGAATGTGACTCCAAGATACTTAAAATTCTTCATCTGCTAGAGAGTTACTCCATTTGTTTGCAGTGAACACTGGACATGGTGCCTTGACAACTCATAATCTCAGTTTAAACCGTACAGATTTTTATTCCAGCATCCAAGCATGCATCATAAAATCGATCAAGTGCATATTAGAAATCACTTTTGATCGAGCTTAACAATAGAAGGTCATCTGCAAACAGCAGACGCCGAACACTACACTCACCAAATGTGACGCCACTACTGAAGGTACTGTCTCTGTCTATCTTGTCCATGTATACAATAAACAGAAGAGAAGAACGAACACAGCCCTGTTGTAGTCCAACACTAACACTAAAAGGTTTTTTTCATGCCATTGACACGAACACACATTTCTGACTGTTTGTACAACGATTTGATATCAGCTAATAGCTGACCTCTCACGTATATTCTAGCAGTACTGCCCACAACTTGTTTCTTGGGACACGGTCATATTCTTTTTCAAGGTCTACAAAGCATGTATACACCTCTTTGGCATATTCCTACAATCTCTCAAAAACTTACAAAAAGGCAGAGATCTGGTCCATAATGGATCTGCCATGATCTGCATTGTGCATCCTGAAGTTGAGGTTTGACTATTTCATGGCATCTCTTTTCACGGCACTTTGCATAGACTTTTCCAGGAAGACTTAATATAAAAATGCCCCTGGAGTAAGTGAATTTCGTCTCGTCTCCTTTTTTCTAAATAGGTATCAACACACTGGTCTACCATTGCTTCGATACTTTAACAGTTTTCTGGCACACACGAGTCAGCCAATGAACCCTAAAGTTGTTCATGGCCCTTAACATTTCGGGTCGAATATCATCTTCACCAGTCGCCTTGCCAGCTTTCAAAGATTTGATTGCTGTGGTCACCTCTGGTTCGGTTAGATCAGTGGGTCTCAACAGGAGGGGAATTCCCCACTAGGGGGGAATTTTGTGTTTTCGAGGGGGGAATTCTTTGAAATGTAATTGAACGTTTTAGAGTTAACGGTAATGGTTTATAGACTATCTATATCAGTGGTTCCCAACCGGGGGTCTCTGGGAGAAAAAAACAGCAAAATTGGAAATAAAATCGGAGTGAAGACCTTTTTTTTTTTTTTAGAGATCACCATGTTTTTGGGAGAAAAGAGTGGATTTTATTTCCTTTTTTATTTAAGGGGTCCACAACTTTCAAAAAAATCCTCAAAAGGGTCCATGACATTAAAAAGGTTGGGAACCACTGGGTTAGATGAATTTCTTCATCAATTTGTTCTCAAATGTTTCCAAATGTTGGACTGTTACTGGATTGAAGAGCTTACAAAAATATTTCACACAACTCACAAAACAAACAACGTATAGTTTTCCCAAATGCTTTGTTTGTCGATTTGTGGTCTGTATCCAACTTTTGTCCAAATTCTTTCCATGACTTTTTCACACATTAAAGTAATGCAATAATATATGGCAAAAATAAAGAAAAAGTATTGTACTAACAATACTTAATACAATAATGCACATTAAGAAAAAAAGTAATGCAATAATACTTGGTAATGCAATTACATA
Organism: Diplosoma virens; assembly: GCA_963680785.1. Classification (NCBI taxonomy): domain Eukaryota; kingdom Metazoa; phylum Chordata; class Ascidiacea; order Aplousobranchia; family Didemnidae; genus Diplosoma; species Diplosoma virens. The sequence continues at coordinate 2,434,907 of OY796884.1, forward strand.
TGGTAAAAATAAAATGCAATAATATTTGATGAAATAATATTTGATAAAAATAGAAAAATATTACATTAACGATACTTAATACAATAATGCACATTAAGAAAACATATAATAGCATAACTTATAACAAAATAATAATAATGATTGTATGGAAATGCTGTATGTTCAATTTTGGTCAATATTTAATTTAACTTTTATTAAATTAAAAATTTTTCGTTTAGATCAATGGTTTTTAACCTTTTTTGTAACGCAACTCGTTTTGGCAAACACATGTAAATTAAAAATCCCCTTCTTTCCTAAACTTTATATTTTATAGGCTCTTTCATCAATCCTGAAGGATAAATAGAGAATAAGTGGTGATGAGTCTAACTAAGCCGTAGTTCTTATGCTTACATGTAGAAGAAGGAATATTGATATAAAAACAAATTATAACAAAATATATCATGCTATTTTAGCGAATTTTATTATTATTTTTTTTATAAACCATTAAATTTTTCACAAAAATACTAACGTCTTCCGCGTTTTTTAACACGTTATATGACAATTTGGTCGTCGTTAGAAAAGCCATTCAATCCGGGTCAGACATTATCTTTTTATGTTTATCCTTTTACAATCCCAGGCTGCAGTACTGTCCGGATTAGATGCTGGCAGTGATGGTTTTGAGCAAGTATTAGGTTTTGTCAGATCAGATCTCTTGCTCTATGTGAATACAGAAAATATCTAGGACTACAAAGAACCGACGTTTATTTACTAAAAACCAACTTTTCACAATACATTGAATGTCAAAGGAATGAAATAAGTAAGTGACATAAAACCACCTAATTTTGCATTTACAATTAAAAAGGACATTAGTTTGGCTGAAAAGGCCAAACTTAAAAGTCCTAATATTTGGAAAAAAACGAAACGTCGCAGTTTAAACCAAAAGCTTTTTTTTTAGGTAAAATGAGATATTTTATATAAGGAAAACTAAGGCACCTTTTTTAAAGATTTCTCTAGTTACATAATTTTTTAGATTTCTAGTCCAAAATTGTTTAAATATTTATTAAACAGCATATACTGTAAATACTTAAAAAGTGTAAAACTCAAGGCTAAAAGTTTGCCTAAATTTTTATTAGATAAACAAATAAATTTTTAACCGAAAACCAGTATCTTCGCATTCTTGAAAGCAGGTAGTGTTAATCCTTTGTCAGTTGTCTCAGTTTTATCCTTTAGCTGTAGTCTTTAGCTGAAAATTAGGAGAATAAATAAATACAATGTAATGAAAAAAAAGCAAACTTATAGTCAATTGTTTAGATTTGGTATTCGTAAAAATTTCCAAAGTTCAACAAAAAAGTAACGTATTCCAATACAGTCCGGATGATACGGTGAATGCCACGAACAGGATACTCTCTTGGATAAAACCGAAGAAAGGAAGATTGCAAAGTTTTTCTTTGTTCAAAAAGTGAATTATTATTTTTGAGCATAAAATTCGGAACGCTTAACTAATTTCAAAACAAAAAGTAAAGCTAATATATTTACAAACCAAATTTATTGAGGACGTTTCAAATTGTCACTTATTTCATTATCGAATGCATTGACTTATGACCTAATAGAATAAAGAATGGCCATAATATGCGTATTAAAAAAAACGGAGTTATCTACGTCTAAGTTTAAAGTTAAATTGATACCACAGCAATATCGGCGTACACAAAATCAATGAATCAATAAACTTTCGAAATATATTTGCTTTACTTTTTGTTATGAATTATTATTGTTATTAGTAAATATAAATTTGGTGAACAAACGTACATTGCATTACATTGTGCATATATAATCTTATATTATTAAAGTGTTATAGCTGGTATTTTGTTAATTTTATATTTCAAGTAAAATTATTTTAAAAGTAAGGACATAATAAATTTAAAGTTTGATTTTAAAAATTTATAAAAAGGATCTACAGCTGTGCCAAAAAAGGAGCTTATAACTTTTCTTGTAACGTTTTAGATGAAAGACAAATCAGTTGTTAAGAAATTTCCCAAAATATACGTATGACACAGAAAGAGTTTTCATGCAACTTTCTTAAACTGTACGAGTATGTTCATGTAGACCGCATTGTCAAATTATAGTAATGCAATCTTCAACGGTTTTAGTAAATTTTAGTATTGCTTTACAACTTAATCTACCATTATACTGTAGTAGGAATTCTAAATTTCAAGTTAAAAAAGCACACAAAGAAAGAAAGGCATTAAAAAACTTACAAAATGATACAAATATTGTGATTACAAAAGCAGATAAAGGTAATTGTACAGTTATTATTGATAAAGATAAATACGAAGAAAAAATTTTTAAATTGTTAAATGATAAAGATACGTATGTTTTAATAAAAAATGATTTAACGAAAAGTATTGAACGAAAACTAAATAAATTTATTTTTGACTTATACAAAATTGATCGTTTATCTCAAAAAGAATATTTTTATTTGCGAAGTACGGATGCTATTGCGCCACGCATTTATGGATTACCAAAGATTCATAAACCAGACTGGCCTCTTCGACCGATCGTTTCTTTTATTAATTCACCTCTATATAATCTTTCTAAATTTATGGCGAAAATATTAACACCTTTAATAAATTCCAATAATTTATCAATAAAAAATTCATTCGAATTGATCGATAGAATATCTAACTTTAAAATTAATGATGAGAATTTGATGCTTTCTTTCGATGTTGTGTCTTTATTTACTAAAATTCCTGTACATATAGCCAAATTAGTTATTTTTGATCGTTTGAAATGTGATAGCAAATTAAAATTTAGATGTAAATTAAATGTCAACGAAATTATGAATGCTTTAGATTTATGTTTAAACAACACTTATTTATGTTTTCGTAAGAAATTTTATCGTCAAATTTTTGGTGTTGCGATAGGTTCACCTATCTCCGTCATTGTAGCTAATTTAGTTATGGAATCTATTGAGAATAAAATGCTAAAAGATTTTGCTTCCCCACCTCGCATTTGGTTACGTTACATTGATGATACTTTTGTTGTGCTAAAGAAAACCGAGGTGGTATCTTTCTATAAATTTATAAATAATATTGAAGAAAGTATTAAATTTACGGTCGAACAAGAAGTTGATAATGCTATTTCGTTTTTAGATGTGTTAATAATTCGTAACAATGGTCAATTAACTACAAAAGCCTATAGAAAACCTACACATACAACTAGGTACTTAAATTTTAATTCTTGTCATAATTTTTCTCAAAAAGTTGGTTTGGTTAACCCTTTGCGGTCCAACTAACCGTCTGGGATGCAAAAACAATTTATGTTGTTTGGTCCAAACTCATGTCACACATGCATTTAGTTTACTACCCTTTTAAGAAGTCCAAACCTATGTAACAAATGCAAAGAGAAGATTTTTTATCGATTTGGATTAGTTTGAAAACTTATCAGCTTAGGGGAATTCCTACAACGCTTGAAACAAAAATTAATCATAAAATTAACATACACACAAACATCTTTCAAAAAAATCACAAAAAAGAGTTTGGACCTAGACTGACCGAAAAAAGAAATTCAATTGGACCGCAAAGGGTTAAAACATTATTGTTTCGCGCTAATTCTAAATTAATTACAAATTATCGAGACAAAATTAATGAAGTTAAATTTGTTTGTAATGCTTTACGTGATAATGATTATCCAGATTGGTTATTGAATAAAATGAAAAAAGTAATTAAACATAAAAAAGTTAATAAAATTGTTTGCATGAGTGATAAAATATCTAACTATTTCGGTTTACCATATATTAAAGGTTTGAGTGATGAATTGTCTAGAATTTTGAGAAAATTGAACATTAATGTGTATACTTACCCTTATAAAACAATTGGAAATATTTTACCAAAAATAAAAGACTCTGTTGATGATATATATAAGCGTGGTGCAATTTATAAAATTCCTTGTAAAGATTGTTCAAATGTATATGTTGGTGAAACGGGCAGATGATTTAATACTCGCTTATCGGAACATAAACGTGATTTGAAACCGATTAATTTGGCTAAACTAAAAGAAGACGATTTGAATAAAAAAACTGCATTGGTTAAGCATTGTTTTAATTGTGAACATAGGATTGATTTTGGTAGTTCTGAAATATTGGATTATAACATTGACTATGAAAAACGCAAATTTTTAGAATCATTATATATTAATAATACAAAAAATTCAATAAATGATAAAGATCGTAATGTTTTTCCAAAAATATATAGCAATATAAAAAATCTCAACTGATGTGGGTTTTCAACCTGTTCAATTTGTTTCTTTTGCACTAAGTAATTTTGAAATCGTTATGTATGTTCGCTTCTCACCTTGTGTTTGTTGGTTTGTGTTTTTAACTTCTTGGTTTTTAAATACGGTGCGCGTTTTGTTTTGCTTTTACCTGAAGAAGTCCGCCCGATGCAACGGACGAAACGTCGTTGAGTTCTGCTTTAGTAAATATTACGCCTTTTGTATTTGTTGAAGTTTTACTTGCCTGATTTTACCAGAAGAACAATGAATTTTAAAATAAGTAATATCCCTGGTAACAGTGTTTATATTAATTAATCTAAATAGTTACCAACCAGGACATATAAAGATATAACAGGGTATATTATTACCGTATTTGAAGTAAGTGAAGTAAAATCTTTTAACTAGCCGAAAATTGTTTTCTCCATAACGTGGTTGGAGTAGCCATTTCTCGGAATAGACTAACTTTTCCTTATTAAGTGTTCCAAAAATGGAACGCTGGGCATGAACGGGTTAAGAGCTCCGTAATAGTGGTCAAGGTAACCAACTTGCTTGCGGCTAAAAACCCAACCGCGTATTCTATTGTGCTTTAGGAAAGACATTTTCTGGTACTTTTCTCTGCTTGGTAGTTTTGACACGGAGATGAAAACTTCAGCCATTTTTTGAAGTAAGAAATTAGAATTTAAATAAAAATAAATATCTTGGCATTTTCTAAAGAAGGTGAACAAAATTGCTTGTCAGTTGTTTTAAGTATAGCGCCTCCGACGCTTTTTTGCAATTCGGAAGAATAAAGAACGATGAAATAAAAATAAAATCTTTAATGAAAGTTAATTCTTTGTAACAGTTCTTGCATTTTTTTCTTTTTCTCTTTCTTTTTTGTTTCTTTTTTATCTTTAGCAATGCTGAATTGAAGTTTTTTTTTTAATTTTAGATTTGATTCGAGATTACGAGTTCCAAAATTCGTTTACTGCCGTGTTTTCTTGTTGGTTATAATGTGGCAGCATAAACTATTTTGTACGACTGTAAACTTAATGTAACAATTGATTTGGGAATTCTGGCCCAAGCTGGTAACTTCGAATATGATTGCGTAACTTGGCCCGATCAATAGAAATAGCCCGCTTTTTGTTTTTCATTCATTCGATACCTACAGTATATATAGTGTTTAGTGTATAGTCTATATATAGTGTTAGTCTATATATAGTGTTTAGAATCGTATCGTATCGTGAATGGCTACGCGTGCGTACTTAATTCATAGATACCTATATTTTATATTCTTACCTATACCTATACCTTAATATATACCTTAATTCTTACCTATGTATAGTCTATATGTAGTGTTTGGAATCATATCGTATTGTGAATGACTACGCGTGCGTACTTAATTCATTGGGAAATAATACACCAAAAAGTAGCAGCTCTTTAATTT